>JAZKLR010000776.1:0-568786 GCA_037103525.1 Ganaspis brasiliensis
ATTTAACAAATTTAGATCATAAATAAGAAACTTTGTGCTTACTGACCGAAGCAAAAATTAAATTTTTCTACAAATGTCGTGGAAAAAGTTTTGTAAAATGTGAATTTTTCACTTTCACGATAGGTAAATCGTTCTTATTGGTCTAATTTGTTAAATATTTAATAACTTGGTCATGTTTTCAAATATTTAACAAATTTAGATCAGAAATGAGAAACTTTGTGCTTATTGACGGGAGAAAAATTAAATTTTTCTACAAATGTCTTGGAAAAAATTTTTTAAACTGCGAATTTTGCACTTTCTCGCAAGATAAAACGTTTTTATAGATCTAATTTGTTAAATATTTAATAACTTGGTCATGTTTTCGAATATTTAACAAATTTAGATCAGAAATAAGAAACTTTGTGCTTATTGACGGAAGAAAAATTAAATTTTTCTACAAATATTGTGAAAAAATTTTTTAAAATGCGAATTTTCCACTTTCTCGTAAGCTAAAACGTTTTTATAGATCTAATTTTTTAAATATTTAATAAGTTGGTCATGTTATCGAATATTTAACAAATTTAGATCAAAAATAAGAAACTTTGTGCTTATTGACGGGAGAAAAATTAAATTTTTCTACAAATGTCTTGGAAAAAATTTTGTAAACTGCGAATTTTGCACTTTCTCGCAAGATAAAACGTTTTTATAGATCTAATTTGTTAAATATTTAATAACTTGGTCATGTTATCGAATATTTAACAAATTTAGATCAGAAATAAGAAACTTTGTGCTTATTGACCGAAGCAAAAATTAAATTTTTCTACAAATGTCGTGGAAAAAGTTTTGTAAAATGTGAATTTTTCACTTTCACGATAGGTAAATCGTTCTTATTGATCAATTTTGTTAAATATTCAGTAACTTGTGTATGTTGTCAAATATTCAACAAATTTAGATCAGAAATAAGAAACTTTGTGCTTATTGACGGAAGAAAAATTAAATTTTTCTACAAATATCGTGTAAAGAATTTTGTAAACTGCGAATTTTCTACTTTCTCGTAAGCTAAAACGTTTGTATAGATTTAATTTTTTAAATATTTAATAACTTGGTCATGTTATCGAATATTTAACAAATTTAGATCAGAAATAAGAAACTTTGTGCTTATTGACCGAAGCAAAAATTAAATTTTTCTACAAATGTCGTGGAAAAAGTTTTGTAAAATATGAAATTTTCACTTTTACGATAGGTTAATCGTTCTTATTGGTCTAATTTGTTAAATATTTAATAACTTGGTCATGTTATCAAATATTTAACAAATTTAGATCAGAAATAAGAAACTTTGTGCTTACTGACCGAAGCAAAAATTAAACTTTTCTACAAATGTCGTGGAAAAAATTTTGTAAAATGTGAATTTTTCACTTTCACGATAGGTAAATCGTTCTTATTGGTCTAATTTGTTAAATATTTAATAACTTGGTCATGTTATCAAATATTTAACAAATGTAGATCAGAAATAAGAAACTTTGTGCTTACTGACTGAAGCAAAAATTAAACTTTTCTACAAATGTCGTGGAAAAAATTTTGTAAACTGCGAATGTTGCACTTTCTTGAAAGCTAAATCGTTTTTATAGATCTTTTTTGTTAAATATTTAATAACTTGGTCATGTTATCGAATATTTAACAAATTTAGATCATAAATAAGAAACTTTGTGCTTACTGACCGAAGCAAAAATTAAATTTTTCTACAAATGTCGTGGAAAAAGTTTTGTAAAATGTGAATTTTTCACTTTCACGATAGGTAAATCGTTCTTATTGGTCTAATTTGTTAAATATTTAATAACTTGGTCATGTTTTCAAATATTTAACAAATTTAGATCAGAAATGAGAAACTTTGTGCTTATTGACGGGAGAAAAATTAAATTTTTCTACAAATGTCTTGGAAAAAATTTTTTAAACTGCGAATTTTGCACTTTCTCGCAAGATAAAACGTTTTTATAGATCTAATTTGTTAAATATTTAATAACTTGGTCATGTTTTCGAATATTTAACAAATTTAGATCAGAAATAAGAAACTTTGTGCTTATTGACGGGAGAAAAATTAAATTTTTCTACAAATGTCTAGGAAAAAATTTTGTAAACTGCGAATTTTGCACTTTCTCGCAAGATAAAACGTTTTTATAGATCTAATTTGTTAAATATTTAATAACTTGGTCATGTTATCGAATATTTAACAAATTTAGATCAGAAATAAGAAACTTTGTGCTTATTGACGGAAGAAAAATTAAATTTTTCTACAAATATCGTGTAAAGAATTTTGTAAACTGCGAATTTTCTACTTTCTCGTAAGCTAAAACGTTTGTATAGATTTAATTTTTTAAATATTTAATAACTTGGTCATGTTATCGAATATTTAACAAATTTAGATCAGAAATAAGAAACTTTGTGCTTATTGACCGAAGCAAAAATTAAATTTTTCTACAAATGTCGTGGAAAAAGTTTTGTAAAATGTGAAATTTTCACTTTTACGATAGGTTAATCGTTCTTATTGGTCTAATTTGTTAAATATTTAATAACTTGGTCATGTTATCAAATATTTAACAAATTTAGATCAGAAATAAGAAACTTTGTGCTTACTGACCGAAGCAAAAATTAAACTTTTCTACAAATGTCGTGGAAAAAATTTTGTAAAATGTGAATTTTTCACTTTCACGATAGGTAAATCGTTCTTATTGGTCTAATTTGTTAAATATTTAATAACTTGGTCATGTTATCAAATATTTAACAAATTTAGATCAGAAATAAGAAACTTTGTGCTTACTGACCGAAGCAAAAATTAAACTTTTCTACAAATGTCGTGGAAAAAATTTTGTAAAATGTGAATTTTTCACTTTCACGATAGGTAAATCGTTCTTATTGGTCTAATTTGTTAAATATTTAATAACTTGGTCATGTTATCAAATATTTAACAAATTTAGATCAGAAATAAGAAACTTTGTGCTTACTGACCGAAGCAAAAATTAAACTTTTCTACAAATGTCGTGGAGAAAATTTTGTAAACTGCGAATGTTACACTTTCTTGAAAGCTAAATCGTTTTTATAGATCTTTTTTGTTAAATATTTAATAACTTGGTCATGTTATCGAATATTTAACAAATTTAGATCATAAATAAGAAACTTTGTGCTTATTGACGGAAGCAAAAATTAAATTTTTCTACAAATGTCGTGGAAAAAGTTTTGTAAAATGTGAAATTTTCACTTTTACGATAGGTTAATCGTTCTTATTGGTCTAATTTGTTAAATATTTAATAACTTGGTCATGTTATCAAATATTTAACAAATTTAGATCAGAAATAAGAAACTTTGTGCTTACTGACCGAAGCAAAAATTAAACTTTTCTACAAATGTCGTGTAAAGAATTTTGTAAACTGCGAATTTTCTACTTTCTCGTAAGCTAAAACGTTTGTATAGATTTAATTTTTTAAATATTTAATAACTTGGTCATGTTATCGAATATTTAACAAATTTAGATCAGAAATAAGAAACTTTGTGCTTATTGACCGAAGCAAAAATTAAATTTTTCTACAAATGTCGTGGAAAAAGTTTTGTAAAATGTGAAATTTTCACTTTTACGATAGGTTAATCGTTCTTATTGGTCTAATTTGTTAAATATTTAATAACTTGGTCATGTTATCAAATATTTAACAAATTTAGATCAGAAATAAGAAACTTTGTGCTTACTGACCGAAGCAAAAATTAAACTTTTCTACAAATGTCGTGGAAAAAATTTTGTAAAATGTGAATTTTTCACTTTCACGATAGGTAAATCGTTCTTATTGGTCTAATTTGTTAAATATTTAATAACTTGGTCATGTTATCAAATATTTAACAAATTTAGATCAGAAATAAGAAACTTTGTGCTTACTGACCGAAGCAAAAATTAAATTTTTCTACAAATGTCGTGGAAAAAGTTTTGTAAAATGTGAATTTTTCACTTTCACGATAGGTAAATCGTTCTTATTGGTCAATTTTGTTAAATATTCAGTAACTTGTGCATGTTGTCAAACATTTAACAAATTTAGATCAGAAATAAGAAACTTTGTGCTTATTGACGGAAGAAAAATTAAATTTTTCTACAAATATTGTGAAAAAATTTTTTAAAATGCGAATTTTCCACTTTCTCGTAAGCTAAAACGTTTTTATAGATCTAATTTTTTAAATATTTAATAAGTTGGTCATGTTATCGAATATTTGACAAATTTAGATCAGAAATAAGAAACTTTGTGCTTATTGACGGGAGAAAAATTAAATTTTTCTACAAATGTCTTGGAAAAAATTTTGTAAACTGCGAATTTTGCACTTTCTCGCAAGATAAAACGTTTTTATAGATCTAATTTTTTAAATATTTAATAAGTTGGTCATGTTATCGAATATTTGACAAATTTAGATCAGAAATAAGAAACTTTGTGCTTATTGACGGGAGAAAAATTAAATTTTTCTACAAATGTCTTGGAAAAAATTTTGTAAACTGCGAATTTTGCACTTTCTCGTAAGCTAAAACGTTTGTATAGATTTAATTTTTTAAATATTTAATAACTTGGTCATGTTATCGAATATTTAACAAATTTAGATCAGAAATAAGAAACTTTGTGCTTATTGACCGAAGCAAAAATTAAATTTTTCTACAAATGTCGTGGAAAAAGTTTTGTAAAATGTGAATTTTTCACTTTCACGATAGGTAAATCGTTCTTATTGGTCTAATTTGTTAAATATTTAATAACTTGGTCATGTTATCAAATATTTAACAAATGTAGATCAGAAATAAGAAACTTTGTGCTTACTGACCGAAGCAAAAATTAAACTTTTCTACAAATGTCGTGGAAAAAATTTTGTAAACTGCGAATGTTGCACTTTCTTGAAAGCTAAATCGTTTTTATAGATCTTTTTTGTTCAATATTTAATAACTTGGTCATGTTATCGAATATTTAACAAATTTAGATCATAAATAAGAAACTTTGTGCTTACTGACCGAAGCAAAAATTAAATTTTTCTACAAATGTCGTGGAAAAAGTTTTGTAAAATGTGAATTTTTCACTTTCACGATAGGTAAATCGTTCTTATTGGTCTAATTTGTTAAATATTTAATAACTTGGTCATGTTTTCAAATATTTAACAAATTTAGATCAGAAATGAGAAACTTTGTGCTTATTGACGGGAGAAAAATTAAATTTTTCTACAAATGTCTTGGAAAAAATTTTTTAAACTGCGAATTTTGCACTTTCTCGCAAGATAAAACGTTTTTATAGATCTAATTTGTTAAATATTTAATAACTTGGTCATGTTTTCGAATATTTAACAAATTTAGATCAGAAATAAGAAACTTTGTGCTTATTGACGGGAGAAAAATTAAATTTTTCTACAAATGTCTAGGAAAAAATTTTGTAAACTGCGAATTTTGCACTTTCTCGCAAGATAAAACGTTTTTATAGATCTAATTTGTTAAATATTTAATAACTTGGTCATGTTATCGAATATTTAACAAATTTAGATCAGAAATAAGAAACTTTGTGCTTATTGACGGAAGAAAAATTAAATTTTTCTACAAATATCGTGTAAAGAATTTTGTAAACTGCGAATTTTCTACTTTCTCGTAAGCTAAAACGTTTGTATAGATTTAATTTTTTAAATATTTAATAACTTGGTCATGTTATCGAATATTTAACAAATTTAGATCAGAAATAAGAAACTTTGTGCTTATTGACCGAAGCAAAAATTAAATTTTTCTACAAATGTCGTGGAAAAAGTTTTGTAAAATGTGAAATTTTCACTTTTACGATAGGTTAATCGTTCTTATTGGTCTAATTTGTTAAATATTTAATAACTTGGTCATGTTATCAAATATTTAACAAATTTAGATCAGAAATAAGAAACTTTGTGCTTACTGACCGAAGCAAAAATTAAACTTTTCTACAAATGTCGTGGAAAAAATTTTGTAAAATGTGAATTTTTCACTTTCACGATAGGTAAATCGTTCTTATTGGTCTAATTTGTTAAATATTTAATAACTTGGTCATGTTATCAAATATTTAACAAATTTAGATCAGAAATAAGAAACTTTGTGCTTACTGACCGAAGCAAAAATTAAACTTTTCTACAAATGTCGTGGAAAAAATTTTGTAAAATGTGAATTTTTCACTTTCACGATAGGTAAATCGTTCTTATTGGTCTAATTTGTTAAATATTTAATAACTTGGTCATGTTATCAAATATTTAACAAATTTAGATCAGAAATAAGAAACTTTGTGCTTACTGACCGAAGCAAAAATTAAACTTTTCTACAAATGTCGTGGAAAAAATTTTGTAAACTGCGAATGTTACACTTTCTTGAAAGCTAAATCGTTTTTATAGATCTTTTTTGTTAAATATTTAATAACTTGGTCATGTTATCGAATATTTAACAAATTTAGATCATAAATAAGAAACTTTGTGCTTATTGACGGAAGAAAAATTAAATTTTTCTACAAATATCGTGTAAAGAATTTTGTAAACTGCGAATTTTCTACTTTCTCGTAAGCTAAAACGTTTGTATAGATTTAATTTTTTAAATATTTAATAACTTGGTCATGTTATCGAATATTTAACAAATTTAGATCAGAAATAAGAAACTTTGTGCTTATTGACCGAAGCAAAAATTAAATTTTTCTACAAATGTCGTGGAAAAAGTTTTGTAAAATGTGAAATTTTCACTTTTACGATAGGTTAATCGTTCTTATTGGTCTAATTTGTTAAATATTTAATAACTTGGTCATGTTATCAAATATTTAACAAATTTAGATCAGAAATAAGAAACTTTGTGCTTATTGACGGGAGAAAAATTAAATTTTTCTACAAATGTCTTGGAAAAAATTTTTTAAACTGCGAATTTTGCACTTTCTCGCAAGATAAAACGTTTTTATAGATCTAATTTGTTAAATATTTAATAACTTGGTCATGTTTTCGAATATTTAACAAATTTAGATGAGAAATAAGAAACTTTGTGCTTATTGACGGGAGAAAAATTAAATTTTTCTACAAATGTCTTGGAAAAAATTTTGTAAACTGCGAATTTTGCACTTTCTCGCAAGATAAAACGTTTTTATAGATCTAATTTGTTAAATATTTAATAACTTGGTCATGTTATCGAATATTTAACAAATTTAGATCAGAAATAAGAAACTTTGTGCTTATTGACGGAAGAAAAATTAAATTTTTCTACAAATATCGTGTAAAGAATTTTGTAAACTGCGAATTTTCTACTTTCTCGTAAGCTAAAACGTTTGTATAGATTTAATTTTTTAAATATTTAATAACTTGGTCATGTTATCAAATATTTAACAAATTTAGATCAGAAATAAGAAACTTTGTGCTTATTGACCGAAGCAAAAATTAAATTTTTCTACAAATGTCGTGGAAAAAGTTTTGTAAAATGTGAAATTTTCACTTTTACGATAGGTTAATCGTTCTTATTGGTCTAATTTGTTAAATATTTAATAACTTGGTCATGTTATCAAATATTTAACAAATTTAGATCAGAAATAAGAAACTTTGTGCTTACTGACCGAAGCAAAAATTAAACTTTTCTACAAATGTCGTGGAAAAAATTTTGTAAAATGTGAATTTTTCACTTTCACGATAGGTAAATCGTTCTTATTGGTCTAATTTGTTAAATATTTAATAACTTGGTCATGTTATCAAATATTTAACAAATTTAGATCAGAAATAAGAAACTTTGTGCTTACTGACCGAAGCAAAAATTAAACTTTTCTACAAATGTCGTGGAAAAAATTTTGTAAACTGCGAATGTTGCACTTTCTTGAAAGCTAAATCGTTTTTATAGATCTTTTTTGTTAAATATTTAATAACTTGGTCATGTTATCGAATATTTAACAAATTTAGATCATAAATAAGAAACTTTGTGCTTACTGACCGAAGCAAAAATTAAATTTTTCTACAAATGTCGTGGAAAAAGTTTTGTAAAATGTGAATTTTTCACTTTCACGATAGGTAAATCGTTCTTATTGGTCTAATTTGTTAAATATTTAATAACTTGGTCATGTTATCAAATATTTAACAAATTTAGATCAGAAATAAGAAACTTTGTGCTTACTGACCGAAGCAAAAATTAAATTTTTCTACAAATGTCGTGGAAAAAGTTTTGTAAAATGTGAATTTTTCACTTTCACGATAGGTAAATCGTTCTTATTGGTCAATTTTGTTAAATATTCAGTAACTTGTGCATGTTGTCAAACATTTAACAAATTTAGATCAGAAATAAGAAACTTTGTGCTTATTGACGGAAGAAAAATTAAATTTTTCTACAAATATTGTGAAAAAATTTTTTAAAATGCGAATTTTCCACTTTCTCGTAAGCTAAAACGTTTTTATAGATCTAATTTTTTAAATATTTAATAAGTTGGTCATGTTATCGAATATTTAACAAATTTAGATGAGAAATAAGAAACTTTGTGCTTATTGACGGGAGAAAAATTAAATTTTTCTACAAATGTCTTGGAAAAAATTTTGTAAACTGCGAATTTTGCACTTTCTCGCAAGATAAAACGTTTTTATAGATCTAATTTGTTAAATATTTAATAACTTGGTCATGTTATCGAATATTTAACAAATTTAGATCAGAAATAAGAAACTTTGTGCTTATTGACGGGAGAAAAATTAAATTTTTCTACAAATGTCTTGGAAAAAATTTTGTAAACTGCGAATTTTGCACTTTCTCGCAAGATAAAACGTTTTTATAGATCTAATTTGTTAAATATTTAATAACTTGGTCATGTTCTCGAATATTTAACAAATTTAGATCAGAAATAAGAAACTTTGTGCTTATTGACCGATGCAAAAATTAAATTTTTCTACAAATGTCGTGGAAAAAGTTTTGTAAAATGTGAATTTTTCACTTTCACGATAGGTAAATCGTTCTTATTGGTCAATTTTGTTAAATATTCAGTAACTTGTGCATGTTGTCAAATATTTAACAAATTTAGATCAGAAATAAGAAACTTTGTGCTTATTGACGGAAGAAAAATTAAATTTTTCTACAAATATCGTGTAAAGAATTTTGTAAACTGCGAATTTTCTACTTTCTCGTAAGGTAAAACGTTTGTATAGATTTAATTTTTTAAATATTTAATAACTTGGTCATGTTATCGAATATTTAACAAATTTAGATCAGAAATAAGAAACTTTGTGCTTATTGACGGGAGAAAAATTAAATTTTTCTACAAATGTCGTGGAAAAAGTTTTGTAAAATGTGAAATTTTCACTTTTACGATAGGTTAATCGTTCTTATTGGTCTAATTTGTTAAATATTTAATAACTTGATCATGTTATCAAATATTTAACAAATTTAGATCAGAAATAAGAAACTTTGTGCTTACTGACCGAAGCAAAAATTAAATTTTTCTACAAATGTCGTGGAAAAAGTTTTGTAAAATGTGAATTTTTCACTTTCACGATAGGTAAATCGTTCTTATTGGTCTAATTTGTTAAATATTTAATAACTTGGTCATGTTATCAAATATTTAACAAATTTAGATCAGAAATAAGAAACTTTGTGCTGACTGACCGAAGCAAAAATTAAATTTTTCTACAAATGTCGTGGAAAAAGTTTTGTAAAATGTGAATTTTTCACTTTCACGATAGGTAAATCGTTCTTATTGGTCAATTTTGTTAAATATTCAGTAACTTGTGCATGTTGTCAAACATTTAACAAATTTAGATCAGAAATAAGAAACTTTGTGCTTATTGACGGAAGAAAAATTAAATTTTTCTACAAATATTGTGAAAAAATTTTTTAAAATGCGAATTTTCCACTTTCTCGTAAGCTAAAACGTTTTTATAGATCTAATTTTTTAAATATTTAATAAGTTGGTCATGTTATCGAATATTTAACAAATTTAGATCAGAAATAAGAAACTTTGTGCTTATTGACGGGAGAAAAATTAAATTTTTCTACAAATGTCTTGGAAAAAATTTTGTAAACTGCGAATTTTGCACTTTCTCGCAAGATAAAACGTTTTTATAGATCTAATTTGTTAAATATTTAATAACTTGGTCATGTTATCGAATATTTAACAAATTTAGATCAGAAATAAGAAACTTTGTGCTTATTGACGGGAGAAAAATTAAATTTTTCTACAAATGTCTTGGAAAAAATTTTGTAAACTGCGAATTTTGCACTTTCTCGCAAGATAAAACGTTTTTATAGATCTAATTTGTTAAATATTTAATAACTTGGTCATGTTATCGAATATTTAACAAATTTAGATCAGAAATAAGAAACTTTGTGCTTATTGACGGGAGAAAAATTAAATTTTTCTACAAATGTCTTGGAAAAAATTTTGTAAACTGCGAATTTTGCACTTTCTCGTAAGCTAAAACGTTTGTATAGATTTAATTTTTTAAATATTTAATAACTTGGTCATGTTATCGAATATTTAACAAATTTAGATCAGAAATAAGAAACTTTGTGCTTACTGACCGAAGCAAAAATTAAACTTTTCTACAAATGTCGTGGAAAAAATTTTGTAAAATGTGAATTTTTCACTTTCACGATAGGTAAATCGTTCTTATTGGTCTAATTTGTTAAATATTTAATAACTTGGTCATGTTATCAAATATTTAACAAATTTAGATCAGAAATAAGAAACTTTGTGCTTACTGACCGAAGCAAAAATTAAACTTTTCTACAAATGTCGTGGAAAAAATTTTGTAAAATGTGAATTTTTCACTTTCACGATAGGTAAATCGTTCTTATTGGTCTAATTTGTTAAATATTTAATAACTTGGTCATGTTATCAAATATTTAACAAATTTAGATCAGAAATAAGAAACTTTGTGCTTACTGACCGAAGCAAAAATTAAACTTTTCTACAAATGTCGTGGAAAAAATTTTGTAAACTGCGAATGTTACACTTTCTTGAAAGCTAAATCGTTTTTATAGATCTTTTTTGTTAAATATTTAATAACTTGGTCATGTTATCGAATATTTAACAAATTTAGATCATAAATAAGAAACTTTGTGCTTATTGACGGAAGAAAAATTAAATTTTTCTACAAATATCGTGTAAAGAATTTTGTAAACTGCGAATTTTCTACTTCCTCGTAAGCTAAAACGTTTGTATAGATTTAATTTTTTAAATATTTAATAACTTGGTCATGTTATCGAATATTTAACAAATTTAGATCAGAAATAAGAAACTTTGTGCTTATTGACCGAAGCAAAAATTAAATTTTTCTACAAATGTCGTGGAAAAAGTTTTGTAAAATGTGAAATTTTCACTTTTACGATAGGTTAATCGTTCTTATTGGTCTAATTTGTTAAATATTTAATAACTTGGTCATGTTATCAAATATTTAACAAATTTAGATCAGAAATAAGAAACTTTGTGCTTACTGACCGAAGCAAAAATTAAACTTTTCTACAAATGTCGTGGAAAAAATTTTGTAAAATGTGAATTTTTCACTTTCACGATAGGTAAATCGTTCTTATTGGTCTAATTTGTTAAATATTTAATAACTTGGTCATGTTATCAAATATTTAACAAATTTAGATCAGAAATAAGAAACTTTGTGCTTACTGACCGAAGCAAAAATTAAATTTTTCTACAAATGTCGTGGAAAAAGTTTTGTAAAATGTGAATTTTTCACTTTCACGATAGGTAAATCGTTCTTATTGGTCAATTTTGTTAAATATTCAGTAACTTGTGCATGTTGTCAAACATTTAACAAATTTAGATCAGAAATAAGAAACTTTGTGCTTATTGACGGAAGAAAAATTAAATTTTTCTACAAATATTGTGAAAAAATTTTTTAAAATGCGAATTTTCCACTTTCTCGTAAGCTAAAACGTTTTTATAGATCTAATTTTTTAAATATTTAATAAGTTGGTCATGTTATCGAATATTTAACAAATTTAGATCAGAAATAAGAAACTTTGTGCTTATTGACGGGAGAAAAATTAAATTTTTCTACAAATGTCTTGGAAAAAATTTTTTAAACTGCGAATTTTGCACTTTCTCGCAAGATAAAACGTTTTTATAGATCTAATTTGTTAAATATTTAATAACTTGGTCATGTTTTCGAATATTTAACAAATTTAGATCAGAAATAAGAAACTTTGTGCTTATTGACGGGAGAAAAATTAAATTTTTCTACAAATGTCTTGGAAAAAATTTTGTAAACTGCGAATTTTGCACTTTCTCGCAAGATAAAACGTTTTTATAGATCTAATTTGTTAAATATTTAATAACTTGGTCATGTTATCGAATATTTAACAAATTTAGATCAGAAATAAGAAACTTTGTGCTTATTGACGGGAGAAAAATTAAATTTTTCTACAAATGTCGTGGAAAAAGTTTTGTAAAATGTGAAATTTTCACTTTTACGATAGGTTAATCGTTCTTATTGGTCTAATTTGTTAAATATTTAATAACTTGATCATGTTATCAAATATTTAACAAATTTAGATCAGAAATAAGAAACTTTGTGCTTACTGACCGAAGCAAAAATTAAATTTTTCTACAAATGTCGTGGAAAAAGTTTTGTAAAATGTGAATTTTTCACTTTCACGATAGGTAAATCGTTCTTATTGGTCTAATTTGTTAAATATTTAATAACTTGGTCATGTTATCAAATATTTAACAAATTTAGATCAGAAATAAGAAACTTTGTGCTGACTGACCGAAGCAAAAATTAAATTTTTCTACAAATGTCGTGGAAAAAGTTTTGTAAAATGTGAATTTTTCACTTTCACGATAGGTAAATCGTTCTTATTGGTCAATTTTGTTAAATATTCAGTAACTTGTGCATGTTGTCAAACATTTAACAAATTTAGATCAGAAATAAGAAACTTTGTGCTTATTGACGGAAGAAAAATTAAATTTTTCTACAAATATTGTGAAAAAATTTTTTAAAATGCGAATTTTCCACTTTCTCGTAAGCTAAAACGTTTTTATAGATCTAATTTTTTAAATATTTAATAAGTTGGTCATGTTATCGAATATTTAACAAATTTAGATCAGAAATAAGAAACTTTGTGCTTATTGACGGGAGAAAAATTAAATTTTTCTACAAATGTCTTGGAAAAAATTTTGTAAACTGCGAATTTTGCACTTTCTCGCAAGATAAAACGTTTTTATAGATCTAATTTGTTAAATATTTAATAACTTGGTCATGTTGTCAAATATTTAACAAATTTAGATCAGAAATAAGAAACTTTGTGCTTATTGACGGGAGAAAAATTAAATTTTTCTACAAATGTCTTGGAAAAAATTTTGTAAACTGCGAATTTTGCACTTTCTCGTAAGCTAAAACGTTTGTATAGATTTAATTTTTTAAATATTTAATAACTTGGTCATGTTATCGAATATTTAACAAATTTAGATCAGAAATAAGAAACTTTGTGCTTACTGACCGAAGCAAAAATTAAACTTTTCTACAAATGTCGTGGAAAAAATTTTGTAAAATGTGAATTTTTCACTTTCACGATAGGTAAATCGTTCTTATTGGTCTAATTTGTTAAATATTTAATAACTTGGTCATGTTATCAAATATTTAACAAATTTAGATCAGAAATAAGAAACTTTGTGCTTACTGACCGAAGCAAAAATTAAACTTTTCTACAAATGTCGTGGAAAAAATTTTGTAAAATGTGAATTTTTCACTTTCACGATAGGTAAATCGTTCTTATTGGTCTAATTTGTTAAATATTTAATAACTTGGTCATGTTATCAAATATTTAACAAATTTAGATCAGAAATAAGAAACTTTGTGCTTACTGACCGAAGCAAAAATTAAACTTTTCTACAAATGTCGTGGAAAAAATTTTGTAAACTGCGAATGTTACACTTTCTTGAAAGCTAAATCGTTTTTATAGATCTTTTTTGTTAAATATTTAATAACTTGGTCATGTTATCGAATATTTAACAAATTTAGATCATAAATAAGAAACTTTGTGCTTATTGACGGAAGAAAAATTAAATTTTTCTACAAATATCGTGTAAAGAATTTTGTAAACTGCGAATTTTCTACTTCCTCGTAAGCTAAAACGTTTGTATAGATTTAATTTTTTAAATATTTAATAACTTGGTCATGTTATCGAATATTTAACAAATTTAGATCAGAAATAAGAAACTTTGTGCTTATTGACCGAAGCAAAAATTAAATTTTTCTACAAATGTCGTGGAAAAAGTTTTGTAAAATGTGAAATTTTCACTTTTACGATAGGTTAATCGTTCTTATTGGTCTAATTTGTTAAATATTTAATAACTTGGTCATGTTATCAAATATTTAACAAATTTAGATCAGAAATAAGAAACTTTGTGCTTACTGACCGAAGCAAAAATTAAACTTTTCTACAAATGTCGTGGAAAAAATTTTGTAAAATGTGAATTTTTCACTTTCACGATAGGTAAATCGTTCTTATTGGTCTAATTTGTTAAATATTTAATAACTTGGTCATGTTATCAAATATTTAACAAATTTAGATCAGAAATAAGAAACTTTGTGCTTACTGACCGAAGCAAAAATTAAATTTTTCTACAAATGTCGTGGAAAAAGTTTTGTAAAATGTGAATTTTTCACTTTCACGATAGGTAAATCGTTCTTATTGGTCAATTTTGTTAAATATTCAGTAACTTGTGCATGTTGTCAAACATTTAACAAATTTAGATCAGAAATAAGAAACTTTGTGCTTATTGACGGAAGAAAAATTAAATTTTTCTACAAATATTGTGAAAAAATTTTTTAAAATGCGAATTTTCCACTTTCTCGTAAGCTAAAACGTTTTTATAGATCTAATTTTTTAAATATTTAATAAGTTGGTCATGTTATCGAATATTTAACAAATTTAGATCAGAAATAAGAAACTTTGTGCTTATTGACGGGAGAAAAATTAAATTTTTCTACAAATGTCTTGGAAAAAATTTTTTAAACTGCGAATTTTGCACTTTCTCGCAAGATAAAACGTTTTTATAGATCTAATTTGTTAAATATTTAATAACTTGGTCATGTTTTCGAATATTTAACAAATTTAGATCAGAAATAAGAAACTTTGTGCTTATTGACGGGAGAAAAATTAAATTTTTCTACAAATGTCTTGGAAAAAATTTTGTAAACTGCGAATTTTGCACTTTCTCGCAAGATAAAACGTTTTTATAGATCTAATTTGTTAAATATTTAATAACTTGGTCATGTTATCGAATATTTAACAAATTTAGATCAGAAATAAGAAACTTTGTGCTTATTGACGGGAGAAAAATTAAATTTTTCTACAAATGTCGTGGAAAAAGTTTTGTAAAATGTGAAATTTTCACTTTTACGATAGGTTAATCGTTCTTATTGGTCTAATTTGTTAAATATTTAATAACTTGATCATGTTATCAAATATTTAACAAATTTAGATCAGAAATAAGAAACTTTGTGCTTACTGACCGAAGCAAAAATTAAATTTTTCTACAAATGTCGTGGAAAAAGTTTTGTAAAATGTGAATTTTTCACTTTCACGATAGGTAAATCGTTCTTATTGGTCTAATTTGTTAAATATTTAATAACTTGGTCATGTTATCAAATATTTAACAAATTTAGATCAGAAATAAGAAACTTTGTGCTGACTGACCGAAGCAAAAATTAAATTTTTCTACAAATGTCGTGGAAAAAGTTTTGTAAAATGTGAATTTTTCACTTTCACGATAGGTAAATCGTTCTTATTGGTCAATTTTGTTAAATATTCAGTAACTTGTGCATGTTGTCAAACATTTAACAAATTTAGATCAGAAATAAGAAACTTTGTGCTTATTGACGGAAGAAAAATTAAATTTTTCTACAAATATTGTGAAAAAATTTTTTAAAATGCGAATTTTCCACTTTCTCGTAAGCTAAAACGTTTTTATAGATCTAATTTTTTAAATATTTAATAAGTTGGTCATGTTATCGAATATTTAACAAATTTAGATCAGAAATAAGAAACTTTGTGCTTATTGACGGGAGAAAAATTAAATTTTTCTACAAATGTCTTGGAAAAAATTTTGTAAACTGCGAATTTTGCACTTTCTCGCAAGATAAAACGTTTTTATAGATCTAATTTGTTAAATATTTAATAACTTGGTCATGTTATCGAATATTTAACAAATTTAGATCAGAAATAAGAAACTTTGTGCTTATTGACGGGAGAAAAATTAAATTTTTCTACAAATGTCTTGGAAAAAATTTTGTAAACTGCGAATTTTGCACTTTCTCGCAAGATAAAACGTTTTTATAGATCTAATTTGTTAAATATTTAATAACTTGGTCATGTTCTCGTATATTTAACAAATTTAGATCAGAAATAAGAAACTTTGTGCTTATTGACCGAAGCAAAAATTAAATTTTTCTACAAATGTCGTGGAAAAAGTTTTGTAAAATGTGAATTTTTCACTTTCACGATAGGTAAATCGTTCTTATTGGTCAATTTTGTTAAATATTCAGTAACTTGTGCATGTTGTCAAATATTTAACAAATTTAGATCAGAAATAAGAAACTTTGTGCTTATTGACGGAAGAAAAATTAAATTTTTCTACAAATATCGTGTAAAGAATTTTGTAAACTGCGAATTTTCTACTTTCTCGTAAGCTAAAACGTTTGTATAGATTTAATTTTTTAAATATTTAATAACTTGGTCATGTTATCGAATATTTAACAAATTTAGATCAGAAATAAGAAACTTTGTGCTTATTGACGGGAGAAAAATTAAATTTTTCTACAAATGTCGTGGAAAAAGTTTTGTAAAATGTGAAATTTTCACTTTTACGATAGGTTAATCGTTCTTATTGGTCTAATTTGTTAAATATTTAATAACTTGGTCATGTTATCAAATATTTAACAAATTTAGATCAGAAATAAGAAACTTTGTGCTTACTGACCGAAGCAAAAATTAAACTTTTCTACAAATGTCGTGGAAAAAATTTTGTAAACTGCGAATGTTGCACTTTCTTGTAAGCTAAATCGTTTTTATAGATCTTTTTTGTTAAATATTTAATAACTTGGGCATGTTAACAAATATTTTTGAAATTTAACTGGCATGTTTAGAATTTTCATCTGCATTGGTCGAATTTGAGACAGTTTTTTCTGAAAATGTTGTCAATAAATTGTATATATTTTATGCTACACAGATAAATGTATATCGATAAGAAAAAAAACGTGGTTTAAAAAATGTATGATTTAAAATTAAATAAGTAAATATAATTTATTTACCAAGTAGTTTCTTACATTTTATTTTTAAAAGATATGTAGTTTAATCTAATATCATTTTTGAACTAATTTATTTTATTTTTAAAACATTCAATATATTAAAAAAAAATTATATAATATTTATATTATGTAACAAAAATTCTCCCTTTTATTTTGAAGAAATAAGAAATTTACTTTAATACTTGTTTTAGAACATTATTAATTTGTTTATTATATTTAATATTGTAATAAAGAATTGCATAATTTAAAATTAACAAATTAAAATTTATGTAGGAAAAAATTTTATCTTTTTTTTTGCTAAATTATTTCTCAAATACTAAGAGTTACATCATAAATCCTTATGGTTTATTTAGTGCAGAGAAAGAAGGCAACCCGACTTACAGAGAAGTTCGGAAACAGAGATCAAATTATTCATCAAAGATATATGTATAGATTGCTTGAAATAAATAAAATAAATGTAATCTATGAACATGGCTTTTATTGATTTAAATGGAAAAAAAACTTTTCAATTCTCCGGATGTCCAATATTACATGTAAAGTATCGCAAATCATAAAAAAAACAGAAATTTGTGGATAAATCTTGAAAATTTTAATATTTTATTCGTTATAAAATTTAAAAAATTGTATTAATACAGATGATCAAAATACCTACAATTTACAAATTTTTGGTATCAAGTTATCAAAAAATAATATTAGATTTGTATATCTTCAAGTCATTAAAAGTTATATAAATTCCAAACGTCAATGAACTCATATTCCAATTTGTACCAACTTTTAAATTTAAATTAATTTAAATTTCAATGCATCTTAATTCAATAATATTAGTTAATTTCCATATTCACAATAATCCTTCCTTTGGTAATATTCTTACAAGATTTTTAAGAGATTTTACTTTCATTTTTATATTATAATTTATTATTTTTACAACATTTTTAAAATTTTTTCTCCGTTTAGGGATTTTTGATATTTTTTTTTTGGTATTTGTCTCTGTTCTTTTTAGGATTTTCTTTAATTTTCTTCTTTTTATAAAAATTATTTAATATTATATTACACAGTTTTCTTATTTATACATTCATTAAACTTTTTATTACGTTAATTTTAATAATTATTTCTATACTTTTAAAAGTAAATACACTTATTTTTTTGTAAATTTATTCAATTTCTTTTCACATCTTGTCTATTTCTTGAGAGTTTTTTTACAAACTTACTTACTTATTCTTTTTTACTTTTTACATTTTTTACAGTTTGTTAGATTAAGAAAAAAACATTTCTCCATTTTCTTCCTGTTCATTTAATTTTTTTGATATTACACTATTTTTTTAGTCCTTTCTTGCGTTTTAATTATTTCTTTAATTTTTACGTTATGTATAAAATATTTATCGAATGCTCTGTTTATTTAATTTTAAAAAATTAAAAGAAACACTTATTTCAGTTCCTATACAATATCTATTTCCCATCTCCTCTGTAAGTCGGGTTGCATTCTTCTGATAAACTAAATAAGCTCTACTATTTTTCCTTCAACTCTTAGATTTTAAAAAATATTTAAATTGTTTAGAAATTATTAATGCATGATTTACAATAAATAATGTACTTGTTGCATTTGAATGGTTTAAATTATTTTAAATGCGTCTTTTCAATAGAGCTAATTACACTTCAAATAACAAACAACTTTTATTTTTTGTACAAAGTTAGCAAAATTATGTTTGGAACTTGACATTAATTTTTTATATTAAATTTTTACAATTAATATCTAAACATTGAATTTTATAAATAGGCTGATTAATATAATGAATATAATGTACGCCTGTCTATAATTTCAAAGGCGGCGCCGTGTGAATTATAGTACCCGAAAATGCCGTATCAGAACAGCGCACGACAAACTATATTCTGCTACATTGTTTGACATTTTCATTGATGAAATTGAAAAAAATTTACTTTTCTCGAGAGATTGACGCGATTTAAAAACTCAAATACCAAAAACAAAAAAAGTGAAAAAGTGCTAATTAAATTTAAATTTTCACTGCGATTTTCATTTTCGGAAAAAGTGTCTGGTTTTGCCAAAAAAAAATGTCAAAGTGGGAATCAGTGAGTGAAGTGTCAAGTGATTTTGTATTTCCTCGAGAGATTGACGCGGTTTAAAAACTCAAATGCCAAAAACAAAATAAGTGAAAAAGTGCTAATTAAATTTAAATTTTCACTACGATTTTCATTTTCGGAAAAAGTGTCTGGTTTTGCCGAAAAAAATTGTCAAAGTGGGAATCAGTGAGTGAAGTGTCAAGTGATTTTGTATTTCCTCGAGAGACTGACGCGATTTAAAAACTCATATGCCAAAAACAAAATAAGTGAAAAAGTGCTAATTAAATTTAAATTTTCACTACGATTTTCATTTTCGGAAAAAGTGTCTGGTTTTGCCGAAAAAAATTGTCAAAGTGGGAATCAGTGAGTGAAGTGTCAAGTGATTTTGTATTTCCTCGAGAGACTGACGCGATTTAAAAACTCATATGCCAAAAACAAAATAAGTGAAAAAGTGCTAATTAAATTTAAATTTTCACTACGATTTTCATTTTCGGAAAAAGTGTCTGGTTTTATTGGAAAAAATTGCCAAACATGGAACATCATTGGAGGTTGTTTTCATCACACGAATTTCCTCGAGACACTAAAGCTCAGGAAATACTTGATTTATCAAAAGTAAGTATTTTTCTAAATCTTTATTTCAATAGAATTTGCAGTACGATGTTCTTTTGAGGGAAAAGTGTTGGACTTTGTCGCGAAAAATTCCTAAGTCTTCAAAACGCATGGGGACAGTCTTTGAGAACCACTGCTCCCCCCTACAGATTCTCTGCGGACTCTGTGTCTCCAACGGCCTTAAGGGTACAGAATAGGAGAATGGGGAGGTTCACGGCCAAACTCGGCCACTAGGTGGCAGTATTGCTTCTGGTGACAAGACGCGCAAAATTTTGAAAAGCATAAATTAAATTATATCAAACAAAGTAAATAGAAAACATTTTTCCTTTATAAGAAGTTAAAGGAAATTGATTTTTTAACCCTTTCGTGCTCCACTGAAACTTTATGTAGAAATATAAATTTTTTTTTGTCTCTAAAATATATTTTAAGGTATAATACAGTGGCGGATCCACGGGGGGGGGGGGGGGGGGGGGCTAGCTCCCTGGAGCTAACTTAGATTTGCAGAAGAGAGAGAGAGACAACACTATAGTGTTGTCTCTTTCTCTCTCATGTATAACCCCCTCCTGGAACCAAGTCTGGATTCGCCACTGGGTATAAAAATACTAAATAAAGAAAATATCTTTTTTTTAATTATCAATTTTTTTCTCAACAATTAATTAATATGTTTTAATTGATATGCAGCTTAGAAGATAACTAATTTACTGCAACAATGGACAAAAATTATATTTATGTAATATTTTATCATATACCGATTTAATTTGCCAAAAACTTGTAAAAGTAGGTGAGACATATATGTCCCATGTGCGTGAAAATGTTATTTTATAAATTAAATAAAAAATTGTAATTTTTTTTAGTAGTTTAGTTTAAACGAATTCAAATTTCCGCGCTGCTTTGTCACATACTGTGATGCTGCCCTCTGCGTTGAGCTTTACGTATAATCCTCCCCATTGTGTATTTTAATGTGACTTCATAATCGGTCGGTAAAAACATAATCTACTGTTCGATATCATCTGGTAGTCACCTTCATAATGGGTTACAACGTTGAATTACCAAAAAAACACTTATATTTTAATATATAATGAAAAATTAAGATTCTAGTCTCATAATCGGATGTATCATTTATTGCAGAAGTTTCTTACTCGGATTTTTTCGTTTGCCAATGTCCCAAAATAGAGAATTAAACGATTTTCACGTTGTACCCACGTTGCACCTAAAATGATGCAAAAAAGATTGTCAGCCTTTTAAGAAGATATTTATCAATCATTTGACTGAGATTCACTACAAAACTTGTAAAAATTGCCAATAATAATTTAATTCAGGTCTCCTAAAATATATTTTAAACAATAAAATAACAGGACTATAAAATTTGTCCAAATTCCTGTCAAAAAAGTGATGCTGTTATTAGACCAAGAGGTAACCTAACCTTACTTTATTGGAACATGTTGGAAGATGTATTTTATCACCACTCGTTGACGTTTCTAACAGTTTATTTTTTAAATTATATTTAAGGACACCTGAATTAAATTATCATTGGCAATTTTGACAAGTTTTGAAGGGAATCTCAGTCAAATGTTTGATAAATATCTTCTTAAAAGGCTGACAATCTTTTTTGCATCATTTTAGGTGCAACGTGGGTACAACGTGAAAATCGTTTAATTCTCTATTTTGGGACATTGGCAAACGAAAAAATTCGATTGAGAAACTTTTGCAATAAATGCTACATCCGATTATGAGACTAGAAGACTTAATTTTTCATTATATATTAAAATATAAATGTTTCTTTGGTAACTCAACGTTGTAAACCATTATGGCGGTGACTACCGATCGATTATGACGTCACATTAAAATACTTAATAGAGGAATAGAATAGACAAATCAGATAATTGGTTACATTGGAAAGCATTTCCTGATTGGTTTATTAAGGTACGGGCACACCTCTGGAAGCAAGGAGCTAACTTGCTTCCCGAAAGAGTGAAGTCACATACGAAGGTCTAGAGTATCAGAGGATTAAAATAGACCAATCAGATAATTGGTCACATTGGAAAGAATTTTCTGATTGGTCTATTCTATTTCCCTGATAACTTAGTCCTTAGGGTACCGTCTCATGCTAGGGATTAATGGATTAGGGATTAGAATAGACCAATCAGAAAATGCATTCCAATGTGACCAATTATCTGATTGGTCTATTCTAATCCCTAATCCATCAATCCGTGACATGAGACGGCACCTTTAGTATGTGACATCACCCTAAGTAAGAGTAAGAAAGACAAAAGTACTTCTGTCTTTCTTACTCTTACTTAGGGGAAACAATAAGCCAGCTACTTGCTTCCAGAGGTGTGCCCGTACCTTTATATTCCACTATTCTTCTACTCTCTCACACATGTGCCAGTAGTACGTTTCCGAATTGAAGTGCACTTGCGAAGTATATACTTGACCATCCTTGTCTTACACATATATTTACATGCATAGAACAAGGATGGTTAAGTATATACTTCGCAAGTATATACTTGAAAATGCATGTAAGTATGCCCAAGTACACGCAATTCGGAAACGGCCGTACCCTGAGGGAGCCGTCCAGAGGTCGGAAACTGACGTGTCATTTTTGATTTTTATGCCGCTTTCATACCATTTCCAGAAACTTTACTTTTGTCTCGTCCAGGCCGTCCAAGCTCCAATGCATTTCGTTACGCCAAAGTTTCTTGAGCTGTTTACGGTAACTAACCGTCGAGGGCAGCACCTGTTGTCACCACTACATACAAATGTCCCTGTCAGTGATGTTCCTTGTGTAATTGTGTACGTGCGCTAATGTGCTACTGGCCGTCAATCTTAATAAATATAGGAAAATAGTTGTTTTATTTATTGAATAAATAATGAGTAAATGTATAATTAATAAGTTTTAAATCTTTTTATTTGGTTTCTTTTAGGTATATGTATAATAAATTACATCATTACTATAATTTGTAATAAATATAGTTTTGTGTTTAGTACACATTCTTTTAAAGTTGTTATTAATGTTTAATGATTTATATTAATAATCAAGTACAGTGTAAATTAATAGTGTTCTTTAAATTTTGGAATATTTTAAGTATTGGTTAGTAAAATGACCTTCATATATATAAAAATTCTGAAAGTCGGTTTTACCTAACCTCAAATTTAATTTAATATTATTAAATTAAATGTTTTTGTATTCATGTTTTTGCAGTGTGAATATAAATGAAAACGAGCAGGAAATGTGCTGTTACTTCTTGTGGTGTTAATAAGGGCACTTCCCTACTAAAAAATCCTATATAGGATCCTACATAGGATCCTATATAGAATCCATATGGATTCCTATGAGAATCCACGTAGGATCCTATATAGGATCCTATATAGGTATTGTCCTATAGGAATCCATGTGGATTCTCATAGGAATCTATGTGAATTCCTATAGGTCGCCTATAGGACAAGTCGTATATAGGAGCCTATGTGGACTCTCCTATAGGAATACATGTAGGATCTCATATAGGATTCTGCATAGGCGTCCCAAAAAATTTTTGTACACCCTCCTACATATGATCCTACGTAGGTTTCCATATAGGATCCTATATGGGAACCCATATAAGATCCTACATGGGTACCCCCAAAAAAATTTTTTGTACCCCTTCCTCATGCGCAGTCGTCTTTTACGTATTCTACAATACTTACGCCTGCGCAGTAAATATTTTTCGTCCTTATAATGGTGCTTAATGTATATTTGAATAAAGTTGTTAAAAAAAAACAATTAATTCTGTGTACATAATTTTTTTTGGGTGCCCATAAAATATCCTATATAGGATCCTATATGGGAACCTACGTAGGATCCTATGTAGGGGGGTGTACAAAAATTTTTTTGGGACGCCTATGTAGGATCCTATATGAGATCCTACATGTATTCCTATAGGAGAGTCCACATAGGATCCTATATAGGACGTGTCCTATAGGCGACCTATAGGAATCCACATAGATTCCTATGAGAATCCACATGGATTCCTATAGGACAATACCTATATAGGATCCTATATAGGATCCTACGTGGATTCTCATAGGAATCCATATGGATTCTATGTAGGATCCTATGTAGGATCCTATATAGGATTTTTCAGTAGGGTTTTTATCGTTTTCATAGAGATCTTCTGAAGTGGGATTATTAAAAGGGAATCATTCCCCGCAGCAGCTATTCACCTAAGACGGTCTCTTCCTTTAGATTTAAAACTTATTAATTATACATTTACTCATTATTTATTCAATAAATAAAACAACTATTTTCCTATATTTATTAAAATTGACGGCTAGTAGCACATTAGCGCACGTACACAATTACACAAGGAACATCACTGACAGGGACATTTGTATGTAGTGGTGACAACAGGTGCTGCCCTCGACGGTTAGTTACCGTAAACAGCTCAAGAAACTTTGGCGTAACGAAATGCATTGGAGCTTGGACGGCCTGTTTGTCTCATTCTACTGCACAGTAGGGTGTCCGTTAAAAAGTCGACTTTAGAATAATGTTTACGATACCCACCAGTTTGGTTCCAATATAAAAAAAAAATTTCTGTAAAATTGCAGCCTGATTGATTAATATTAACCCGTGCCAGCAATCGATTGAAATTTCCCATTGAAAATGCATGGGAAAAATGAACTTTTTTTAAAAATTTCATAACTTTTTTAATTTTTTTGCAAATAAATTTCCAGGTCACAAAGTTTTTCATTTTCAGCTATATTTTAAGGTAGCGTTTTTAGAAAAATTTAATTTTCAAAATTTTAAAAATGGCGGATGTTAAAAAATGGGTCAAAAAATACATTGCAATATTTGCAACGTTTTATCACATATCCCTAATAGCACTGACTAGGCCGGGAACGTTCCTGGAATGGGCTGCTGGCCCCTTGGGTACGTTCCCTTGGACCGCTCCAATATACCTGACAAATCCGTTGCGGATTTCACTAGGCTAGGAACGTTCCCGCAGAAAGTTCATGGAATGTTCCGAGGAACTTTGAATACACATTCAAAAAATCGCAGAACGGGTTGCGGAAAAAGTATGCGGAAAAAGCTGAAAATTTTTTTATTAATATTATTTAATGTTTTTAATATGATTGCTTCTATAGAACAGTGGTCACTAAAATCAACTGCGCAGCTCTAGGTGCGATAGAAAACTACTGCGCAAGATATTAACATTAATTATTTTTCAATGTGTATTTAAAGTTCCTCGGAACATTCCAGGAACGTTCCGAGAAACGTTCCTAGCCTAGTGAAATCCGGAACGTATTTGTCAGGTATATTGGAACGGTCCATGTGAACGTACCCCAGGGACCGGCGCACAGTGGTCTGAAACCCAATTCTAGCCGGACAAAACTATTTACTCAAAAACGCGTTGATAAAATTTCGAACCACTTTGTTTCTAGCAGTTTTTGTGGTCGCTGATTACGAATTTCAAGTCAGATTTCAAAAATTCAAAATGGCGGATCCAATATGGCGGACGAAAATGCAAAATTTTAGCCGAAATTTATAAAACTTAGTACGCAGGGGTTTTAGGGGTCGCTGATTCCGAATCCGTGCACAATATTCCAAAATTTAAAATGGCGGATACAATATGGCGGACAATAATTCAAAATTTCTGCAAAAATTTATGAAACATGGTATATAGGGGTTATTTGGGTCGCAGATTACGAATCTATACATAATTTTTCAAAATTAAAAATGGCGGATCCAATATGGCGGATATTAATTTGAAAAAATTAGTGTTTTTGAATAAAAATTAGGATTTAAGGCTTTTTGGGGTCGCTGATTACAAATATGCAGTCAGATTTGAAAAATTTAAAATGTCGGTTACAATCTGGCTGACATTTCCTTTAATAAAATAGTATATTTTAATAAATATTTAGGTTTAGGGCTTTATAAGGTTGCTAATTACGAATCTGCAGTTAATGTTTCAAAGTTGAAAATAGCTGATCTAAAAAGCCCTAAATTGTAATTTTTATCCAAATACACTAATTTTTTAAGATTAATGTCCGCCATATTGGATCCGACATTTTTAATTTTGAAAGACTATGTATAGATTCGTAATCTGCGACCCAAAAAACCCCTATATACCATGTTTCGTAAATTTTTGCAGAAATTTTGAATTTTTGTCCGCCATATTGGATCCGCCATTTTGAATTTTGGAAAAGTGTGTACGGATTCGGAATCAGCGACCCCGAAAACCCCTGCGTTCTAAGTTTTATAAATTTCGGCAAAAATTTTGCATTTTCGTCCGCCATTTTGGATCCGCCATTTTGAATTTTTGAAATCTGACTTTAGATTCGTAATCAGCCTACCACAAAAACTGCTAGAAACAAAGTGGTTTGAAATTTTATCAACACGTTTTTTATTAAATAGTTTAGAATCGGGTTTTAGACCACTGTGCGCCTGTCCGTTCGCGCACTACAACGTCGCGTACCACCAGATTTGAAGACAAATATTTCCAAAAGTGGCAAAAAGTGGCAAGAATCTTTTATGTTCATCGAAAGTTAACGTCTTAATGAACATTTCTCAATAAATAATTTTTCGGCAGTTGTCGGCAGCTCTAACTTATGATATCTTGGATTTTGTAGTGTACAAATACTGTAAATAGTTGCCTTTATTGCTTTTTTTTAAATAATAGGTTTAACATTAGAGGAATATTTCTTAAAATATCTTACAAACAGTAAAACGAACTGTTAAATTAATATGTACATTATTTAAATATGTTAATTTAAATGGTCACTAGCTGCAAATAATTAAAGATATGAGTTTTATGGCAAAACCAACTATAAGCGACGCTGACGCGGTTAAGACCATGATACATCAATAAAAAAAATGTTTAACGGCTAAAATATTCTAAATCAAACACAATAGATATAATAGATCATAAAATCATTAAAGAAAAATTTATTTGAAGGCATAAATTTTTTGACTTTTGGCCAGCTAGATTCGACTCTCAGACCACTGTGCGGCGGCCCATTCCAGGAACGTTCCCGGGACAGTCGGTGCTATTAGGGTAAATATTCAAGAAAACTTAATAGATATTCTTATTCAGGGGTTTTTTAGGTCGCTAATAAAGATTACGATGTCAAAAAAGTTAAAAATTGCAATATTTTTTAGTAGAAAATTACTACTAATTTAACAGTTGCATAACTACTAATTGAGAAAGTGAACTTTTACAATTTTAATTAAATAGTAAAAGTTTTTACTATTTAATAGTAACCGATTTCTCGCCAATTCATTAGTAAAAAATCACTAATTGAAAATCAGATTTAGAGATCAGTTTTGCTTATTATGGATGATGAAAAACTGAATAATTAAAATGTAAAAATGTAAGAACTATATTTAAAAAAAATAAAGTTTGTTGAATCCGCCAAATTGGATCGGCTTTATTGAAAAATACATTTTTGACATGAAATTTGTTTATGGTGACCCCGAAAAGCCCGATAACGGTGTTTCAAGGCGATTTCTTGAAAAATGTGAAATGCAAAATTTTGAGTCCGCCATATTGGTTCCAAAATTATGAAAAATTAATTTTTGCCATCGTAATCTTCATTAGCGATCTAAAAAACCCCTGAATAAGAATATAGTCTTGAGTAGAGTCAAGTAATCGCGTTGCATTCACAGATAAAATAATAATTTAAGAAAAATAATATTTTAAGGGAAAATTTAATTTTTAACTTCAGCTGAACTAAGAAATAAACTAACAATATTATATTAATTTTTAAACAGTTATATTGATATTAATATCTGATTTATTTTTTAATAAAAACATAAAAAAAGTTCGTAATGTCATGATCCAAATATGTTAAACAATAGCTTTTTTAGTTCCTTAAAAAGCATTCTCTACAAATCCACTCATACAATTTTATTTTTCATAGATAAGAATTTAATTATATTTTATATATTTGTATATATGGATAAAATATTTTGTATAAAATTTTTTGAGTAAAATTAAGGATTGAATAAGCGGCCGAAAGTGAGACCAATTTTTCTAATTTCGAGAAAATTTAAGAAATACAGTTTTTAACGTAATCCTCAACCAATATGATTTATTATTTTTTTTTTTTATAATAGAAATGAAGTCTATAAAAACTAAAAAAACTCTATATCTATATATAATTAACTTTCACTAATATTAAACTGCCTTAGATATAAGAATCACTGTTATTAAAAAAACTTAGTATAATTTTTCTAGTTTTTAATTAACTTTCAGGATTACGTTAAAAACTGTATTTCTTTAATTTTCTCGAAATTAGAAAAATTGGTCTTGCTCACTTTTGGCCGCTTATTCAATCCTTAGTTTTACTCACAAAATTTTATTAAAAATATTTTATCGATAAACAAATATATAAAATATAATTATATTCTTGTCAATGAAAAATAAAATTTTATGGGTGGACTTGTAGAGAATGCTTTTTAAGGACGTTGGAACCCGAAGCTGAGAGTGGCGTAGAAACACTTTTTCCTCCTTTGCTCAAAAATTTCCCTTTTATGAATTTTTTTTAAAAACACTGGACACTTTTTCAAAAAGGGCTATGGTAGACAAAAGTATTTGAGATAAGGAATTTTTTAAACATTTGTTTTATGCCAACAAATGTGCCTACGGGCGTCAAAATTAACTCCCGTTTTGACATTGCAAGATTTTCCGTAAAAGATGGCCGCCGCTTGTCAGCTGGGCACGGGCTACGTGACATGGGCCTCAAGTGAGATAGCGGCGGCCATCTTTTACGGAAAATCTTGTAATGTCAAAACGGGAGTTAATTTTGACGCTTGTGGGCACATTTGTTTGCATAAAACAAATGTTTAAAAAATTCCTTATCTCAAATACTTTTGTCTACCATAGCCCTTTTTTTGAAAAAGTGTCCAGTGTTTTTAAAAAAAATTGATAAAAGGGAAATTTTCGAGCAAAGGAGGAAAAAGTGTTTCTACACCACTCTAGCTTTCGGGTTCCAACGTCCTTAAAGGAACTAAATGAGCTATTGTTTAACATATTTGGAAAAAACTGCAATTGTTCTTCAGATTTGAAAATAAAACATAAAACGTTAAATGAGTAGTTAAGAATAAACTATTTAAATCAACAAAATTTTTTTTGAAAAATGTGTATCAGTAAATCTGTTAAAATATATTAAAATAAATTTTTCTTTGAATTTATTTTCATCCTTAAATCGTACAATTTTTAATTTCGAAAATACAATTTCATGACATAACGAACTTTTTTTATGCTTTTATTAAAAAATAAATCAGATATTAATATCAATATAACTGTTTAAATATAATATAATATTGTTAGTTTATTTCTTAGTTCAGCTAAAGGTTAAAATTAAATTTTCCCTTAAAACATTATTTCTGTTAATTTTTTATTTTATCTGTGAATGCAACGCGATTACTTGATACCATTCAAGACGAGTTTTTAAAAACATTTCTAATTGAAAGGAAACACATATGGCTCTAAAATTCCAATATATACATAATCATTACTTTCAGAATATAACAGTCGGAAATTTAACATCGGCTAAACATTGGACCAATATTGTTAGCCAATGATTGGCACGGATGTCTACATCCCAAGATTTAGCCAATGATTCCTCATTCTGCGATAACAGGAAGCAAATTATTGGCAAATGTATGTACTGGACAATTGGCTGAGTATTTCTATATGTATTTATTTCACTGTCCGCATGACAGATTTCCAAGGGTAAACCAATATTGGCCCAATACTTAGCGAAAAAAGGTTTCTACTTTTTTACGCCTGTGTTATTATTATTATTTTCATTATGTAACTTAACATGTTATAACATAATTTAAAGTTTGCAGAAATTGGACTTCAAAGTTGAAACCATTAAGTAAGTCGTCCACACCACGGAAAAATTCGCTCCTGCTCTTCAAATCTAAATATAATAAAATTATTAACTAATAATATGACACATCGAAGGGGATAGTAACAATAGATTTGCTGCGCCAGTAGTGGCAGCAATGGAATAAAACTTACATATACTCGACAAGAGGGCTGGATTAGTAAAGAATTGAAAAAATTGATCGGAATTAATAAAACAGTTTCTTTAATACAGATTAAGTGAGGTCTGGGTTTCAGATTTTACAATATATGTAATGCACTCCGAAGAAGAAGACCTTAGAAGCAAATTAGTGATTTTACTGGAGAGCGAAAAGAAAAGACAAGTGCACATAGTAGTTTGTACAAACCGGGATGTTTTAATTGTTATAACTCTAAAAATATTAAATAGAAACGTTTTCTGATTTCAGGTAATATGAGAAAGATATCTTTGGGCATCCTTAGGATATCCAGTGGATATTAAAATCCCTGCTTTCCTGGATATATAACTACCGGAAAAATATTTTGACCATTTTGAAATTCAAAATGATGTCTTGTGGATATCTTTTGACGATGTCTGGTGGGATCCTGAAGAGCATTTTCCGTTGATATCCTAAGGATAATCCGAGGTCTATTATAAATAAAGATGCTTACAAAATTCAAAAGGTAGTTTGAATTAATTTTTGAATTAAAAAATTTTTTCGTGACGTCACGTTTAGAACGATCTCCCCCCCCCCATCAACATGTCACGTTTTTTAACGTTTGATCAAGAGTCCACCCTCCCCCTTATAGCGTGACGTCATATGTAAACGCTCCCTATTCGACTTTTCTACGTATAGAATTTGATAAAATTATAATACAGAACTCTTGATACCAAAGTATTTGATTTTTAGACGGATAGAAATTAATAGATTTTGCATACCAAGATTTTGATAGAATAGTATAAGAATTTTCCATCGATAAGATTTGATTAATTTTTAATCCCAAAGTTTTGATAGAAATGTATTCGATTTTCCGTTTGGTAAAATTTGATAGAGTTTTTATGCAAATGATTTGATAAGATTGTATTTGACTTTTCTACTGATAGAATTTGATAAAGTTTTAAGCCTCTGACAGTTTAACCCGAGTATACTCGGGGTAACTTTTCTGTTCCTGAACGGTTAACCCCGAGTATACTCGGGGTAACGTTTTTCTTTATATTTTAATAACCGAACATTGGATTGATTTCCCCATAAGCTTAATTTAAAGCTGAATATCAGGCCCGGCGAATAAGGTGGGTACGGTAGGTACTACTACCCACCCGGACTCAGACATCACTTTTTATTAACATAGCCTGTTTTCTATATCCCTAAAATTTCTTTACTCATATAAACTTTTTTAAATCCCCCCTTCCCCTCCACCAAGTCAACTACCCACCAGGATTGAATATGATTCTCCGGGCCTGCTGAATAAATGTGTTTTCTAGTGCCCCCCGGTCGTAAATCCGTGTACAAGATCATCTACTGAACTTGTACATGATTCTGGATAAAATCATGCACAGGTGCATTGACTTGTCTTGTGCATGAACTTGTGGATGGTCAACACATGAATTTGGAACAACGAACGTGTACATTTTCATGCACGCACAATAAAATCTGATACAAGAACATGTGCATGAACGTGCAAATGTTCATGCACATAATTTTCCATACTTTAAATATTATTAACAAATGGTACTTGTTTTATAGTGGTCCTCTACCTTTTATAGCCATTAAAAACTACTGCGCAGCCTTCACTCCTATAGATAACTAATGCGCAACGTTTAAAGGTAAATAAATAATTATCCATTTTTGTGTACAGATTCATGTGCATGTTCGTGTGCATGTACATGCACACGAAATTATTTGCCTTCAGAAGCGTTCATGAACATGTGCATGTTCTTTTGCACGTTCGTTGTTCCAAATGCATGTGTTGACCATTCGCAAGTTCATGCACAAAGCAAGTCAATGCACCTGTGCATGATTTTATCCAGAATCATGTACAAGTTCAGCAGATGATCTTGTACACGGATTTACAACCGGGCCAATCATTCAGCTAATCGAAATTAATTTATAGAAAGTTATGTTGTGTTAAAATTTGTTAATAATATACATGCATCTTTCTATATGACATGATCGAATTTACACCAAAGTCTAAATCAATGAAATAAAACCTAGAGAAGGGATAAAAGTAAAATCATGTTTTTCCACGTCAAAATTTCTTGAAATTTATCTTTACTATTTGTTTATTTATAAATAAATAAATTATAAACAATTAAAATACGATTGATCTTTAAATTTTTTCGTCTGCCATATCGGATCCGCCATTTTGAATTTTGAAAATCTAATTTCAGATTTGTAATCTGCGACCCCGAAAACTAGAATAGAACCTGAAATTAAAATTTTTTTTGTCCTACATGCACGGAAAGTATGTCATTTCGGGCACTTAATGCGGGTGCAAAGTGAGTCATTCCCGCCCGGGGGTAGGGTAAGCGGGCGCAAAATACATTTCCGCCCGCTGACGTCACCGAAGCGGGCGCAAAATACATTCCCGCCCGCTGACGTCATAGAAGCGGGCGCAAAATACTTTCCCGCCCGCTGACGTCAGAGGAGCGGGCGCAAAAGTTATGAACACATGCGCAGTAGTATTACATAACACACAAATTTTTATAGTATTTATACAATATGTTCATTAATTGTTAATTAGCTGAAGGTTTTGCCGCTTGTGCCCTCAATGCCATAGTTACCATGCAAGTAGGACAAAAAACGTTGTTCGCAACACGGGCGCAAGGTGATTGTAGCTTGGACGAGTTTAGGAAAACCTCGGCGATCCTCCAGCGACCTCGGCTTCGCCTCGGGCGCTTCAGATCCCCTCGGTTTCCCTAATTTCGCCCTCGCTGCAATCATCTGTTTTGCGCCCTCGATACGAAAATAACTATTTTACACAGGAATAATTTTTAATACCAAAGTATTTGCTTTTCAGGCGGATAGAAATTGATAGATTTTGCATACCAAGATTTTGATAGAATAGCATAAGAATTTTCCATCTATAAGATTTGATTAATTTGTAATCACAAAGTTTTGATAGAAATGTATTTGATTTTCCGTTTGATTAAATTTGATAGAATTTATATGCAAATGATTTGATAAGATTGTATTCGACTTTTCTACGGATAGAATTTGATAGTTTTAATACAGAGCTCTTGATAGCAAAGTATTTGATTTTCAGGCGGATAGAAATTCCCTGTAATAAGAGGGTTATTGAGCAAGCGTTTTGGCTAGTTGAGTAAGCCCTCTGCTCAATTGTCCTAACGAAATATGGACAATTGGGCTGGTTGCTCATTCACCCAATGCATTGAGTCCAATAATCCACAAGGTATTTCGAGCTTAAAACTGGAGAAAAAGCGACTTAATATTGATAAAACACTAAGAAACGTTAAATTAAGCATAAATTAATACACAAAATTAGATAATATAAATACGTATATTAAGAATAAATAACATTTTCGAAAAGACGTGATTTATTGACACTCAGGGAGCAGAACACCTGACTAGCAGAATAGACGTAGCCAATCACAATTTAGTCTCTCGCGGTAGAAAGATTTTGATTAGCTACGTCTATTCTGCTAGTCAGGTGTTCTGCTCTCTGAGGGCGCAATTACATGTCTGCGTCGAACGCTGCGTTTTTGCGTTGAATAGTAAGAGAGAGAAAGACAGAAATATAGTCACATCTTTCTCCCTCTCACCATTCAACGCAAAAACGCAACGTTCGACGCAGACATGTAATTGCGCCCTGAGTGTCAATAAATCACGTCTTTTCGAAAATGTTATTTATTCTTAATATACGTATTTTTATTATCTAATTTTGTGTATTTATGCTTAATTTAACGTTTCTTAGTGTTTTATCAATATTAAGTCGCTTTTTCTCCAGTTTTAAGCTCGAAATACCTTGTGGATTATTGGACTCAATGCATTGGGTGAATGAGCAACCAGCCCAATTGTCCATATTTCGTTAGGACAATTGAGCAGAGGGCTTACTCAACTAGCCAAAACGCTTGCTCAATAACCCTCTTATTACCCTGTCGAAAGTAAACCACTCAAAATCCACTGAAAAAACCACTGGCCCAGTGATTTTTCAGTGGTCTGACCTGCATATCTTCAGATAGAATTTTTTTTGGAGTTGGGGTAACAATAGTACAATAGTTTTAAATGCCAAGTAGTTTTGTAGGGGAGTAAACTTCGACTCTTTAACGAAAAAAATTTACAATCAATTTGACCTGGAAATTCAGGTCGAACACCGATTCTTGATTGTAATTTTTTTTCCTTTTATGGTTCCCGTAACCCAAAATTTTTATGATTAAAAACTTTTGCAATTTCAAAAATTAAAATTTCAAAAATAAAAATATGAAATCTACTTATTTTCACGATTAGGAATATAAAAAAAAATTCTAAAAACTATTAAAATTGAAGGAAAGTAAATTTTCAAAGCTATTTTTATTATTATGAAAAATAACTTTTTTGAGGAAATTTTTAGATATTCTTTATCGTTAGAACACGTAGAATTTTAATATTTAATTTTTAAATTTATTAATGCGAAATTAGAGAAATTTTTGTTCCCGATTTTTAATTAAATTCAGGAGTCTTCAAGTTTTATGATCTCTCTGGACCCTTCTACGATGCCTTGAATATATTAAAAATTGACCTGTGAAAAATTTGTTTCTTAACAAATAAAATTGTTTAAATTTTAATGATAGAAAATTGTTTCTTTTAAATTTAGAATCTGTAAGTTCTAACAATTACGTACATATAAAAATTTCCCCAAAAATCCTAAATTTAAATGAATAATATCGTATCTCATAAACGGTAGCAGATATTAAAAAACTGATGTCATTTTTGGATTTTTGAATAGAAGTATGTATTATGTTCATAGTAATAACATATATTTATATAAGTGGCTAAATTCTTAAACAACAAATATAATATTGGAATAAATAATTTAAATTATTTAAAATTGTAAAAAAGAAAGGTTATCCTTCCATTTTATGAGGGTAAAGGCCATAAAACGGTTTGGGACTTCTAGGCCCAACTGTCATAAATCAACCCTCACAATAGATATTTTCAGTGGCGAATTGTCCCAAATCACAACTGAGAAACCACTTAAAAACAACTGGGATTTCAGTGGTTCTGTCTCAGTGGTTTTCAGTGTTTTTCTTTCGACAGGGATCAAGGCAAGATTTTACGGCGCAAAATTTTAAATAACATTTATAGCAAAATAAAAATTTTTAAAATTTAGATAGTACAATAAATATATTAATTCGTAACAAATGATGAAATATCATACAATTTTCTAAATAATCGATCCTTTCTAATATAATTATTTGTTTAAAAATGTTGCAATTTTGAGGTTATGTATGAGAGTTTCAGTGTCTGCAAGAAAAGATCTAAAAAATGTGATGCAAGAGTTGTAAATGCATTAACCCAAGTAGCACGTAAGATTACGTGAATATTCCCTGTCGAAAGAAAAACACTGAAAAATCACTGAGACAGAACCACTGAAATCCCAGTTGTTTTTAAGTGGTTTCTCAGTTGTGATTTGGGACAATTCGCCACTGAAAATATCTATTGTGAGGGTTGATTTATGACAGTTGGCCTGGAAGTCCCAAACCGTTTTATGGCCTTTACCCTCATAAAATGGAAGGATAACCTTTCTTTTTTACAATTTTAAATAATTTAAATTATTTATTCCAATATTATATTTGTTGTTTAAGAATTTAGCCACTTATATAAATATATGTTTTTACTATGAACATAATACATACTTCTATTCAAAAATCCAAAAATGACATCAGTTTTTTAATATCTGCTACCGTTTATGAGATACGATATTATTTATTTAAATTTAGGATTTTTGGGGAAATTTTTATATGTACGTAATTGTTAGAACTTACAGATTCTAAATTTAAAAGAAACAATTTTCTATCATTAAAATTTAAACAATTTTATTTGTTAAGAAACAAATTTTTCACAGGTCAATTTTTAATATATTCAAGGCCTCGTAGAAGGGTCCAGAGAGATCATAAAACTTGAAGACTCCTGAATTTAATTAAAAATCGGGAACAAAAATTTCTCTAATTTCGCATTAATAAATTTAAAAATTAAATATTAAAATTCTACGTGTTCTAACGATAAAGAATATCTAAAAATTTCCTCAAAAAAGTTATTTTTCATAATAATAAAAATAGCTTTGAAAATTTACTTTCCTTCAATTTTAATAGTTTTTAGAATTTTTTTTATATTCCTAATCGTGAAAATAAGTAGATTTCATATTTTTATTTTTGAAATTTTAATTTTTGAAATTGCAAAAGTTTTTAATCATAAAAATTTTGGGTTACGGGAACTATAAAAGGAAAAAAAATTACAATCAGTAATCGGTGTTCGACCTGAATTTCCAGGTCAAATTGCTTGTAAATTTTTCTCGTTAAAGAGTCGAAGTTTACTCCCCTACAAAACTACTTGGCATTTAAAACTATTGTACTATTGTTACCCCAACTCCAAAAAAAATTCTATCTGAAGATATGCAGGTCAGACCACTGAAAAATCACTGGGCCAGTGGTTTTTTCAGTGGATTTTGAGTGGTTTACCTTTGACAGGGTTGCAGCAATATTACATTGAATATTACTAATATTGCGGGTAATGTCACGGTGATATCAACGTAATGTTAAAATGTCCGCGTCATTGTGACATTACACGGTAATATTAAGGCAATATTAAAGTAATATTACAATGTAATATTAAGTTAATATTACAGTAATATTGAGTTAATATTACAAACTGCTTGTAACATTGCAGTAATATTACAAATGTGTAGTAAAACATAAAGAGACTTTCTGAAGTATATTATAAGAGTTAAGTAGCCGAGTGGTTTAAGGCGTCTACCTACTTGGTCAGTTGGTTCACTTTACAAAGGTTCAAGACCCAACAGCCCAAAATTTTTTTACATTATATTTAATTGTAATATTACCACAATGTCATTTTAATATTACAGTAATATTTGTAACATTACTGTAATATTAACTTAATATTACATTGTAATATTAACTTAATATTACATTGTAATATTACTTTAATATTGCCTTCCCTGGCGACTTCGCGAGAGTCAAGGAGGGTCAAATTTTGACCCCGTTTGACCCTGTTTGACCCCGTTTGACCCTAACACGAAATTCGTACAGAGAAACATAAATAAAGTGAAAAGTGTTTTGGGATTTCTTAATTTAGTATTAATGCAAGTTTCTACGTGTTTATTTTTTCTGAAAAGACAATTAATTAATTATTTCCTTATTTGAAACTTTAAATATGGATCGACAAATGTGTTAGCCAAAAGGAACTAGATTTTTCATTATCAAGAAATCCGAGAGATGGCGACACGTGGAAATTACTTGTTATTGTTTTAAAGAAAAAAGTGACGCGTGAGAGTGAAGAAATGTGTATCTTTCTTTTCTATTTTTTGAAGAAAAGTGAATGTAATAAGCTAAAAACAATATAAAAAGATAAAAATAAATAGTTGTCAAAAAGATACGTATCGTGTCTGATGTAAATTTTGTTTATTTATATTCATACAAAAAATTCTTAATATTTTGTCTCATAAAGACTTATTATCTGAAATAATAATGATATTTCCATAAACTTTTTCGTATTTAATTAATTAGTTTACAATTTCAAGATCATGTTCCTACTTTTTCCTTGAATGTTATGCATTGTTTTCACTTCAAGTTTAAAAAGATAAAAATATTTATTTGGTATAACCTCAAAGTGTCACAATATTTCCCTGCCTAAAATATTGCTTAAAATTCTACATTTTTTATATATTAATGTCTTCAATTTTTTTACAATGTTGTTGTAACTTACCTTACAAAGAAAACAACGAGTGTTAAAAAATCAATAAATGTGAATCGAGTATTTGTCTCACATCAGTGAACAAAAGACTTGTTTTCAAGACTCTACAATTTTTCTTAAAATATGTCAACATCATGAATTTTCAAAAAATGTTCATATTTTTAATTTTCCATATTCTTTTCCAGGTTCACCAGATAAATACAGGTTATTGTCAAATTACGTAATTTCTACAAATAAAAAATCTTTAATCATATAGAAATATTTTAAATCTCTTATAAATAGTTATTTTTATTACATATTTCTGTCTTCAAGTTTCTCAAAATTTTCATTAAATTAACCTGAAAAAGAACTTACTATTTTAAAAAAATCAAATATTCTTAATCAAATATTTATCTCACCACTGAACAAAATACTGCTTTTCAAGACTTAACAAGTTTTCTAAAAATATGTCAACATCATGAATTTTCCAAAGAATTTTATCTTTTTAATTTTTTATATTCTTTTTCAGCTTCACCAATTTAACAAAGATTACCGTCAAATTACGTAATTTCTACAAATTAAAAATCTCCAATCATATAGAAATATTTTAAATCTCTTATAAATAGGTATTTTTATTACATATTTCTGTCTTCAAGTTTCTCAAAATTTTCATTTACTTAACCTGACTAAATACAAACTATTGTTAAAAAATCAAATATTCTTAATCGCATATTTCTCACATCAGTGAACAAAAGAATTGTTTTCGAGACTTATAAATTTTTCTTAAAATATTCCAACATCATGAATTTTCAAAAAATTTTCTTCTATTTAGGCAAGTGCGTAATTTTTAAAATGGATATGGAAATTTTAAATTTCGCGCACTTGTTCAATGTACTTTACCAGCACACATCATAGATAGGAAACTCATGTAGAAAAAAAAATTTGATCTTTTCGACATTTCATAGTTTGGAAATTCGACAAAATATGCTTTCACTATTTTAAAAATGTTGCTATTTTGATATTGGATCATTTGAAAATTGGAAACAATGGACATTCTGCATTTTTGGTATTCCATCATTTGGTTTTCACCATTTCGTTATTCGACCGTTTAGAGATTCGACTATTTCTCATTCGATTATTTTGATATTTGAGTTTTTGGGACTTTTATAAACCCGAAACTTGGTGTATGTAAAGATCCTTTAAAGAGAGTTGAGACACAGTTGTTTTTTGCGCATCGCGATTAAACCGGAATCAAAAGTTCCAGTTAAAAGGCGCGAAATATTTACATTGAAAAATTTTAATTGACGTTATCGTCTAAGATTTGAGGTTATGTTGCAATATTACAAAATTACTTCTGGTTCCGCTTTAATTGCAACCAATCACAAACTATCACAGTTGTGTCTCAACTCTCTTTATAGGATCTGTAGGTGTATGCATTTCTAAGAAGCATTTTTTTATGAAAACTTATAATTTAAGAAAGATTTATTTATAAGTTGCTAAATAATGTGACTTTAGGTACATAACGTGTAGGAAACTATTTAAATTACATGAAGTAATTTATCTCAGCATCTGTGCATGAAACGGTTACTCAAGGTGAAATCCCCTGAACGCGTTAATCGTCGCTTTCTGTAATTGAAAAAATAAAGGCGTATTTATATTTTTGTCTCCTTCTTTCTCATTACAACGAAACGAACAATGGAGTTATGGTACGCCGGCCTCAAGGTGAAATCATATTTCTCATTATTTTGCGACGTAATGAGAGAAATAAAAACGTAAATATATCTTTGTCTCCCTCTATCTCATTCATTCGCAATGTTTAACGAATCCATTTCAGTGGCTGGGCCCTATCCCCCCCGTGTCTTGGACAAACTAGAGGGGGTCGGGGTGCTACACTGAAAGTGGAATGTAGACAACGATGGGAAAAACTATTAGTATTTATCATAAAAATGATCAAGCAGACAATTTCTTTAAAAATGATTTTCGTAATTACTTCATGAAATTACGTAATTTTACAATATTAGATAAATGTAAGTAAATGTACGAAATTACGTAATTGTACGTTATTACGTAATAGTGCGTAATGAATGTAATTTTACGTAATGTAATAGCGTAATTACGACTGTTGGTAATATAATATTGAAATAATGTGGGTATTTGGTCACATTTATGGTGATTTATGTTTTTTGCAATTATTTCGTAAACTAATTGGTTTTAGTAAAAAATGCATTTAACATAAAATATGTATTTTTATAAGACCTACAACTTTTGTAAAAAGTGATTTTAGATATTTGTAATATTTAAAGAGATAAATGCAAAAAAAAACCTAAATTTTTATGATTTTTTATACTTCAAATTTGCGGATATTTTCACTATCATATTCATAATCAGCGCATCAAAATACGTAAGTAAAACAAGTTTCATTAGAATCGGAGGTGGGGGGCTTTCCGAACTACACCCAACTATTATGCAGAAATACTTTATTGTTCATGCATTTCTTTAAAGAAACTAAGTTCTTTATAACAAATTCATGTTTTGTAATTGAAAAATTAAAGTAAAAATCAAAATTTAAGATTTCTATTTAAATAGTTTTTAGCCGATTTGTCAATGCCACAAATTTTTTTTTTTTTTTTTTTTTAAGACAAGCGTAGACAAGATAAGGCAATTATGTCCCTGACTGTACAAGTTTATTTTTGAATTACCTATTTCGTTTCGCCGATAGCTGCTCATCAATCAATTAGATATATAAAACGCTGTGACCATTTTGCGTATTAGTGGGGCAAACAAACGACGGTTCTTATTCGTCCTATCCACGTAGTAGTATAAGGAGCTCCCACTCTCGAGAAAAACACGCTCATTTTTCTTTCCTATTCTAGTCGTGATTAGTTAGCGCTCGTTGCGCCTCTACAGGGAAAATTATGATAACTCTAAGGGTCAAATCACATGGGAGCGTCAAACGTAAAACGTTTTCTGCTTTTCATGAGAGTGACAGCGCTAGCGATCTCTTTCTATCTCTCTTGCTTTCATGCAAAGCAGAAAACGTTTTACGTTTGACGCTCTCATGTGATTTGACCCTTAGAGTTATCATAATTTTCCCTGTAGAGGCGCAACAAGCGCTAACTAATCACGATTAGAATAGGAAAGAAAAATGAGCGGGTGTTTTTCTCGAGAGTGGGAGCTCCTTATACTACCCAGTAAGAAAGAGAGAATTAAAAAGTATTAAAATTTTTTAATATTTTTGAATACGTTTTTTGTCCAATACATTTGTATCCGGCGATAACATCTCCTTTTATTGAAAGATCAATTCTTATTAAAACACGTTTCTAAATATTTTTCAATCCAAATGAATTAATTTATAAAAAAAAATAAAATTAATATTTTGTAATACCCACAGTTAACATTTATTGAATCCAAATTAATCCCTTTATAATGAAAATAAAAGAAAAGTAAAATGAATATTTTAGAATGCTCGCAATGCAGACTTATTGAATCCAAATCAATTTCTTTATAATAGAAAAAGTAAAATTAATAGTTTTAAATACCCGCATTTAAAATTTATTGAATCCAAATGAATCCCTTTATAATGAAAATAAAAGAAAGTTAAAACGAATATTTTAGAATACCCGCAGTACAGATTTATTTAATCCAAATGAATCCCTTTATAATTTATAAAATGAAATTAATATTTTTTTAATACCCGCACTTAAAATTTATTCAATCCAAATTAATCTTTTTATAATAAAAATATAAAATGCATGTTTTCGAATACCCACAGTTGAGATTTATTTATTCCAAATGATTCTCTTTATAAATGAAATAATAAAATGAGTAATTTTTATATCACATATTAGTTCAGATTTACTTAATCCAAACAAATCCCTTTATAATGAAAAACAATAATAATTTTATATTTCTTTTAATATTAATATTAATATAGAAAGTGTGTGTCTTCGAAAATATTTATTTTATTTTTATTCTACTTTCATTATAACTAGTGATGCCGTCCGATACGATATTTTCTCGGTATCGTATCGGAAAGTCACGGAAAAATATCGTATCGGTCTCGGTTTCTGAGACAAAGTATCGGTTTTGTCTCGGATCGGTTTAGTATCGGAAAAGTAGTCTCATATCTGTATCGTATCGGAATTTCGATACTACCAGTGCCAGATGTGGAACGTCTACTAGGGAAATGAAATTTCTAAGGAGATCCTAACGAAGAGTTTGTGAAAGGCTCACGTTAAAGATTTTGAAATGTTACTTCTCTTGTAAATTATAATTATAATGTTAAATATAAAATATTCATTAATAACAACATTTTGAAATGTTTTATTATTATTCATAAAATTTTGTAATGAGGGGGTTTATAGAATTTGGTCCAAGGAATACATTTTGTAATTAAATTATATCAAGTTAAAGACTCAAAAGTAAATAATTTGTTATTAAGAATTTTTCTATCACTAAATTTTGGATCATAATAAAGGAACCCTAAAGACTCTCCTCATTTGAATTTCACTTCGCTTAATAATAAATTAAAAATTTTTTAAATATTGATTCCGAAAATTGGAATCCAAAAACTTAGAAACTATTTTGAAAAATAAAAAAATTTTAATTACATAATTAATCAGGAAAAGGAAGAGTATAATTATAATTGTAGCAATCAAACACTTTAATCATATTCAGTTATTCAGTGAAGCCATGTACTAACAACAAACTAAAAATAATGTTTACAATTGTTTAAACAAATTATATTGTTTATTATCAACTTTTTATTAAAAAGAGTTACAGAAATGCAAATTTTTCTTAATTTTGCAACTTTTCGAGTTCAGTGAAGCCATGTACTCACAACAAACTAAAAATAATTTTTACAATGGTTTAAACAAATTATATTCTTTATTATCAACTTTTCATTAAATAGAGCTACAGAGATGCAACTTTTTTTCAATTTTGCAACTTTTATAGGCTTATAAAAGCAAGTGTTAGCAACAAAATGAGAAAATAAATGTTAACAATTGTTTCAACAAATTTTATATTTTATAATCAACTTTTTAAGAAATAGGGCTAGAGAGTTGCAACTTTCTCTAAGATTTGCAAGTTTTCTTTTGTTGAGAGGTAGGAATGACTGTAAGACATAATTATAATTAATTATAATTTATAATTATAATTAAAATATAATTTCGTTATTTTGCTTTTGATCCTTATCTCTTGTTATATTAGTTTGTTGAAATCAGATAATAATTTAACGTTTTGCTCTGCATTGTCATTAATTAAATTTAGACAATTTACAATTGTTATACAAGCGTAATAATCGACATTCTGATGCCATAGTGAGAGATGTTCCTCTAGAAAAGAAGTTTACATTTTAAAACATAAAAAAAAGGTCATTAAATCCTCGTTTATAAATTGATCGACACTTTTTGGTCTTTCTAACTATATTCAATGAAAAGATAGAAATAAACATTATTAAATTGTTGAAACAATTGTTAACATTTATTTTCTCATTTTGTTTCTAATACTTGCTTTCATAAGCCTATAAAAGTTGCAAAATTGAAAAAAAGTTGCATCTCTGTATCTCTATTTAATAAAAAGTTTATAATAAACAATATAATTTGTTTAAACAATTGTAAAAATTATTTTTGTTTGTTGTTAGTACATGGCTTCACTGAACTCGAAAAATTGCAAAATTAAGAAAAAATTGCAACTCTGTAGCTCAATTTGTGCAAATCTTGAAAATAAACAATATAATTTGTTTAAACAATTGTTAAAATTATTATTTTAACTTTTTTGTTTGTGCTTGGCTCCAATGGCCTCGATAAGTTGCAAAATTAAGAAAAAGTTGCAACTCTCTAGCTCAATTTGATAAAAAGTTGTAAATAAATAATAATAATTTGTTTATACAAATTAGCAATTACATGGAATAATGATTAAAAATCAATATTTATGTTATTTATTCAAAATATAGGAGAAAACTCACATAAAAATCGTAAAAAATATTTTTTAACGATTTTTTTATAATTTTGTAATTTATGGGGTTTTTTTGGGGCCCTATAAAAAATAGTTTATATTAAAAAATTGTTAAATAAACAATTTGGCATTGTTGTTTGGAGTCTCTTAAAGAGAAGCAGAGTTGGGCGATTGAAAAATATTGATTTTCAAGGGTTCTATACCATTTCTACGAAAAAGTCTTTTTTTCCCATGCATTTTACATGGGAAACTTTGAGCGCTTTGAGCTCCATCTAAATATTAAAAAATTAAAAAATAAAAAAATAGGAGTGTTTTTTTTTTGATATAGAACAATCCTAGGGGATGAGAGCATTAAAAAAAAACCAATGCTTCAAAAATACAAAGGATGTAATAAAACCCATGTTGGCAACGGTCAGTTTTCTGCAGTCCCAAATCTACTTTTCGTGTCCGGAGACAGTTTTGCTCAGTTGTACGTTACCTTCTTCATGCTGTTTGAAGAAGTTTCACATCTGGCACTGGTAGTATCGAAATTCCGATACGATACTGATATGAGACTACTTTTCCGAGACTAAACCGATACGATACGAAAACCGATCGAGACAAAACCGATACTTCAGTGGAGTATCGTATCGATATCGTATCGGTCTCGGAAAATCTCGATCGACGGCATCACTAATTATAACGAGATTCATTTGAATTAAATGAATAAGATTTATACACACCATAAATTTAGGCAATTTTTTTTTTGACATTATTTAGGATACAAAATTATGTTAGGATAGGAAAAATAAAAAAAAATTATGGATTTTAAAATTTTTACTTTTTTAAAAAATAAAAACTTTTTAAAATTCTCACGTAATTAAGTTCAGAATTTTAAAAAAGGTAATCAAAGAAATTAGGGGTAAAAAATAGTGAAAATTTGTGGAAAGTGATAGATATTTAAAGTGAGGGACCATTGAAATTTTAAACCGTTGCTCTGAATACCAATTTTTTTAGAGCATAATTTTGAGTCTAGAAACGTGTAATTTTATCAAATGAAAAAAAAAATTGTTGACTGTTTCATTTTTTCTTTGTTTGTCATTAATTTTTTTTTTACCCCAACGAGAGATTATGGAGAATCATTACACAAGCGAAGAAAGAAATCGGCGACAGAAAATAATAAAAATTGTGGAAGAAGAACGATTATAAAAATTTTTAATTTTTTCAAAAATAAAGTAATTAAACTGGTCAAAATTTGAATTCTTGATAGTATCCAACAATTTTAGGTTTTAAACTATCAAAGAAAAAAATTAGCTCCACTGAACACCTAAGATTTTAATGAGTTGAAATTTCACCGGTGCATCCCTTTAACTAATAGCATACTTAAAAATATTAATTTAATTTTACTTTTAATATAAAGAAATTAATTTAGATTTAGTAAATCTACAATAATATTTTATTTCATTTTCATTATAAAAGAAATTATTTAGATTGCATATAAAACTGAATTGTGTGCATTAAGAAATATTCAATTTTATTTACTTCATTATCATAAAAGAATTTGTTTGGATTAAATGAATCTGAACTGTGGGTATTTAAAAAATATTCATTTTATTTTAATTTTATTTTTATTATAAACAGAGATTCATTTGGATTTAATAATATGAACTGTGGGTATTAAAAACATTCATTTTATTTCTTTTATTATAAAGAAATTCATTTGGATTAAATAAATCGGAACTGTGTGTATTGAAGAATATTCATATTATTTTAATTTTATTTTTATTATAAAGAGCTTCATTTGGATTCAATAATCTAAACTGTGGGTATTAAAAATATTAATTTTATTTTTTTCATTATAAAGGGATTCATTTGGATTCTATAAATCGGAACTGTAGGTATTCAAAAATATTCATATTATTTTTATTTTATCTTTATTATAAAGTGATTCATTTGGATTCAATGATCTGAACTGTAGGTATTAAAATAAATACATTTTATTTTTTGCATTATAAAAGGATTCATTTGGATTGCAAAATATTAAGAAACGTATTACTAAGGATTGACTTTTTGATAAAAGTTTATGGTATCACCGGATTCGAATGGATTGGACAAAAAACGTATTCAAAAAGATTGAATAATTTTCCTTTTTCTTCGAAAATCATAAAATTTCAATCCTTTTCAATTCTCTCCTTCTTACTGGGTACTTCGTGGATAGGACGAATAAGAACCGTCGTTTGTTTGCCCCACTAATACGCAAAATGGTCACAGCGTTTTATATATCTAATTGATTGATGAGCAGCTATCGGCGAAACGAAATAGGTAATTCAAAAATAAACTTGTACAGTCAGGGACATAATTGCCTTATCTTGTCTACGCTTGTCTTAAAAAAAAAAAAAAAAAAAAATTTGTGGCATTGACAAATCGGCTAAAAACTATTTAAATAGAAATCTTAAATTTTGATTTTTACTTTAATTTTTCAATTACAAAACATGAATTTGTTATAAAGAACTTAGTTTCTTTAAAGAAATGCATGAACAATAAAGTATTTCTGCATAATAGTTGGGTGTAGTTCGGAAAGCCCCCCACCTCCGATTCTAATGAAACTTGTTTTACTTACGTATTTTGATGCGCTGATTATGAATATGATAGTGAAAATATCCGCAAATTTGAAGTATAAAAAATCATAAAAATTTAGGTTTTTTTTTGCATTTATCTCTTTAAATATTACAAATATCTAAAATCACTTTTTACAAAAGTTGTAGGTCTTATAAAAATACATATTTTATGTTAAATGCATTTTTTACTAAAACCAATTAGTTTACGAAATAATTGCAAAAAACATAAATCACCATAAATGTGACCAAATACCCACATTATTTCAATATTATATTACCAACAGTCGTAATTACGCTATTACATTACGTAAAATTACATTCATTACGCACTATTACGTAATAACGTACAATTACGTAATTTCGTACATTTACTTACATTTATCTAATATTGTAAAATTACGTAATTTCATGAAGTAATTACGAAAATCATTTTTAAAGAAATTGTCTGCTTGATCATTTTTATGATAAATACTAATAGTTTTTCCCATCGTTGTCTACATTCCACTTTCAGTGTAGCACCCCGACCCCCTCTAGTTTGTCCAAGACACGGGGGGGATAGGGCCCAGCCACTGAAATGGATTCGTTAAACATTGCGAATGAATGAGATAGAGGGAGACAAAGATATATTTACGTTTTTATTTCTCTCATTACGTCGCAAAATAATGAGAAATATGATTTCACCTTGAGGCCGGCGTACCATAACTCCATTGTTCGTTTCGTTGTAATGAGAAAGATCGAGACAAAAATATAAATACGCCTTTATTTTTTCAATTACAGAAAGCGACGATTAACGCGTTCAGGGGATTTCACCTTGAGTAACCGTTTCATGCACAGATGCTGAGATAAATTACTTCATGTAATTTAAATAGTTTCCTACACGTTATGTACCTAAAGTCACATTATTTAGCAACTTATAAATAAATCTTTCTTAAATTATAAGTTTTCATAAAAAAATGCTTCTTAGAAATGCATACACCTACAGATCCTATAAAGAGAGTTGAGACACAACTGTGATAGTTTGTGATTGGTTGCAATTAAAGCGGAACCAGAAGTAATTTTGTAATATTGCAACATAACCTCAAATCTTAGACGATAACGTCAATTAAAATTTTTCAATGTAAATATTTCGCGCCTTTTAACTGGAACTTTTGATTCCGGTTTAATCGCGATGCGCAAAAAACAACTGTGTCTCAACTCTCTTTAAAGGATCTTTACATACACCAAGTTTCGGGTTTATAAAAGTCCCAAAAACTCAAATATCAAAATAATCGAATGAGAAATAGTCGAATCTCTAAACGGTCGAATAACGAAATGGTGAAAACCAAATGATGGAATACCAAAAATGCAGAATGTCCATTGTTTCCAATTTTCAAATGATCCAATATCAAAATAGCAACATTTTTAAAATAGTGAAAGCATATTTTGTCGAATTTCCAAACTATGAAATGTCGAAAAGATCAAATTTTTTTTTCTACATGAGTTTCCTATCTATGATGTGTGCTGGTAAAGTACATTGAACAAGTGCGCGAAATTTAAAATTTCCATATCCATTTTAAAAATTACGCACTTGCCTAAATAGAAGAAAATTTTTTGAAAATTCATGATGTTGGAATATTTTAAGAAAAATTTATAAGTCTCGAAAACAATTCTTTTGTTCACTGATGTGAGAAATATGCGATTAAGAATATTTGATTCTTTAACAATAGTTTGTATTTTGTCAGGTTAAGTAAATGAAAATTTTGAGAAACTTGAAGACAGAAATATGTAATAAAAATACCTATTTATAAAAGATTTAAAATATTTCTATATGATTAAAGATTTTTAATTTGTAGAAATTACGTAATTTAACGGTAATCTTTGTTAAATTAGTGAAGCTGAAAAAGAATATAAAAAATTAAAAAGATAAAATTTTTTGGAAAATTCATGATGTTGACATATTTTTAGAAAACTTGTTAAGTCTTGAAAAGCAGTATTTTGTTCAGTGGTGAGATAAATATTTGATTAAGAATATTTGATTTTTTAAAAATAGTAAGTTCTTTGTCAGGTTAAATAAAAGAAAATTTTGAGAAACTTGAAGACAGAAATATGTAATAAAAATACCTATTTATAAGAGATTTAAAATATTTCTATATGATTGGAGATTTTTAATTTGTGGTAATTACGTAATTTGACGGTAATCTTTGTTAAATTGGTGAAGCTGAAAAAGAATATAAAAAATTAAAAAGATAAAATTTTTTGGAAAATTCATGATGTTGACATATTTTTAGAAAACTTGTTAAGTCTTGAAAAGCAGTATTTTGTTCAGTGGTGAGATAAATATTTGATTAAGAATATTTGATTTTTTAAAAATAGTAAGTTCTTTGTCAGGTTAAATAAAAGAAAATGTTGACAAACTTGAAGACAGAAATATGTAATAAAAATACCTATTTACAAGAGATTTAAAATATTTCTATATGATTGGAGATTTTTAATTTGTGGTAATTACGTAATTTGACGGTAATCTTTGTTAAATTGGTGAAGCTGAAAAAGAATATAAAAAATTAAAAAGATAAAATTCTTTGGAAAATTCATGATGTTGACATATTTTTAGAAAACTTGTTAAGTCTTGAAAAGCAGTATTTTGTTCAGTGGTGAGATAAATATTTGATTAAGAATATTTGATTTTTTAAAAATAGTAAGTTCTTTGTCAGGTTAAATAAAAGAAAATGTTGACAAACTTGAAGACAGAAATATGTAATAAAAATACCTATTTACAACAGATTTAAAATATGTCTATATGATTGGAGATTTTTAATTTGTGGTAATTACGTAATTTGACGGTAATCTTTGTTAAATTGGTGAAGCTGCAAAAGAATAAAAAAAATTAAAAAGATAAAATTCTTTGGAAAATTCATGATGTTGACATATTTTTAGAAAACTTGTTAAGTCTTAAAAAGCAGTATTTTGTTTAGTGGTGAGATAAATATTTGATTAAGAATATTTGATTTTTTAAAAATAGTAAGTTCTTTGTCAGGTTAAATAAAAGAAAATGTTGACAAACTTGAAGACAGAAATATGTAATAAAAATACCTATTTACAAGAGATTTAAAATATTTCTATATGATTGGAGATTTTTAATTTGTGGTAATTACGTAATTTGACGGTAATCTTTGTTAAATTGGTGAAGCTGAAAAAGAATATAAAAAATTAAAAAGATAAAATTCTTTGGAAAATTCATGATGTTGACATATTTTTAGAAAACTTGTTAAGTCTTAAAAAGCAGTATTTTGTTTAGTGGTGAGATAAATATTTGATTAAGAATATTTGATTTTTTAAAAATAGTAAGTTCTTTGTCAGGTTAAGTAAATGAAAATTTTGAGAAACTTGAAGACAGAAATATGTAATAAAAATACCTATTTATAAGAGATTTAAAATATTTCTATATGATTAAAGATTTTTAATTTGTAGAAATTACGTAATTTGACGGTAATCTGTGTTAAATTGGTGAAGGTGAAAAATAATGAAAAATTAAAAAGATAAAATTGTTTGGAAAATTTATGATGTTGACATATTTTTAGAAAACTTGTTAAGTCTTAAAAAGCACTATTTTGTTCAGTGGTGAAATAAATATTTGATTAAGAATATTTTATTTTTTAAAAATAGTTTGTTTTTTGTTAGGTTTAATAGAAAAAAATTTTGAGAAACTTGAAGACAGAAGTATTTCAAAAAAATACCTATTTATAAGAGATTTAAAATATTTCTATATGATTGGAGATTTTTAATTTGTGGTAATTACGTAATTTGACGGTAATCTTTGTTAAATTGGTGAAGCTGAAAAAGAATATAAAAAATTAAAAAGATAAAATTTTTTGGAAAATTCATGATGTTGACATATTTTTAGAAAAGTTGTTAAGTCTTGAAAAGCAGTATTTTGTTCAGTGGTGAGATAAATATTTGATTAAGAATATTTGATTTTTTAAAAATAGTAAGTTCTTTGTCAGGTTAAATAAAAGAAAATTTTGAGAAACTTGAAGACAGAAATATGTAATAAAAATACCTATTTATAAGAGATTTAAAATATTTTTATATGAGTACAGATTTTTAATTTGTAGAAATTACGTAATTTGACGGTAATCTGTGTTAAATTGGTGAAGCTGAAAAAGAATATGAAAAATTAAAAAGATAAAATTGTTTGGAAAATTGATGATGTTGACATATTTTTAGAAAACTTGTTAAGTCTTGAAAAGCAGTATTTTGTTCAGTGGTGAGATGAATATTTGATTAAGAATATTTTATTTTTTAAAAATAGTTTGTTTTTTGTCAGGTTAAATAGAAGAAAATTTTGAGAAACTTGAAGACAGAAGTATTTCAAAAAAATACCTATTTATAAGAGTTTTAAATTATTTCTATATGATTGGAGATTTTTAATTTGTGGTAATTACGTAATTTGACGTTAATCTTTGTTAAATTGGTGAAGCTGAAAAAGAATATAAAAAAATAAAAAGATAAAATTCTTTGGAAAATTCATGATGTTGACATATTTTTAGAAAACTTTGTAAGTCTTGAAAAGCAGTATTTTGTTCAGTGGTGAGATAAATATTTGATTAAGAATATGTGATTTTTTAAAAATATTAAGTTCTTTGTCAGGTTTAATAAAAGAAAATTTTGAGAAACTTGAAGAGAGAAATATGTAATAAAAATACCTATTTATGAGAGAATTAAAATATTTCTATATGATTGCAGATTTTTAATTGGTGGTAATTACGTAATTTGACGTTAATCTTTGTTAAATTGGTGAAGCTGTAGAAGAATATGAAAAATTAAAAAGATAAAATTGTTTGGAAAATTCATGATGTTGACATATTTTTAGAAAACTTGTTAAGTCTTAAAAAGCACTATTTTGTTCAGTGGTGAAATAAATATTTGATTAAGAATATTTTATTTTTTAAAAATAGTTTGTTTTTTGTTAGGTTTAATAGAAAAAAATTTTGAGAAACTTGAAGACAGAAGTATTTCAAAAAAATACCTATTTATAAGAGATTTAAAATATTTCTGTATGATTGGAGATTTTTAATTTGTGGTAATTACGTAATTTGACGGTAATCTTTGTTAAATTGGTGAAGCTGAAAAAGAATATGAAAAATTAAAAAGATAAAATTTTTTGGAAAATTCATGATGTTGACATATTTTTAGAAAACTTGTTAAGTTTTGAAAAGTACTATTTTGTTCAGTGGTGAAATAAATATTTGATTAAGAATATTTTATTTTTTAAAAATAATTTGTTTTTTGTCAGGTTAAATAGAAGAAAATTTTGAGAAACTTGAAGACAGAAGTATTTCAAAAAAATACCTATTTATAAGAGATTTAAAATATTTCTATATGATTGGAGATTTTTAATTTGTGGTAATTACGTAATTTGACGGTAATCTTTGTTAAATTGGTGAAGCTGAAAAAGAATATAAAAAATTAAAAAGATAAAATTCTTTGGAAAATTCATGATGTTGACATATTTTTAGAAAACTTGTTAAGTCTTGAAAAGCAGTATTTTGTTCAGTGGTGAGATAAATATTTGATTAAGAATATTTGATTTTTTTAAAATAGTAAGTTCTTTTTCAGGTTAAGTTAATGAAAATTTTGAGAAACTTGAAGACAGAAATATGTAATAAAAATAACTATTTATAAGAGATTTAAAATATTTCTATATGATTAAAGATTTTTTATTTGTAGAAATTACGTAATTTGACAATAACCTGTATTTATCTGGTGAACCTGGAAAAGAATATGGAAAATTAAAAATATGAACATTTTTTGAAAATTCATGATGTTGACATATTTTAAGAAAAATTGTAGAGTCTTGAAAACAAGTCTTTTGTTCACTGATGTGAGACAAATACTCGATTCACATTTATTGATATTTGGAGGCGCATGAATATTCCCTAAATCTCATTTAGCATAAATCCCATTAAGCCTAAAATCAAAAAGCCTAAAATGCATTCAGACAAAATTCCATTTAACCTAAATTGAATTTAACCTAAATCGCGTTTAACTTAAATTCCATTAAATCTAAATTTCATTTTACCTAAATCCCATTCAATCTAAATTCCATTTAACCTAAATCTCATTTAACCTAAATCTCATTTTACCGAAATTCCATTTAACCTAAATTCCATTTAACCTAAATTCCATTTAACCTAAATCCCATTTAACCTAAATCCCATTTAACCTAAATTCCGTTTAACCTAAATCTCATTTAACCTAAATTCCATTTAACCTAAATCCCATTTAACCTAAAATACATTTAGTATAAATTCCATTTAACCCAAAATGCATTCAGCCTAAATCTCACTACACCTAAATCCCATTTAACCTAAATCTCATTTAACCTAAATTCCACTTAACCGAAATCCCATTTAACCTAAAACGCATTTAGTCTAAATTCCATTTAACCTAAAATACATTCAGCCTAAATCCCATTTAACCTAAATTCCGTTTAACCTAATTCTCATTTAACCTAAATTCCACTTAACCTAAATCCCATTTAACCTAAAACGCATTTAGTCTAAATTCCATTTAACCTAAAATGCATTCAGCCTAAATCTCACTTCACCTAAAACCCATTTAACCTAAATCTCATTTAACATAAATTCCACTTAACCTAAATCCCATTGAACCTAAATTCCATTTAACCTAAATCCCATTTAACCTATATTCCATTTAACCTAAAAGGCATTCAGCCTAAATCTCACTTCACCTAAATCCCATTTAACCTAAGTCTCATTTAACCTAAATTCCATTTAACCTCAATCCTATTTAACCTAAAACGCATTTAGTCTAAATTCCATTTAACCTAAAATGCATTCAGCCTAAATCTCACTTCACCTAAATCCCATTTAACCTAAATCTCATTTAACCTAAATTCCACTTAATCTAAATCCCATTTAACCTAAAACGCATTTAGTCTAAATTCCATTTAACCTAAATACCATTTAACCTTAAACGCATTGAGCCTAAATCTCACTTCACCTAAATCCCATTGAACCTAAAAATTTTTTTAATTTAAGAATAAATATAGTTGAATCAAGTAAAGTTTTAGGTTCAATGGGATTTAGATGAAGTGAGATTTAGGCTCAATGCGTTTTAGGTTAAATGGAATTTAGGTTAAATGGAATTTAGACTAAATGCGTTTTAGGTTAAATGGGATTTAGATTAAGTAGAATTTAGGTTAAATGAGATTTATGTTAAATGGGATTTATGTGAAGTGAGATTTAGGCTGAATGCATTTTAGGTTAAATGGAATTTAGACTAAATGCGTTTTAGGTTAAATGGGATTTAGGTTAAGTGGAATTTAGGTTTAATGAGATTTAGGTTAAATGGGATTTAGTTGAAGTGAGATTTAGGCTGAATGCGTTTTAGGTTAAATGGAATTTAGGTTAAATGGGATTTAGGTTAAATGCAATTTAGGTTAAATGGGATTTAGGTTAAGTGGAATTTATGTTAAATGAGATTTAGGTTAAATGGGATTTAGGTGAAGTGAGATTTAGGCTGAATGCATTTTAGGTTAAATGGAATTTAGACTAAATGCGTTTTAGGTTAAATGGGATTTAGGTTAAGTGTAATTTAGGTTAAATGAGATTTAGGTTAAACGGAATTTAGGTTAAATGGGATTTAGGCTGAATGCATTTTAGGTTAAATGGAATTTAGACTAAATGCGTTTTAGGTTAAATAGGATTTAGGTTAAGTGGAATTTAGGTTAAATGAGATTTAGGTTAAATGGGATTTAGGTGAAGTGAGATTTAGGCTGAATGCATTTTAGGTTAAATGGAATTTATACTAAATGCGTTTTAGGTTAAATGGAATTTAGGTTAAATGGAATTTAGATTAAATGAGATTTAGGTTAAACGGAATTTAGGTTAAATGGGATTTAGGTTAAATGGAATTTAGGTTAAATGGAATTTGGGTTAAATGGAATTTAGGTTAAATGGAATTTCGGTAAAATGAGATTTAGGTTAAATGAGATTTAGGTTAAATGGAATTTAGATTGAATGGGATTTAGGTAAAATGAAATTTAGGTTTAAAGGAATTTAGGTTAAACGCGATTTAGGTTAAATGAAATTTTGGTTAAATGCAATTTAGGTTAAATGGAATTTTGGCTGAATGCATTTTAGGCTTTTTGATTTTAGGCTTAATGGGATTTAAGCTAAATGAGATTTAGGGAATATTCATGCGCCTCGATTTTTTAACACTCGTTGTTTTCTTTGTAAGGTAAGTTACAACAACATTGTAAAAAAATTGAAGACATTAATATATAAAAAATGTAGAATTTTAAGCAATATTTTAGGCAGGGAAATATTGTGACACTTTGAGGTTATACCAAATAAATATTTTTATCTTTTTAAACTTGAAGTGAAAACAATGCATAACATTCAAGGAAAAAGTAGGAACATGATCTTGAAATTGTAAACTAATTAATTAAATACGAAAAAGTTTATGGAAATATCATTATTATTTCAAATAATAAGTCTTTATGAGACAAAATATTAAGAATTTTTTGTATGAATATAAATAAACAAAATTTACATCAGACACGATACGTACCTTTTTTACAACTATTTATTTTTATCTTTTTATATTGTTTTTAGCTTATTACATTCACTTTTCTTCAAAAAATAGAAAAGAAAGATACACATTTCTTCACTCTCACCCGTCACTTTTTTCTTTAAAACAATAACAAGTAATTTCCACGTGTCGCCATCTCTCGGATTTCTTGATAATGAAAAATCTAGTTCCTTTTGGCTAACACATTTGTCGATCCATATTTAAAGTTTCAAATAAGGAAATAATTAATTAATTGTCTTTTCAGAAAAAATAAACACGTAGAAACTTGCATTAATACTAAATTAAGAAATCCCAAAAACACTTTTCACTTTATTTATGTTTCTCTGTACGAATTTCGTGTTAGGGTAGGTATTATTTTATCTAATTCATCAATTGATATTATTATACACGACACTTATTATGTTGTTGTCCACTTTCACTATGTTTTATCTATAGGAGCCGTATTCTCAATTATTAGTGGATTTATCCACTGATTCCCTTTAACTATTAGATGCTAACCCTCCTATCTATGTGCCTCCCTGATTTTTTATAAAAAACCTTCTTGCACAACTGGATATTTTTAAATTTGTCGAAATAAATTATATAATAATATTTTTATAATTGATATGAGGATCCACTACTTTTAGTTTCAGGTTATGTCATACCTTCTCCTTACTATATGTAATAATTTTCACATCGTATGATATTTTACAATGGCACATGCGATCTAACCTAATTCTGATATTTCTCACATCGCATGTATTATTTCATACGGTGTCAGATTAAACATTTTGGGTGCATATAAACGTAATGCTACGTATTTTAACTTAATTTTCTGTAAAACATCTACGTTAGACGTGAATGGATTTCACAAAATGCTACGTATTTTAACTTAATTTTCTGTAAAACATCTACGTTAGACGTGAATGGATTTATTTCCAACGTGTAACGATGTAAAATATCATTAACTTTTTTTTACAGTGTACCGGTAAGAAGCGTTCAATAGAGAAAAATTAAAATTTCTAGGCTTTAACCTAAAAGTGCAGAATATTGAATACTTCTGAGTAGGCGAATTTTCCATTTTTAAAAAACACTAACTGGGAATGGAATGTCTAAAAAATTAATTTCCTTCAATCCGTATTTCAACTTTTCAATTATCTGCTAGTATACTTTTCTTACAACTTTTAAATTCTTTTTAATCGTAATGTTTTTGAATTCCACGGAAGCGAGCATATTTTCTGTTAAACCAATTATCTCAAATTAATAAACGAAACATTTATTATTTTTTATTTTAATTCTTTACAGAGTAACAGATATTTAGAAAAGTCAATTGATTTTTAAGGTAGTTGTCTCGAAAAAATTTTTTCTTTAAATATTTTTCTAATTGAAATATCATATAATAGAACATTCAACAAATACAATCATATTTTTTTAAAAGTAAGAAGCGGTGCTATTTTTTAAGATATTTGAGAATGAAGTTGAACTTTTTAACATGGAAGAAAGTAGAAGCCATGGTTAAAAAATACAATTTTGTTAACCACGCAATGAATTTTCTTTAGGTTTAAAAATAAAAACTACTAAATTATTCTTTAAAGTATAAGGAATTAGTTCCCTTTTTGAAAAATGTGGCTTGCGGTACTAAATTTCGAAAAATAGTATTTTGAAATACACGTTTTGACGTTTTATTCATTTTTTTTAATAAATACAAAAGAGAGAGACTCTACACCTTGAAGTTGTCGCTATTCATTAAACATCACAAAATAAGTAAAAAATGACAAAATTTGAGTTGAGAATCACTAGACCAAGAGAACTACCTTAATGGTGTAATATCTTTTCTCTAATAGTCTAAAACGTGATAATGCTCCTAAATGTTAAAATGTGACAATCACAGATAAAGTAATAGATAATAATTGATGTTATATTTTCGTGAAATGTTTCCGAGTTTTAATGTAATATGACATAAAAAAAATGCCGTGTATTTTTAATCGATTTCCCAAATTTACTTTAAATGTTTAATGTAATTAAGGGATTATTTCATAACCTTAAAGCAATAAAATTAGAATTGATTGAATATTTATCAATCATTATCAATATTAATCAATCATTATCAATATTTATCAATCATTATTTAAAAACAAATTGAATTTTCTATACCCAGGAAATACCTGAATTGCATTTCTAAAACGTTTTCTCTTCTTATCTCTGACATATCCGACCCTATTGGAAATTCCCACAAAGGTCCCTGAAAGGTTACTATATAGAATCCTACGTAGGGACCTACAATCAATCCTCTCAAGAGTGTCCTGCAAGTAATGACATAGGTCCCTACGTAGTGCTCTATGTAAGTACCTATGTAGAAACCTTTTTAGGAATGGGCTCTAAAAACACGATCTCAGGATGTCAAAAATAAAGTTTTTAAAAAATGTCCGTGTGTATGTGTGTGTGTGTATGTCCACATTACGTTTGGCCCAATATATCGAAAACTATAACATTTAGAACTATGTTTTTTGTAACGAAATTATAGGTCCCTCAGGGGACCCTATCGATCAATCCTAACTATTTTTTTTCGCATTTAAGAATTTTGAAAAAATGTTTTTTTTTCAAAACTGTATAGGGTAACTGACCCAGTCGTTGGCACTGCGCTAGTCGTTGGCACCTTTCGTAGTTATCTTTAAATATCAAGAAAAATAACATTTATAACTTGTTTTGCATAAGTTTATCAGATTCTGCAACATTTTTTACACAAACTAAGTACATAACTTATATTAAATGCATTGATATACTTAGTTTTAAAAAATTAAATTGAATATTATTCTCAGAGTGTCAAGAATTTTACAGTTTTTCTAAAGAAAATCTTAAGAAAACTAGAATTTTAAACTCAATTTACCATTATTATAAGTTACTAAATTCACTTCTTCCTTCGCGAATATGAAATAGGAATATTTAAATATTGATAATATAAGACGTCAAATCATGCAAATTATTTATTTATTTATTTTAGGTGGGGTATCAATGAAATTGTACACAAAAGACAATTTCACTAGTCATTGGCACCCCAGTACCAACGACTTATTTTAGGGGGGGTGCCAATGAAATTGTACACAAAAGACAATTTCACTAGTCATTGGCATCCCAGTACCAACGACTAGGCAAGCAATTTTTAATCACGCCTTAGTCATTGTCACTAGTTATTTTTCATTGTTGCTGAAATATATTTTAATATTAATTGAAATTATTCGAAATAAAACTGAAAAAATATAATCCTTTTAATAAAACATAAGTAAATTTAATGTTTAAATGAAATATTTATGTCAGTAAATTTTGCCTGTTAGTATGCACCAACCTAAAATAGTAAAATATTTACATTGAAAAGTACTTTTTATTAATTCCAAAATAGATGAATGTCATCAAAATAAGCATTTATCAATTGTCTTGTTATAAAAAAATGCATAAAATTTTCTAGTATTGTAAAATTAATTTTATTAACGAGACATAAATAAACTACAGAGGCAGCGTTTAAAAGTTTCATTTTTCAAGACTGGCTGTCCTGAACCGACTTTGGTTACTGGTCGAAATACGCGCGTGTATTTGAAATACTTTTTAAACATTTATTATTTATAATTCATTTTAAAATATATATTTATGCAATATTTTCATTTAATATATTTTTAAAGTTTATTTATCTTGAAATAAACCTATGTAAGTACAAAATGTTTATTGGAAATAATTTATTTCGAAACTACTTCAAATCACTCGCGCAAATTGATAGCATGCGCATTTGCGTTTGTAGATTTTTCCTACTTTATTTAACATTTTCTTAAAAATAAACTTTATAACACTAGATAAAACTTTGAGAATATAATTCTGAAATATTTAATAATAATATACTTGCAAATCATTAATTTCTGCTCATTTTTCACGTCAGGAAAAGAAAAATTGTGAGCAGTTGTTTGCAGAATTAGCCACAAAATAGCATATCTCCATAAGACCACATGTTAACTTTAAACATTTTTTTAATAAAAAAGAATCTTATAAGACATAATGAAACTTTGGGAGAACATTTCTGTTGAACTTAGCTGTTGATTTACACAATTTGAGCAAAATCCACTCATTTTCATTTTGAGGTCTTGAAGGCTATATAAATACATATTGGGGGGTCATGGGGGTCATGACCCCCCCCTGGAGCTAACTTAGAGAGAGACAACACTATAGTGTTGTCTCTTTCTCTCTCATGTATAACCCCCTCCTGGAACCAAGCCTGGATCCGCCACTGTGCCAACGACTGGGTCCTAGGTGCCAAATGACTAGTGCTGCAAAATGTCGGCAGTGCCAACGACTGGGGCTTTGTGTTAGCATACAATTATTTCATAATTTCGAAGTCTTCGTGCTTTTTCATTAAAAAATAGTAATGTTATTGTATTCTGCATTAAATTTTGAATACATATATCATTATATGTGACTGTCCATGACAAAACGTGCCTTAGCTCCAAAAAATAAGTTTTGATTTTTTAATGTCAACCGATAGATGTTGATCTTTCATTTACAAAAATAAAAAATTGTTGTTTTTAAGAAATTTTGGTGTCATGAAGCAAGAAGCGTAGACACGTTACATTGGTTTCCATGCATTGCTGAAACTTTAAACTCTCACCCTGTGAAGTTGATGTTTGGGAGCTAAGGCACGTTTTCTCATAGACAGTCACATATGTATTTTATTATATTATTTTTTCTATGTTAATTTAATTCTTGAAGTCAAAATTTGGCTAAAGATGCCAACGACTGGGACAATTACCCTATTTTTTTAAAGGTCAAATGTAAGTATTTTATTCGTATTATTTTTTGAAAACGCATCGATCGAGCTATTAGCGAATCCTCAAGTGCAATTTAGTCCAAAGTTATTAGCATTTTAAAAATAAAAAATTTTGAAAATCTTGTTTTTTAATAATTTTATTTTTATGCTTTATTACAAGCTTCAATACATTTTCATTATTATGTAGGTGATTAAAAAGCACATCCAATGAGCTATTTGCAAACTTTCTACTGTAATCCTGTTCCGAGTTATAAAAGTTTTTATAAAAATTAATTTTTTTATGTTTTTTTGCTTTATTTGTTAAAGAATAATTTTTGCTCGTTTTGTAGAGAATTCAAAAATGAATCAATTGGTCTAGTTAATATTTTTTGCAAGCTATTAATCAAAAACTTAGTGATGTTTGTAGTAATCTCTATGAGGAAGTGAATGTTTTCAAAAAATGAATACCAAAAATTACTCACACCAAATAAATACTTGAGGTACAACTTGGCAGCTGTTTTTATTTTCTCACATAACACGTAATATTCTAGAGACATTACTGGAATATTCTTTTGTGACATTCGGAACATTCCAATGGAATATTGCAGTAACATTACTGGAACGTTGCTATGTCCGACTCAGGGAATATTTCAGTGGAACATTCCATAAATATTAAATTGTAATTTCTCTGGAACATTACACTAAACTATTACTGGAATATTCCCCTAGTATATTAAAAATTATTTTTGTTTCAGTAGCACATTCCATGAATATTAAATTGTAATGTCTCTGGAATATTTCATTGGTATATTCATAAGTTTTTTAAAGCAAAAAAAATTTTTTTGTCTTTAAATTTATTAATTCTTATTAGAATTATTTATCATTTTATTTTTACATCTTAAAACAAATTAAAAATTCTAAACGCGACAGGAGGATTCGATCCTTAAACCTAACACCTATCTAACGATTAACGCTCGCGGCTATTTTATCGGTATGAAAATTCTACAATAAAGCTGGATGAACTTTAACTATTTTAGATATGTATTAAAAGTATATCTACTCGGTTTAGATTCTTATTTTCATACCGATAATAGCTGCGAGCGTTAATCGTTAGATAGGTGTTAGGTTTAGGGTTCGAATCCTCCCGTCGCGTTTGGAATTTTTAATTTGTTTTAAGACGAAAAAATAAAATGATAAATAATTCTAATAAGAATTAATAAATTTAAAGACTAAATTTTTTTTTTTGCTTTAAAAAACTTATGAATATTCCAATGGAATATTCCTGCAATGTTATATTGTAATATTCCAGAGACATTACAATTTAATATTCATGGAATGTGCTACTGAAACAAAAAAGTTTTTTATATACTAGGGGAATATTCCAGTAATATTTGAGTGTAATGTTCCAGAGACATTACAATTTAATATTTATGGACTGTTCCACTGAAATATTCCCTGAGTCGGACATAGCAACGTTCCACTTTTAAAAATGTTTAAAAAAAACTATTGTGTTAATTTTAACGTGTCAAAAAATTAATTTCTTTGTAACAAAGAGCACAGGTGTCCGTTCAATTTTGTACTCGCACAAAAACTACGTGCGGATATAACATACATTTGTCACATTTGACAAATCTCTTTTCAGTCAAAAGTTTCGCAGGGGTGCCCACAACTGAACCATGCCCACAACCGAACCTTTTCCCCTACTTATTTTTAGATTCTGATCTTAAATATAAATTATTTATATGTAATATTTCCGTGAACTCATGCGTAAGCTAGAATCTTTAGTGTATATCAATAACTCGCGCAATGTATTCGTTGCCATAACAGCTTTTGCTTCCGCCCCAAACAGCACCGGATGTTGCAGCAATATTGGCAAGGTTGAAACAAAGCATTTTTTCTTGCCTCAACCTTGCCAATATTGCTGAAATATCCTCTGCTGTTCGGGGCTATTCTAGAGGGCGCGCGTTTGCATCTAACAATGCACAAATTTTAGGCTTTCTGATTCGAAATCGATGCCGAACTTTTGTATTTTCGTCCAGGGTCACACCAGACTCCTGAGGTGAATAGGTTTTACGAAAATGAATGCAAAATCGACAACTGGGGTCTGATTTGTACTCATTTACACTCTCAAAAGCTCTTTAGCTGCTCGGTTTCGCCAGAAATACACGATTAACTAAATCAGCGAAACAGCATAAGTTGATTTGAGATATTTAATAAGTTTATTCGAGGAATTTAAATATTAAAAATACGTTATAAACTGCTTCACCAGTTTATTCCGATCATCCCTACTGTAAATACGTGCGGGAGATCTGTCGTAAGAAGGTAGGTATGTACTTACATGTGTACGTAATTGCGTACGCATATAAGATCTCAGGTGACACAGCCGAGATCTCGTATAAGATCTGATGAGAGAACGTAGGGACGAACGCATGTAAGTTCTTATATTAAGTTCCGTCATGCGCCGCGTATAATGTTACTCAATATGAAATTGAAACAGCGTTCTTATATCAGTTCGTATATGAGTTCATATGTAAGAACGTATGTGAATTCGTATGTAAGAAAGTATGCAATATCGTGTCGGTTATTCAACGAAAATTTACATATTATATATTTCAAGTAAAAACTCACGTACGAACACACGTGAGAACACACATGAGAACTCATATGCGTACACACCAAAGTACATTATTAAATTAAATATATTAAACAATATTAAATCAAATATATTATTAAAAAAAAAATCTTGCCAACAGGATTCGAGCCCATCTAACATGAGCCTAAGAACGTCTTAAGCCCCTCGGCCATCGTAGTTATAGAAACAAGTTTACAAAATTTTACTCATGTCTTGCCTGAGAAATTTATGTATTAAACATGACTAAGATTTTGTAAAGTTGTTTCTATAACTACGGTGGCCGAGGGGCTTAAGGCGTTCTTAGGTTCAGGTTAGATGGGCTCGAATCCTGTTGGCGAGAATTTTTTTTTAATAATATATTTAATGTAATATATTTAATATTTAATATTGTTTAATATATTTTAATTTAATAATGTACTTTGGTGTGTTCGCACATGAGTTCGTACATTTAGACGCACTTGAGTTGAATAACCGATACGATATTGCATACTTTCTTACATACGAACTCACATACGTTCTTACATATGAACTCCATATTCGAACTCATATAAGAACGCTGTTTCAATTTCATATTGAGTAACATTATACGCGGCGCATGACGTAACTTAATATAAGAACTTACATGCGTTCGTCCCTACATTCTCACATAAGATCTTATACGAGATCTCGGCTGTGTATTTTTATTTATTAAACAGGAGTTAGCGAGACTCTAAAAATCCATGTGATTTTAAAGCACTTGTCCCAGTTTCTTATTTTCTTGGATAAAAGCGGTCTTAAAATATGGTCGGAACAAGCTGGTGAAGCAATTTATAACGTATTTTTAAAAAAAATTTGAAACCGATACAAAATGAACCTGGTTGAAGATAAGAGATACTTGTCTAATTTAAAAAAGGCAGTAGTCGAATTCTCCTCGCAACATACTTAAATATGAATTAATTAATTCATGGCTTTATGAAATTACGTAACGTATAAAGTTAAAATTTTGTTATATATATGCTTGATGTTGTTAGTTTATATAAATTCCCTGTATAAACTTATTAAATATCTCAAATCAACTAATGCTGTTTCGCTGATTTAGTTAAACGTGTATTTCTGGCGAAACCGAGCAGCTAGTATTTCGTTCTAAACAAATTTTGAAAGTGTAAATGAGTACAAATCAGACTCCAGTTGCCGATTTTGCATTCATTTTTGTAAAACCTATTTACCTTAGGAGCCTGGTGTGGGGTGTTAAGAAAAATAGTTTTTTTGTCCTCCCTGCACGGAAAGTATGTCATTTTGTGCACTCAAAGCGGGTGCAAAGTAAGCTATTGCCTCCCGATGAAAGGTAGCGGACACAAAAGACTTTTGCGCCTGCTTACAATCAAAATGCATTCTACTTTCATATATAGATTAGTTTTTTATTATTATATGGTATTTGCAGCTCGTGCTCTCAATGACATGCTTTCCAAGCAAGTAGGACAAAAAACGTTGTTCGTACCAAGGACGCAAAGGTAATTAGCACTCGGGCGAAATTAGGAGAACCTCGGCAACCCTCCCGCACTCTCGGTTTTCCAATCTCGCTCTTGCTTCAATCACCTACTTAGCCTCTTTGATTTAAAAATAACTATTATAATCGCACATGTTTACTCTTTTTTCAACTTTAACTTAATTTAACCCTTTAACGCCGGGACGGACGCTTTTTTTCAGTCTTTTTCAACGTTAATATTTTTTGTTATTAGGCACGTAGAAAATTTTCGGAATAACATTTCCTTACGTAATTTTTATCCCTCTTTCAGAATCTGTCATCAAAATTTCAACAACAAAAAAATTCCAAAAGCTATGGCCACTTTTTTGGAAAAAAATGCAAATTTTTGACATTTTTGATTCAAAAATGATTTTTTTTTCATGTAAGCAGTAATGACAAAAGTTCTACACCTTAAAATATCGCGTCCTTAATATCCAAGCTTCAAAGTTATGGACCATACATTTAAAAATTTCAAGATGATGGATCCAAAATGGCGATGACAGAGTTTTTTTTCAAAAATTTGACACCCAGTGGACACTTCTTTTAATTCTCATGTTATCTGTATGACAATGAGTGCCTGAACGTTTTTGGGGTCGCTGATTGTGAATCTAAAGTCAGATTTCAAAAATTCAAAATGGCGGATCCAATATGGCGGTCAATATTTTTGAAATTGATTGGATTTATTTGAAACTTGTTACTCGGGGGTTTTTGGGGTCGCTGATTGTGAATCTGAAGTCAGATTTCAAAAATTTTCAAAATTCAAAATGGCGGAACCAATATGGTGGTCGATATTTTTGAAATTGATTGGATTCATTTGAAACTTGTTACTCAGGGGTTTTTGGGGCCGCTGATTGCGAATCTGAAGTCAGATTTCCAAAATTTTCAAAATTCAAAATGTCGGAACCAATATGGCGGTCAAAACTTTCGAAATTGATCGGATTAACTTGAAACTTGCTACTCGGGGGTTTTTGGGGTCGCTGATTGTGAATCTGAAGTCAGATTTCAAAAATTTTCAAAATTCAAAATGGCGGAACCAATATGGTGGTCGATATTTTTGAAATTGATCGGATTCATTTGAAACTTGTTACTCGGGGGTTTTTGGGGTCGCTGATTGCGAATCTGAAGTCAGATTTCAAAAATTTTCAAAATTCAAAATGGCGGTACCAATATGGCGGTCGAAACTTTCGAAATTGATCGGATTTGTTCAAAATTCGTTAGTTAAAGGTTTTGAGGGTCAATTTTAGGAATAGAAGACTAAATTTCATTAGAGCAATAGGTTAAATTTATGTGAGACAAAGTATCATACATTTATTAATAATTTATTATAACACTGGTCGACAACGATTTTGTTTCAAGAAAAACTCTAGGTGATTTTGATAGGATTTTTTCCGTAGATTAAGAATCTGATAACAAAAATTCTCCATCACGTCACAATTTTGAGAAAAACGGGGTTAAAGTGTTAAAAAACACAGTTTTTGGCACTTTTTGAAGGACAATAACATAAAAACGTGACGTCACTGAAACTTCTAATAATGCTTAAATGAAAGCTTGAATCTTCAACTTTTAAGATATGAAGCGAAAAACCATGAAACAATAACCAGCGGCCGTTGGGAATCGTTTTTTAGCGAGCGCGCGCAAAAGGGGTTTTAATGCATTTTTGCTCCCGCGTACTGTGGACGGCAAGGTCACACAGTAGTGCAAACCCAGAAAATATGTTTCAAAAATCTCTACGGCCCGTAATTTTCAACGGATTTTAACTTTTTTTTTTTTATTATAAAGATAAATAAATTCTTAAGAGATACCTCACGTTTTTTTTTTATTTTTTAAATTATTTAATAATTTTTTGTTTAACAAAGAATTTTTTTCAAAAAAATAATTATAGATTTCTTTATAGCTATCAGTTAATTGTACTCAAGAAGTACTTATATTTCAAGTCAAGAACTTATAAAAGATAAATAATTAGGTTATTGTAACATTTAATTGTTATAAACAATTATAATTAACAAATAAACAACTTTCATTTAAAAAATTGCAAGTACCTCTTTTTAAATAAAAATTGGAATGTCAACACATGTTACAGTAAGATAACACTTAAAAATTATAGATAAACAATAATTAATTGTTTATAACAATTATCTGATTTAAGAAATTTTGTTGTTATTTCTAAATATCTATTAAATTGAGCTACAAAATTGAACTTTTTTCTGAAGTTTGCAATTCATCAAGCCGAATGGGATCATTAGTTAACAATAAACTAAAAATGACAATTTAAACAATTGTTTAAACAAATTATTGTTGTTTATTTACAACTATTTATCAAATTAGGCCACAGAGTTGCAATTTTTTCTCAATTTCGCCATTCATCAAGCCGAATGTAATCGTTTGTTAACAACAAATTAAGAATGACCATTTTAACCAATTGTTTAAACAAAATATTGTTAATTATTTAAAACTATTTATGAAATTTAGCTACAGAGGTGCAATTATTTCTCAATTTTGCAATTAATCAAGACAAAGGAAATCATTTGTTAACAACAAACTAAAAATTACAATTTAACTAATTGTTTAAACAAAATATTGTTGATTATTTAAAACTATTTAACAAATTTAGCTACAGAGGTGAAATTTTTTCTTAATTCTGCAATTCATCAAGTCGAATGGAATCATTTGTTAACAACAAACTAAGAATTACAATTTAACTAATTGTTTAAACAAAATATTGTTAATTATTTAAAAATATTTAACAAATTTAGCTACAGAGGTGCAATTTTTTCTCAATTTTGCAATTAATCAAGCCGAAGGGAATCATTTGTTAACAAAAAACTAAGAATTACAATTTAACTAATTGTTTAAACAAAATATTGTTAATTATTTAAAACTATTTAACAAATTTAGCTACAGAGGTGCGATTTTTTCTTAATTCTGCAATTCATCAAGTCGAATGGAATCATTTGTTAACAACAAACTAAGAATTACAATTTAATCAATTTTTTAAACAAATTATTGTTGATTATTTACAATTATTTATCAAATTTAGCTACAGAAGTGCAATCTTTTCTCAATTTTGCAAATCTTTAAGCCGAATGTAATCAGTTCTTAACAACAAATTAAGAATGACAATTTAACCAATAGTTTTAACAAATTATTGTCGATTATTTTAATTATTTATATAAGGTTGAGCTACAGAGTTGCAATTTTATCTCAATTTTGCAATTTGTCAAGCCGAAGGAAATCATTTGTTAACAACAAACTAAGAATAGTTATCTCAACCTTATAAATAATTAAAATAATCGACAATAATTTGTTTAAACCATTGGTTAAATTGTCATTCTTAATTTGTTGTTAATAACTGATTACAGTCGGCTTGATGAATTGCGAAATTGGGAAAAAATTGCATCTCTGTAGCTAAATTTGGTAAATAGTTGTAAATAATCAACAATATTTTGTTTAAACAATTAGTTAAATTGTAATTTTTAGTTTGTTGTTAACAAATGATTCCATTCGACTTGATGAATTGCAAAATTGAGAAAAAATTGCAACTCTGGTAGCTAAATTTGTTAAATAGTTTTAAATAATCAACAATATTTTGACTAAACAATTAGTTAAATTGTAATTCTTAGTTTGTTGTTAACAAATGATTCCATTCGACTTGATGAATTGCAGAATTAAGAAAAAATTGCACCTCTGTAGCTAAATTTGTTAAATAGTTTTAAATAATTAACAATATTTTGTTTAAACAATTAGTTAAATTGTAATTCTTAGTTTGTTGTTAACAAATGATTCCATTCGACTTGATGATTTGCAGAATTAAGAAAAAATTGCACCTCTGTAGCTAAATTTGTTAAATAGTTTTAAATAATCAACAATATTTTGTTTAAACAATTAGTTAAATTGTAATTTTTAGTTTGTTGTTAACAAATGATTTCCTTTGGCTTGATAAATTGCAAAATTGAGAAAAAATTGCACCTCTGTAGCTAAATTTCATAAATAGTTTTAAATAATCAACAATATTTTGTTTAAACAATTAGTTAAATTGTAATTTTTAGTTTGTTGTTAACAAATGATTTCCTTTGGCTTGATGAATTGCAAAATTGAGAAAAAATTGCACCTCTGTAGCTAAATTTGTTAAATAGTTGTAAATAATTAACAATATTTTGTTTAAACAATTAGTTAAATTGTAATTTTTAGTTTGTTGTTAACAAATGATTCCATTCGACTTGATGAATTGCAAAATTGAGAAAAAATTGCAACTCTGGTAGCTAAATTTGTTAAATAGTTTTAAATAATCAAAAATATTTTGTCTAAACAATTAGTTAAATTGTAATTCTTAGTTTGTTGTTAACAAATGATTCCATTCGACTTGATGAATTGCAGAATTAAGAAAAAATTGCACCTCTGTAGCTAAATTTGTTAAATAGTTTTAAATAATTAACAATATTTTGTTTAAACAATTAGTTAAATTGTAATTCTTAGTTTGTTGTTAACAAATGATTCCATTCGACTTGATGATTTGCAGAATTAAGAAAAAATTGCACCTCTGTAGCTAAATTTGTTAAATAGTTTAAATAATCAACAATATTTTGTTTAAACAGTTAGTTAAATTGTAATTTTTAGTTTGTTGTTAACAAATGAGTTCCTTTGGCTTAATAAATTGCAAAATTGAGAAAAAATTGCACCTCTGTAGCTAAATTTCATAAATAGTTTTAAATAATCAACAATATTTTGTTTAAACAATTAGTTAAATTGTAATTTTTAGTTTGTTGTTAACAAATGATTTCCTTTGGCTTGATGAATTGCAAAATTGAGAAAAAATTGCACCTCTGTAGCTAAATTTGTTAAATAGTTGTAAATAATTAACAATATTTTGTTTAAACAATTAGTTAAATTGTAATTCTTAGTTTGTTGTTAACAAATGATTCCATTCGGCTTGATGAATTGCAAAATTGAGAAAAAATTGCACCTCTGTAGCTAAATTTGTTAAATAGTTTTAAATAATCAACATTATTTTGTTTAAACAATTAGTTAAATTGTAATTCTTAATTTGTTGTTAACAAATGATTCCATTCGACTTGATGAATTGCAGAATTAAGAAAAAATTGCACCTCTGTAGTTAAATTTGTTAAATAGTTTTAAATAATCAACAATATTTTGTTTAAACAATTAGTTTAATTGTAATTTTTAGTTTGTTGTTAACAAATGATTTCCTTTGGCTTGATGAATTACAAAATGGAGAAAAAATTGCACCTCTGTAGCTAAATTTCATAAATAGTTTTAAATAATTAACAATATTTTGTTTAAACAATTGGTTAATATGGTCATTCTTAATTTGTTGTTAACAAACGATTACATTCGGCTTGATGAATTGCAAACTTTAGAAAAAAGTTCAATTCTGTAGCTCAATTTAATAGATATTTAGAAATAACAACAAAATTTCTTAAATCGGATAATTGTTATAAACAATTAATTATTGTTTATCTATAATTTTTAAGTGTTATCTTACTCTTACATGTGTTGACATTCCAATTTTTATTTAAAAAGAGGTACTTGCAATTTTTTAAATGAAAGTTGTTTATTTGTTAATTATAATTGTTTATAACAATTAAATGTTACAATAACCTAATTATTTATCTTTTATAAGTTCTTGACTTGAAATATAAGTACTTCTTGAGTACAATTAACTGATAGCTATAAAGAAATCTATAATTATTTTTTGAAAAAAATTCTGTGTTAAACAAAAAATTATTAAATAATTTAAAAAATAAAAAAAAAACGTGAGGTATCTCTTAAGAATTTATTTATCTTTATAATAAAAAAAAAAAAGTTAAAATCCGTTGAAAATTACGGGCCGTAGAGATTTTTGAAACATATTTTCTGGGTTTGCACTACTGTGTGACCTTGCCGTCCACAGTACGCGGGAGCAAAAATGCATTAAAACCCCTTTTGCGCGCGCTCGCTAAAAAACGATTCCCAACGGCCGCTGGTTATTGTTTCATGGTTTTTCTCTTCATATCTTAAAAGTTGAAGATTCAGGCTTTCATTTAAGCATTATTAGAAGTTTCAGTGACGTCACGTTTTTATGTTATCAATTTTTTTTTTTTATTATTATTTTATTTATTATTTTTATGTCCTTCAAAAAGTGCCAAAAACCGGGTTTTTTTAACACTTTAACCCCGTTTTTCTCAAAATTGTGACGTGATGGAGAATTTTTGTTATCAGATTCTTAATCTACGGAAAAAATCCTATCAAAATCACTTAGAGTTTTTCTTGAAACAAAAAAAAAGTTCGTTTTTGTCGACCAGTGTAATAGATGCATTTTGCACGTTCCTTAGCCATTAAAATTATTTTAATGTTGCCCGACTCAAAAAAAATTGTGAGTGTTGTCAAAGAAAGTACAAGTTTATGATATAGATAAACATATTATAATTACTACGTTTTCAGGAAAATGGAAAAGAAATATGAAATGCTGTCAAATGAATGTGAACTTAGTGCCATTACATCGTAATTTACATTAAAATGCTGTTTTCAAAGAAGTAACAAATAAATAATGATGTCAAACTAGTGCAACATTAAAATACTTTTAATGACTTCAGAACATACAACCATGTATCTAATACTTAGCCCAAGATGACAAACTTCATGTAAATGCGATCAATATTGAAAATATCGACAGCCATATTAGATCGGACATTTTGAATTTTTCAAATATGACTTTACATTTGTTTTTGACGGACCAAAAAACCCCTAACTAACGAATTTAAACAAATCCGATCAAATTCAAAAATATCGACCGCCATATTGGTTCCGCCATTTTAAATTTTGTTAATCTGACTTCAGATTTGAAATCAGCGACCCCAAAAACCCCCGAGTAGCAAGTTTCAAGTGAATCCAATCAATTTCGAAAGTTTCGACCGCCATATTGGTTACGCCATTTTGAATTTTAAAAATGTTTGAAATCTGACTTCAGATTCGCAATCAGCGACCCCAAAAACCCCCGAGTAACAAGTTTCAAAAGAATCCGATCAATTTCAAAAATATCGACCACCATATTGTTTCCGACATTTTGAATTTTGTTAATCTGACTTCAGATTTGAAATCAGCGACCCCAAAAACCCCCGAGAAGCAAGTTTCAAATAAATCCAATCAATTTCAAAAATATCGACCACCATATTGGTTCCGCCATGTTGAATTTTGAAAATTTTGGAAATCTGACTTCAGATTCGCAATCAGCGGCCCCAAAAACCCCCGAGTAACAAGTTTCAAACGAATCCAATCAATTTCAAAAATATCGACCACCATATTGGTTCCGCCATTTTGAATTTTAAAAATTTTTGAAATCTGACTTCAGATTCACAATCAGCGACCCCAAAAACCCCCGAGTAACAAGTTTCAAATGAATCCAATCAATTTCAAAAATATCGACCACCATATTGGTTCCGCCATGTTGAATTTTGAAAATTTTTGAAATCTGACTCCAGATTCACAATCAGCGACCCCAAAAACACCCGAGTAACAAGTTTCAAATAAATCCAATCAATTTCAAAAATATCGACCACCATATTGGTTCCGCCATGTTGAATTTTGAAAATTTTGAAAATCTGACTTCAGATTCGCAATCAGCGGCCCCAAAAACCCCCGAGTAACAAGTTTCAAATAAATCCAATCAATTTCAAAAATATTGACCGCCATATTGGATCCGCCATTTTGAATTTTTGAAATCTGACTTTAGATTCACAATCAGCGACCCCAAAAACGTTCAGGCACTCATTGTCATACAGATAACATGAGAATTAAAAGAAGTGTCCACTGGGTGTCAAATTTTTGAAAAAAAACTCTGTCATCGCCATTTTGGATCCGCCATCTTGAAAGTTTTAAATGTATGGTCCATAACTTTGAAGCTTGGATATTGCGAACGCGATATTTTAAGGTGAAGAATTTTTGTCATTACTGCTTACATGAAAAAAAAAATCATTTTTGAATCAAAAATGTCAAAAATTTGCATTTTTTTCCAAAAAAGTGGTCATAGCTTTTGGAATTTTTTTGTTGTTGAAATTTTGATGACAGATTCTGAAAGAGCGATAAAAATTACGTAAGGAAATGTTATTCCGAAAATTTTCTACGTTCCTAATAACAAAAAATATTAACGTTGAAAAAGACTGAAAAAATGCGTCCGTCCCGGCGTTAAAGGGTTAAACGGATGAAGGGGGGGGGTGGGGGAGTTAAGGTGACATAAAAAGTAGAACCTGTTTTTAAATCAAAATACATGAGTAACATTTGTTTCAGTTTACCAGGCTTTTGTTCAGTAATAATATAACTATAGACTACTTTCATGGTCCTTGACACGTTTTTGTATTTTTTTTAGAAAACTATGACTTTCGGGAAAAAATGTATGGGTGGTTCTCCACGAAACCGACAATTTGGTTACTGTTATTTTAGAATTTTTTTTCCAATTAAAATAAAAATCGTAATGTAATTTCCAAGTATGATAGTCAAGAATGAAATATCTGTGATGAGCCGGACAAATTGTTTATAATTTTTGTATTTTTTAAACAAATTAGCTGTTACCGCATCCAAGTACCATAATCGTTTGCAGTATAACAAAATTGATATTTGTATTTACAGGAAAGTAAAATAAAAATTATTCGCATTTTAGCTTTAAAATTATCTATTTGTTAAACAATATTTGTTTAAACAAATTATAAAAAAGTCATATTTAATTGAGACTATGGATGACAATCGATTCTACAAGAAAAATTAGAAAGATTTTGTTATGATCATATTTCATTTTAAGTTTTAAGGCATAATTTGTTGATAAAATCGCTATAAACAAATAAAGAAATCTATGGTGATAATGTATGCGGTAATTTATGAAAATATTGAGGTAATTTATAATAATAATACAAAACAAAATTCAAGATTCAAAAACCCAATGCAGGAAATTTATTTTGTAATTTATGGTAATTTATGCGGTAATTTATAAATTTTTTGAGGTAATTTATGGTAAATAAAAGAAAATTAAAAAAACTAATTTTGGAAATTTATGGAAAATTATCTGGTAATTTATGGACATTTATGTGAAAATTTATGGAAATATATGTTGTAATTTCATAAATTATTTTAAAAACATTTATTGTAATTTATTAACATCTATAATAATAATCTGCAACTTCATTCATTCATTCATTCATTCATTCATTCATTCTTTCATTCTGTCCACACCTGAAGTTGGTCGTTTTTCTATTCAATTGTTTTTTAATAATGTTTTTCTTCTTGGTTTTGAAATTTGTTATGTAGTTGAAAATAGGTTACGTTTTTCGTTTGTGTCAATTAGGTAAGTCCATTGTCTTTCGTCTGAGAAGACGAATCATTTAATCATTTTTAATTTAATCTTTTTTTTTTAATTTGAAATCTTCTTCTCTATTTTAAGGGCTCAGTATGGGTTTATTGGACATATTTTCAAGAATTTATTTTTCACATTATCGCATGAACTAGGATATTTTAATTCCGATGAAAATAAACAAAATGGCGAATGTTTAAATTTTTTAACCCGTTTTTTACAACTTAATTTGTTTTAAAAAAGGGTTAAATATTAATGGATTCTTATAATCCTAGTTCATACCAAAGCGGCACGTGCATAGAAGAATCCCTGAAAATTTGAGATCAATCGGTTGAATAGTTTTTTTTAAATCGTGTCGGCCAGGTCGAAAAACATTGTTTTGAGAAAAACGCGTTTACCATTCGCGCAACCAAAAGCTGCTCGGGACGGTCACGTAATATAAATATTCTATTGTGCTTTTGATTTATATGGTTAAAACGACTTAAATACATAAATACTTTTCTCTAATATTGCAGTGTATGATTAAATAATAAATTTTACTCATAATGTTACAATGACATTTGTTTAAACAATTTTTCATTGCTATGCTATACGTCGTTATGCTTCTGCAGTATCGCGTTTTTAGCATTTTTTTTAACTCTACTATCTATATATTAGTTTTAACCTTATTTCTACAGGTATATAGCATACGAAAATAAATTCATACTGACCCCTTAAATAAAATTACATACCAAATTAAATTTCTTTAAATAAATGTTGTATTTTTTATCTCAAAATGCTTATTTTTTATTGATAAATTATTAAACTTATTTAATTTCTAATTTTATTATAGGTTTCAAATTAGGATCAATTATAATTTTAATCAGTTCAATTGTAAAAACAAAAAATAAGATTGATTGAAATATAGTTTTCACTATATTATAGATTTGCCAAGTCCGTCAGGCTAAAAATTCATTAAAATCAAGATCAAGATCCCAAAATTTTCACAAAAAAAAGCGCTGATCACAAAAATCAAATACTTAAAATAATTTCATAAAATTAAAGAAAAATAACTATTAATTAATAGAAGTTTAAATTAATAAAAGAATTTAGAATCGATAAATTGAAATATTAATTGATTTGAATTATATTAAAGTTTTGGTCGATTTAAAATTTCCAAATTTCTTTAAATTCTTATAATTATATGGGTTTAAGTTTGAAACACCTAAAATATGCATTGTTAGAATTTGAAAATATTTGAAGTTCATAATAATTCTAGCATAAATTAATCAAATTCAAACAATTAAAAGTTTTAAGTAATTAAAGTTTAATATTATTAAAATTTTAAAAATTCATGGTTCTTATACTAATTATTAAAGTTTGAAGCAATTAAAATTCGTATTAATAAAATCAAGTTTAAAATTTTTAATTTAATTTAATTTGTAAAGGTAAAAGATTGGAATAATTGTTCCCATGGATTAAATTAAAAATAAGTTATAAATTTTAAAACTTTAGTTATATTTCAATTTTGATTAATTCAAGTTTGAAATATTTTCAATTTGAAAAAAATTTAAAATAAGGAATTCTTATTATCAAAAGATGTTTGGAATAAATTAAGTTTGCATAGAAGTTTAAATATATTTTGTTCACAACACTATTGAAAGAGAAATATTCTTACTCTTTGTAACATATATACAATAAATTTTTTTATTTTTAACTGGGGAAAAAAATCTGATTTATTTTTTAAAATTTCTTTCTATTTATTAATTTGTAACAAATTTTAATAAATCAAAATTAATTCACAAAATTTAATTTGATAATATATGTATAATTAAATTTATCGAAATAAGTTTATAGTTTATTTTTTGTATTAAACTATATATTAACCAATAAAAAATGCAATTCTCGCGTTTTTTTGCTTAGTAATAATAATAATAATCGCAAACTTTATTCATTCATTTTTTTCATTCTGTTCACACCTATAGATGTTTTTCTGTTCTAAATCAATAACTTTTGAAAAACTGTATTTTTATATATGATTTCTAATTTTACTTATTTATTTATTAATTCTCCTGAATTTTAAATTTAAATTAAGTAATAAATTTACATTTTATTCTTAAGGGCATGTGATGATAATGCAAAATTTGTCCGTAAACTTTCTCTTAAAGTACTAAATGTTTTGACACCAAAATTTGTAGAATTACTCAAAATACTATTAGGAAGGTCTCTCTGACCCAATTTTATGTTAATTTTGTTATTAAACTAATTTTTTTTCAAATTCACAAATTTTTGAAAATTTTGAAAAAACAGTGAATTTGAAAAATATTTACTTTAAAGACAAAAATGAAACAAAATTGGGTCAGAGAGACCTTCCTAATAGTATTTTGAGTATTTCTATAAAGTTTAGTGTCAAAACATTTAGTACTTTATGAGAAAGTTTACGGGCAAATTTTGCATTATCATCACATGCCCTTAACAATAATGTATTAAAATATAAATGCGTGTTTCACTTTAATCTACTTTACAGTTTTTAATAAAGATTGAATAAGAAATGAATATCATAAAATAAATTGAAGAAAGCGAGCACAGTTTTTCAATATTTTTTAAGGCTTTTAAATGCCGTCTTTATAATTTATTGCTTTTTTTTGATAGACTTTCATTTGTTAAACTAAATATATTTTCGGTTGATATAAAAATTCCTGAAAATTTTAAGCGTAGAAGTTTAAATTGAATGATATTTAAATTTTTGGAAATTAAGATTTTAAATTGTTTCAAATAATTCTTAGGAAAAGAAGTCTGCATCAATAAAAAATTTAGAATCGGTAAATTCAAGTATTAATTGATTAAAGTTTGGATTAAATATTATAAGTTTGACTCTATTTGAAATTTCCAAATTTCTATAAGTTGAAATTAATAGTTTTTATATTTGCAAATGATTTCAGGTTCCATTGTTTCGAATTTTTTAAAATATTTTTAGACTCAAATATTGGAAATTGTAATCATAAAGTTTAGATTAATTTAAGTTTTAATATTATAATACACATTTTTTATAATTTGAAGATTTTAATATTGGCTGAAGTTTGAAATTCCTAATTTAAATACGCATTGTTAAAATTAAAAAATATTTATAGGTCTATAATAATTTTAACATTAATTGATTGAAGCTTGAACCATTAAAAGTTTTAAATAATAATTGAAGTTTATTATTATTCAAATTTGAATAATTCATACTTACACTGAGAAAAAAATGCTATTGAATCAAATACATTCATGCTATTGAATTCCATGTCATTACTTCATTGACAGATTTATTAGTTCATAAGCATAAACCTTTAAAGCAAAAGTCTGAAGTTTTTGAAATAATAGCATGGTGCTATCAAATCGCTGCTATCTACTCAATTGTTAATTTACTTAAATCAATAGCATATTTTAATATTTATTTAACATAGTTCTCTTAAAATGTTGTCATGGTATTTTTGAAAAAAATATTTGAGTATTTGAATCATATAAGAAACTGTAGAATTGTAAACACCCTGCTTTAGATTTGATAGCATATGCTTTCGTTTCGAATAAACGGTGTATTTGCGGACTGCCAATAGCAGATGTTATTGAATCCTTAGGCACTGTATTCGGCCCATTTGCGCGTAGGTCTTGGCAATGTTCTTCCCCCACCTCTTGGATTGTAGCTTATATGGGAGGTTCGTGAAACGGCTACCAGCGAGCGTATGGCATAGTGGTTAGAGCGTCGGGCTTTAGGCCCAGGGGTCGCGCGTTCGAGACCTCTCAGCGTCAAATATTTTAATTTATAAGTTGTGCGTTAGAATTAAGATGTATATGTTATATGTATAAAAATAATGTAAAAATGTTATAAAATAGTAAAAATAATAAATATAAAATATAATAAATAAATACAAAGATTCCGTACAACTGATAGGATGTTACCAGTTAATGAGAATTAATATTTATTTTGACTCATTATATTTATCTCCCAAAAGTATGGTGTTGTTGCTTCAAAGTCAGATACTTTCGATTTGATAGCACCATGCTATCAAATTGAAAGCATTTGTATATAATGTAACAAACTGCTACTTTAGGGGTAACATTATATACTATTCTTCTGTAGGAATGACTTATTGATACAATAGAACTTATTTTATTAAATCTACAGCATATACATATATTTCAAAACAATTTGCTGATAATGCAACTAATCATGGTTTGATTCAATAGAAGCGTCACTTTAGAATCATAAAAGCAGTGCTTTAGATTTAATAGCATATGCTAATGGCAGCCCGCAATGACACTATTGAATGAACCAAAGACAGATGTCATTGATTCAATAGTATTTTTTTCTCAGTGTACACATCTTATTTTAATACACTTTTTGCGCCTCAGATACAATAAAGATACCATAATATCAAAGTTTAAGACACTTTCAAGGCACTTGTTTTTAGAGTAAACTAATTAAAATTTGAAACAATTTGCATTCATATTAAAAAAATCAAGTTTAAAATTTTTAATATAATTTAATTTGTAAAAGTTAAAGATGGAAATAAAATAAAATAAACTCATTTCTATTTTTAATTTCTAAAAAACACTAATTATTTCAATCTTTCACTTTTACAAATTGAATTAAATTAAAAATCTTAAACTTGATTTATAAATCTTAAAACTTTGGTTACCTATATCACAATTCATTTTGATTATAATTGAAGTTTGAAATAATTTAAATTAATAGAAGTTGAGAATTTTTTAATTTGGAAAAATTAAAATTTATATAGATAGAAATTTTTGAGAATGGTTTGTTACCCAATCGAATTTCGTATTGTTTAAAGAAACTTAAAAAATAAAGATTTCATATCAATAGAAGTTTGGAATAAAATAAATTTGTATAGAAAATTGTATTAATAAAAAATATTTTGTTCAAAAAACTATTTAAAAAAATATTCTAATTTTTTGTAACGTACTATAAAAACTTTTTAATTTTAACTTAGGAAGAAAATCGGAGTTTTTCTCTAAAATTTCTTTGTATTTATTAATTTATAACATATTTTAATAAATAAAAAATAATTGACAAAATTTAATTTGATAGTATAATTAATTTAATCTAAATAAGTTCAGTTTATTTTTTGTATTGAAACCATACTAGAAAATTGAAAAATGTAATTCTCGCGCGCTTTAGCGCGCGTATTTTTGGCTAGTATAATTTAAAATTTGCAAATCAGTTGCAAACAATTTATACAAATTTATACACGGTAATTTATGAAAATTTGTAAATTAATTATTGTTAAACTTATTAAAATTATGACAGTTAAAGTAACTTTTATTTGTTTAATTTTATTTGGACACAATCTCGAAAATAGTTTTTATTGTACACTTGGTTGAATCACAAATTCAATGAAAGACATACAAAAGACTTCACCATGATACATAATGAATACTGTTTTTTTTATCAAATGATTAACAATTTTCAATCAGTTTCGCATTTCTGCCATTTATATTTACTGAAATAATACAACTATAGTTCATTTAAGGAGGTTCTATCGTAAAAAGAATTAGCATTACCATTTTAATCAAATTTGGACCAGTAGTAGATAATGGTTTTATAATGATGTAGTTATAAATTTTTGATACCTCAAGGTACTTGTGAAAAAAGTTACAAGGGTTTTCGTTTTTAACATTTTACATTGAGTTTTATGGAAATTGAGTGTTTTGTCATATCCTATATCCATATTTTTACATGTATTTTCAAAAGTACCTTGAGGTCTCAAAACTTTAACTGCATCATTATGAAACCATTATCTACCAGTAGACAAAATTTGAATAAAATGGTAATGTTAATTCTTTTTACGATACAACCTCCTTAATGAAAAAAAAATTTTTTTTTTTTATTTATTGCGAAATATGTAAAGGCTTCACCATGACGATTCAATAATGCCCTACACAAATTTGGCTCTTCAAACGTAAAAAAACAAAAAATCAATTATAAAATTTGTTTCTGTCTTAGTGAATCTCTTGAGGGAAGTCAATTGTTGTATATTCTAAAGTGTAACTAAATTCTGATTTGATTTTTATGAAATATTTCAATTTTTTAAAAAGGCTTTACCATATGACGCACAAAACTGGGGACAAGAAATAACATCTAAAAAGAAATAAAAAAAATTAAATTTTTTTTACAACCAATTTTTTTCTGAATTCTACACACTTAGACAATAAAAAAATGTTACAACTGATAAGTTTTATTATTAAAGTTTACTAAAAATATTTATTTTTGTTTCGTAACTGACCCTGAAGACAGGCTTTACCCTGACGATTTGGCTCTTAAATTTGCATTTAACAAAAAATATTTAATCTTATAAATGAAAGTGGTTACAGGCTTTTGTTTGTGATCACTAGAGCTACTTTTTCACGTTGGAATTATTACCATATGTATAATTTGTTTCTTAAACAACACAAGGGACATGGAGTTGTCGGTTTCGTGGAGAATCACCCATATACAACATAAAATGTGTATTTTTATAAGTTCTACAACTTGTGTCTAAAATATTTTCTGAAATTTTGAATATTTTGTGAGATAATAACAAAAAATCGTTAATTCTGTGGCTGAAAGGCATAACATCATAACTAACATTTTATCGAATTTGAGATAATACCAGATTTGAGTTTATTTAGTAATGCTCTTTAAAGTTTCATAACGGTAAAGTGATTTAAATGTTTATTTACGTAGAAAATAATTAATAACATAACAACATAACTGCATTCAAATCGAAAAAAAGGATTGATATTCTTCTTTGAAGCGTTTATATTTTATTAAAATTGATAAACAGATGTAAAAACTACACTAGAAAATAGGATACAATGCCAACCACCAAAAATATTGGTTAATTTTTTGATTTTACAAAACCAAGAAAAAAAACAAAAACAGATTTTTCTCAAAACAATGAAAATGCAGTTATGATGTTCTGCCTTTCAGCCACAGAATTATTCTGGTAGTTTTTTATGATTTTTACCATGAAAATCAAATTTTGCGCTAATTTTCACCATCATTTTCGTAATCAGCGCATCAAGATATATAAGTATACTAAGTTTCATTAAGATATGAGGTATGTTGTTTCTGAAAATACGCCCTTTACGTGTTATCTGATACCTATTTTATAATATGTATTTTGTACCTACATATAATCGAGCAAAAATGAATTTTGTATTTTGGGTCTTATAATGACCAATTTTTATTTTGAGCCCAAAATGGAACAGCTATATTATTGTTTACAAACTTTCTTATATTTTAAAACATTTTCTTAACAGAAGAGTACAATCAAATAAATTAACAACTTCAAATTTGTTTATTATTTTTAATGTTTATTTATATTAAAATGTTTTTTATTATTTATTACTGTTGACTTTGAAAACCAAGCTTTAAAAAATTTAAAAAAGTAAGACAAAGAATGAAAATTAAATTTTTTTTTTGATTTTGTGAAGTTTTTAAAAACTTGAAATTGAAATTTGTAATTTATTTTTCAAATTTATTTTTAGTGTTAAAATACCAATTATTAGAATCATTATTACTATCGAAATAAAAAAGATAGGTACAGAAAGTTTGGTAGTTGTACGTCAAAAAATAAAAAATGTTAATATTGTTTTTTTTTTTTTTTTTTGGAAAAAGTGCTATAACTTTCGTACAAATTAAATTTTTTAATGGGATTACTAAATTTTCCTTTATTTCGTTCAGCCTTTTTTGAGTGATGCCCGGACAAAATATTGCGGACATAAATACATACATACATACTTTTTTCAACAGCATTTTTGGAATTGTTACTACTTGAAATGAAAAATTAAACATGAATTTTTAAGTTCTAGGTAATGTACAGACAAAACTCTGATTTTATTAATATAGATTTAAAATAAATCGTATATGTTCTTTCACTGGTGAAATTGTTCTTTTAGTAGTATAATACTTTAACTGTCTCTAACTAGTAGAATTAGATTTTTTAAATATTTCTTATTGGATTAAAATATATTTATTTTTAATGATTTTATAGTAATTTTTCAGCAATATTGACAAAGTTTGAGCAGGCGAATAATGTTGCAACAAAACTGCCACAATGTTGAGAACCTTATTGCCCTAATATTGACAATATTGTTGAAATTTTCTTTACTGTTGAAGCTACCGTATATTTTCCTCATATAAAATACATGGGAAACATCAATTGTCTGGTGACATCATCAGATATTAACCTGTTTGAAAATAAGAATGTAGATCTCTTTTTTATATTTTTTATAATTATGGGGATCGGCAAAATGGCATTTTTTTAATACCCTACTCATGGGGGTGGCATGTAAGAGATTTTTTGGGGGCATTAATAAATAAAATAGCGTCTCTATAATAAGGTACTGGAATTTTAAAAAAAAACGTATTTACCCTGTATTGGTCTCATTTGTTTCTAAACCTTGTTCAAACTTACTTTCAATATTAAAATAGAATTAATTAATTTTTTGAATGACAATAATAATTGTCATATTAATTTAAATTCATTATAATATATTGTTATTTATATTTATTAACTTATTATGTATTACTGTTTTATCAGCAAAGATAAAATTAAATATTCATTGAATTATATTCCTACACGGAAAAAATTTCAGCACTTCTGACGTACCTATAGGTAAGTCTATAGTGCAAAATGTAGAGAACACTCTTATGCATCTATTTGGCACGTCTGCCGTGCCTTTTCGGTAAATTAGAATTACATTTAGCGCACTCCTGCGGTACATTCTGAAAGTACAAAGACTTTTGCGTTGCTGTATTTCCAAATTTGGCGCAACTGACGTGCCAAGATCTTCCTTGTGACGTGCCTAACCTGTAGTACGAATGCCGTGCTATAGGTAAAACGTCAGAAGTGGTGAAATTTTTTCCGTGTACCAATTATAATATATTTTCACTTTTTTGAATGAACTATATTATTAAAAACCTTAGAATTTTAAATTAGACAATTTACTAGAAGAATACCTTTAAGAAATTGCAGATACAATTGTCATAGATACATAGAATTTAAAAACAGTTTTGATGTTTAATTTTTGTTTTAAAAACAAATTTTCTGATTTAATAAACAGTATGGGAGACCGGGATAAATCCGGTCACTTTTAGTAAGATAGGTAAAAATCTAGAAAATTATTCTCTAAATCCAAGTTAATTTATATCATTCGAAAGCTTATCATTTCTACTTTCAAAATAAAAAAGAGTTTTTGATCATCTTCTTTAGTTTTACTTGTAGTTCATTTTTACTTCACATATACCAAATTTTAAAATCACAATTTACCAGGGTTAATCTGGTCACCTCTCGGGGTAAGTCCGGTCACTTGATTTTTTCAAGAATTTAGGGTAGCCCCGACCGTTTTATTTTTTAAATATTAAAATTCGCCTTATTCCTGTCTTAAGTATGATCTGATTTTGATTTGATGATTGATAAATTAGGAGTTCTATAAACAATAAATATTGGTTTAATAAATGATAAATATAGGTTTCATGAAACACAATTATGGACTCAAATAATGTTATATTTTATTAAGAGAATGTAAAAAATAAAATGTGGTTACTATTTTGGATCTAACAAGTTATAAATTTTATTATTGGTAAAATATAATACGTGAGATGTGATTGGCTTTACACCGACGTCACGTGACCGACTTTACCCCTAATGTATTTCTCACATTTTATAATAAATTAAATTAAATCTTTCTGAAACCAAACAAAACTATATGTATATATGTACTTCAAAAAAGGACATTCAAAAACACCGAAAAAACTTATCCAAATAAATTAAGACTCAAAAATAATGATCGAAAAACGTAAAAATCCGAAGAACGTTTTCTTTTGCTGGCACCTCTAAAAACATTTAACCGCCTCTGATTCCATGTTGAATGCATGAAACTAAACAAAAGTTCGTTAACATAAGTTGAATGTTAAGTACTATTCAAAGTACCAATACTGTGAAGTATTAGAAGGTAAATCTCCTTCTTAAGTTGAGTTCATAGCGTCAAATCGCTAGTGACCGGATTTACCCCGGTCTTCCCTAATTTAATTTTTATCGAAAACGTTATGATTAATCAAATTTAGAGTAAGTAAATACAGTAATGTCTATTAACTAAAGGTCAGTTCTTAAATTTAAAAACATGATTACAGTAAATATACGTTATAATAATGTAAACTACAACACTTGCAATTTATGCAAATTTTTGCAATTTTTTATATTTTGAGTTTTCATCTTTATAATTATTTACTTTAATTCTATTTATAAAACAATTTAATATCCTTAAAACAACTCTATCCTAAGGTACTTCAACATTCTTTTACAAAATGCTCCCAAAAATTGGTCTGCATGCCATCCCTATGACCCTACTATATACGGTCGAACCTTGATAAGTGAGAATCCAAGGGCCCAAGAAATCTTTCTCATTTATAGAGGTTTCTCACTAAGACAAGTTCTTACTAACAAGTGCTACACTGAAAATAAAAAAAAGTTGTACCAACTGAATACTAATGTTATTATAACCCAAGATACTTTTTTAGATGTCATTAAGTGACAGTTACAATATTGCCTGAAGTTGTAGCTAACAAACAGTTTCAATAAAAGCAGCATAATAATACTTATGGTAAATTTACCAAAGTATCATGTTATAAATATCCTATTTTAAAATCACTCCTTGCAAATTAAAATAAATAAAATAGAAATTTAGAAATTTTACAAAATAGAAATGTAGGTACATATTTGTTAAAAATAAAATATTGACAATAAAATGTAAACTTTAAATGGTAAATAGATTCTTCTTAATAATATTATTTTTCAATATATTGAATTGAATTAAAATTTTTTTTAAGGTTGACAAAACAAGTACAATTTTTAATTTTTAATTGCAAGTGTCCCGGAGCATGTTTCAGAAAGTGTCCCTCCCTCTACTACTACCGTCAGTGCTGTCTATTTCGCTGCGGCACGAGGCTTTTGAACAATTTCAAAACCCACCTGCTCGAACGCAGATTACGCTCCTGCTTTAACCCCGAAAAGATTCTGGGGCGTGGCTTAAAGAATGGACAGTTACTGAAATCGCTGGTCCCGACGAGTGGACACTTACCGCGACCTTACTGTATATTAAAATTGGATTTATAGGTTTAAACAAATTTTGATAGAAAAGAACAAATTTTTGAAGAAATCAAAATTGAATAAAACTTTTGTTATTGGTTATTTTTAGAAACCTTCGAATCTGATAGTAGATTTTAGTAGTACGCGGATTTACACACACGGATATTTGTTCAGAAATTCATATAACATATTTTTAGACGAAGGAAAGTTAATTTGAAGTATTCAAATAAATTTATAATTTGAAAAAAATACCAAGTTTCCTCCATGAGGAAGCAAAAAGTTTGGAAAATTTAATGACAGTTTCTCATTACAGATAATGTTATTTTGCTTTAACACAACAACTTCATAGTTATGACAGCATCAGAAAATTGTAACCTAAACAAAAAAGTTCCGTTATTATATAACATGATATAAGAAATGTAATTTTTAATAAGTTCCTGAATGTAGCGCTGACATTTCTTTTTTTTTCAGTGTACTTTTTTACTAATAGAGACTTATAAAGGTTTTGTTAATTAAAAATTCAGTTTTACGTAATTATTAATTATTTATTTAACAAATATAAAATTTTTTTTATTGCTTTAAGCTTGATGAAAAAAGTCTGCGATGGTTGATTATTACATGTCGTTTCTTTCCACTTTCGAATTCACTTATAATTTTTAGTTTCTCACTTAACGAAAGAGCTTTAAGTTTTCGCTGAGATATTTTGAATATGTATTCGAAATAAAGTTATCGATTCGCAAATGCTTCTTATGACGGTCGTTTTTAAACTAAATTTTATTCTGTGTGATAGGTATAATTGTAGTTTAAACAAAGAGCCTTTATTCTCACACGTCTATTCAAATTTTAATTACTGCTAACAAATTTCTATTGACTTTTAGAAAATTAAAATATAGAAAAGATTCTCACTTATAGAGGTCCGCAAAGAGCTTTTCTCACTTATAGAGGTCTCATTAAGAAAATCATTCTCAGCTATAGAAGTCCGAGAGGCGCATCTCTCACTTATATAGGTCTAATCGAAAAAAATGATTCTCACTTACAGATTCTCACTTATACAGGTTTTTACGTGTGAAATTGACGGGACTTGAAAATTAATCTCACTTATAGAGATTTCTCAGTTAGCCAGTTCTCACTTATCAAGGTTCGACTGTATGTAAAAACTATTTTTAAAATTTTTGTTTTGAAAACTCTAAAAGAATAAATTATTGTCTCGCAATTGTATTTCTCTTTCAGTAAAATATACGATATCCAAGAAAAATAAAGTTATAAATTATATTTTCGAATATAATATAATTATTGTTGTAATACAATATGCACTACAGAATAATTTCTTTATTGGACATGTAGTCAATAAAGCTAAAATTGCATCCTATAACTTATACTAAAATGTATAATTTCATGAATAATTTTGTTACAATACATAAGTTAAAAACAAGTAGCATTATATACAAATTTTGTATAAAAATTATTTTGACCTTGAAAATAATAAGAATTATACTTTTACATGTTTGACAAGATTGTACTAAATCATTTTTAAATGCAAAAGTTAATCATCTAATCGATCATGTTCTTTTGATTAGGGCTGTTGTTTCTACCTGGGATTATTCACGTTACTCCCACTGGCCAACTTAAGAGGCAGTTGTTGTTTCACAGGTGGCAGATTACTCTGTACTTTTTGCTGATTTGTTGCACTAATCAAATTTAGTGGAACTCTTTTAGTGTCTATTTGTGACGACTTTCTACTTTGCAGTTGATCTCCTCCTTGTATAGGATGAGAAAAATGAAGAGGAGCAGACCCTGTTGCTGAGGGTGAAACTAAAGAAACTCCTTGTCGTTCAAGAGCTTCAAGTCTTCTATACAGCTGATCTCGTTGTTGTGTAACATCACGTTGTTCAACAACCAACTGTTCTCGTAGTCTACTTATCTCTGCTCGTTCCTCATCTAACTTTCTTCTTTCTTGTTGACTTGCAGAGCGGAAAGTTGCTTTTTCTTGACTTAACTGATCTTGTAAATTACGTAACTCCTCAAGTTGTCTGTTAGGATTAGGTCTACTATTAAAAGATTTATTTACACCCCCTTCTTTATATGAAGCTAATTGAGCATGCAAGCTTTCAATTGTAGTCATTTGATTGCTTATAATGCAAAGAAGTGTATAAACATAATGGGATAACTGTACGGCAATTTCTTGTTGATCTTTATTTACTTCCGCTTCATCGTTGCCTTTTAATTCACTTTTCTTTGACATCGAGTCATTTCCTTTTGAAGATACAACCATAGACTGTAATGTAGCCGTATCTCTCCATGGAGAACGATCCTAAACAAAGTAATGAAAAGTATATTCAATAATTTTTAATTCATTAAGTTTTTTAAAGCAAATATTGCATAATTATATAATTATAATATAAGTAATGTTAATAAAAGAACATCTATTATATTCAAGACTGAAATGTAGACAATAATGAAAAATCGGGCAAGTGACAGTCACACTCGCCATAAAACCGAAGGGTTTCCTCCTCTCCTGAATTCTTTAATCATATGAACTAGAGATGTGAAATTGGTCGCTAGGGGGAGACATAAATTTATATATAATTAAGGTAAAAAAACGTAGCTTTTGCTGGACAACGCTATGAGCATTAACGTCAATCATATTATCTATATTTTCCCTGTAAGGGGTCTTCCATAAACCACGTAGCCCACATTTTTGCAAATTTCACACCCCCCACGGTGCGTTTAAACTCGGTTTAACCCAAAGGTTCTTGCACTTCTGATTTTTTGTGCAAAAGTGTTCTTTGAGGTTTAAATAATAAAAAATTTTTTTTTTTTGAAATCGTTTAACGAGCTATTTCAATATGCGCGTCAAATTTGGAAAATTACATTACATTTCTTCATTAAATGCATATGAACCGAGGCTGTCTTTTGTTTACTTACTCTCATATGTATTGTAGAATAGTTACAATAAATTAACAACTTCATTATACAGTCATTTAGCATATGATAATTTTTTTTATTTTCAACATTTTGTAATATAAAATTGAACAGAACATAAAACTAACTATATATAATGAAGTTGTTAATATATTGCAACTATTCTACAATACATATGAGAGTAAGTAAACAAAGGACAGCCTCGGTTCATATGCATTTAATGAAGAAATGTAATGTTATTTTCAAAATTTGACGCGCATATTGAAATAGCTCGTTAAACGATTTCAAAAAAAAAAAAATTTTTTATTATTTAAACCTCAAAGAACACTTTTGCACAAAAAATCAGAAGTGCAAGAACCTTTGGGTTAAACCGAGTTTAAACGCACCGTGCCCCCCCCCCCCTATGTAGCACACTATTCCATACATTAGCTCCATTTTTTCCTCTTAGAGTAGCCTCTAGCTTGACCTCCTCCCCTCCCCCTAAAGAGCTACGTGGTTTATGAAAGACCTCTAATCTGCACGTCAAACTACATATGTGTACCAAATTTCAGCACCGTAAGTCAAAAACTTTGTCCGCCAAGGGAGGGGACAGGGTCATTTATTCGAATTAATTACCAAAGTCCCCTATATTTTTCCTGTAATTTACACATCAAACTACATATGTGTACCAAATTTCAACTCCCTAAGTCAAAAACTTTGTCTGCCAAAGGGGGGAGGCAGGCTCATTTTTTTCGAATTTTAGACTAAAAATTGTGGTTTTTGCTTGATGTTGCCATGATCATGAGCTCGAATCACGTTTTCCATTTCATTTGCGTAAATCCAATGTAAAATTACATATGTGTCTACGAAATTGTAACTATCTAGCTCATATAGTTTGGAAGTTAGAGTGGGTGGGAAAACGGACACACATAATGACTTTAATAGGGTTCCGTTTTACGTTACGGAATCCTAAAAAATGACAAACAATTTGGTTCACATAAGGATTTATGGATTTTTAAGTTCTGGTGACAGACATCATCAAAAAATGAACTGAGACAAGAATAGTGAACTCACAGTCATATCATTATCGTACGAATTCGACCTCATTCGTGCCTTCATTTGAGCAAGCAGATGCGTCCATATATGCAGCACATATCGCTCACATGCAATTACATAATTTTTCTTCCTCATAAAGGAAGCTTTGTGAATTTAATTCTTGATGCTTACGTAGTACTTGGATAACGCCAAATTTCCGGACGTTTAAGAACCTTTTTTCATCAAAAAAAGACAAAATTTTTTCCCATGCTAAATATGCAACCTATAAAGAATAAAAAAAATTATATTCCTGGTTTCAAAATCAATCGATTGACCTTTATAAAGTATATAATTCACCAAAAATTTGTACAATAATTCTTGGTTTTTCAGTTTTTCTGACTTTTAAAATTCTTTTTCCTTCTATAACTTCTGTAATTTTTATTTTTTAGCCATAATTCCTGTGAATAAAATATTCTGCGTTAAAAAGCAAACTCACAGGTCTATATAAAGTATACATTTTCCTGGAAATGGACCGAATTAATGTCAATTTTCTATTTTTAAAGAAATAATATTTTTTTAACTTTTTAATCTATCGCTTTCTTTATGAGAAAACAAATCATTTTGCTCACATGGAAACAAAGTGTTCATGAAATTAATGGGATTTTCATCTAGTTTCTGTTGCACGCATGTTTCATTAAATCATGCACTTTCCACATACTCGACGCACATTTGAGAAACGAATATATTTTAAACAAATTAATATCGACAATATAATAAGAAAGTTTATAACAAAATATTATTGAAAGGTGATTCACAACACACTGCCTCAGTTAATAAATTACCTAACTCACAATTAAACAATATTTAAAACAATCCGACACGGTCACGCGTCGTTTCGCGTGTTTCAGGACTCTCTCCCCCCTTTTTGCAGAGTGTTTCTGATAATTTTTAGAATTATACCGCCAAAATACTAGACTCTCCAATCTCATTCTCGTTCTCGTTCACTTCATTTTTCATTTTTTTAATTCCGTTTTTATCTTGCTCGCTTCCTCTCCAAATCTTCAACTGGCTTACATTTCGCATTATATTATTTTCTTAAAATAAAGTATTTTAGTAAAATTAGAATCATTTAAATTAAGGATCAGTTAATTAATCAGCTAAATAAAGGAAACCATAAATTGTTTATTTTTCAAAAAAATAATTACATTCAAACAATAAATAATAATAATAATTTGCAGGTTCATTCCCTGATTTTTTAAATTATTTTTTCACTCATAAAAGTTGTTTTAAAATCTAAATTCAATTTTTCAATTCTAATACTATTTCTTTTAATTCTCCACTATTTCCTTCAAATTTCGATTCCGTTTTTTAATTATTTTCTTTATTATTAAAGATTTCTTGCCTTTTTTTCAATTATTTTTCCGAGTACCAATAAATTTTTTTAATTTTATTTTCTTCTACATTCAATAATTATTGTGCTTTTTCAATTTTTAGTTTTATTCTTAAAATTTCAATTCCTTTTTGCAAGTTTTTATTATTTTCTTAATTTTTCAATTTTTTTCCTCTTTTTTAAATTATTTTTTTCAATTTTCAATCTAGTTGTTCAATGTTCAATTACTTTCAACAATTATTCCTATAATTTTCATAATTTTCAAATTATTTTGTTTAAATTTAATATTATTTGTTTATTTTTTAAAATTATATTTTTTAAATTGTGAATTAATTCACTTTCCAACTATTTCTTACAATTATTTATTATTTATTATTTATTTTTTGCTCAGTTTTGTATTAATCTAGCCATTGTTAGAATTTTATTCTGAATTTGAATTTTTTTTCGTTCGTTTATAATTTTTTTTCAATTATTATAATTATTTTTTCAAGTTTTAATTCAATTCTTAAATTTTCAATTTATTTCTTGAAGTTTTTATTATTTTCTTCGTTTTTCAATTATTTTCTTCAATTTCAATTAATTAGGCGATTTTCAAAACAGTTTTTCAATTTGCAATTATTTCCAACAGTTAGTTCTATAATTTTTTTTTTTTTTTTTAATTTTCTTGTTTAAGTTTAATATTTTTTGTTTAATTTTTTAAATTATTCTTTTTAAATTGTGTAATTATCTAGACATTTTTCGAGTTTTGTTTTCAATTTTAAATTATTTTCGTTTTTTTCAGTTTCTATCTTAAATTTTGTAATTGTTGTCCTAATTTTCATTATTTGATTTGCAAAAATTTTTAGTTAAATTTAATCTTAAATTCTTTAAATTTCTTTTACATTTCTTTAAAAAAAGGAGAAAAACTTTTTTCATAAAAAAATGCCTCAAAAAATAGTGAAGAATAAGTTTTTCTAGAAGAATTGTATTCATTAAATTTTTATAATAAATATTTTTGTGTAAATTAAAATGAAAAAATCTCGCACAAAAGAGTATTTTTTTTAATTTTTACAATTTTTATGTTCTCACTTTTAAGATAAAATCTTCTGGAAAAATTGTCTACTTTAATTTTAATAATTTACAAATTTGATAAATTTCATGAAAAGTTTCATCGATCATAAGTTTCATGATTTGAAACTTTCAACGGCACATTGCTAGTCCTGGACAACCCCTTAACCTAAATCCCATTTAACCTAAAATGCATTCACCCTAAAATCCATTTAACCTATAATGCATTCGCATAAATCCCATTTAACCTAAATCTTATTGAACCCATATTCCATTTAACCTAAAGTGCATTCAGCCTAAACACCATTAAACCTAAAATACATTCAGTCTAAATCCCATTTAACCTAAAATGCATTCATCCTAAATCCCATTTAACCTAAATCCTATTTAACCTAAAATGCATTCAGCCTTAATTACATTAACCCTAATATGCATTTAGCCTAATTCCCAATTAACCTAAAATGGGGCAAAATTCCTGAACTGTCCAGGTCAAAAATTAAAATTTATTCAAACTTTGTTAAAATGTTTCCATTGTTAGTGGAAGTGTAAATACCAAATATTTTTAAATTCCATGAAATAGTTTTTGAGTTACCCAGTTTTAAAATTTTGAATTTGTTTAAAATATATTTTTTTAAATTTATTATATTTCTAATTAGATTGCATAAAAGTTAACATATATATAGTGATTTTTAAAGCTTTTTTACGGGTTATTCGATGATAATAAATGTTTTTTTGTAAAAAATAATTTGACCTTTAAATTCAAGGTCAAAGTGTTAATTTGATTGTATCTCGAAATCGGAGTTTTAAAAAAAAATTTAACCTATCTCAATGGAAAGCTTGACTTTTTTCCTATAAGATATGTAAAAATTAGAGTGGAACTCTGAATACTTCTATCAAAAATACATCTCAAATACCCGCGCGCGCTCGAGAAACCACTAGTTACTCGCGCGGGTCGCGTTATTCGAGCACGCGCGGGTATTTGAGATGAATTTTTTAAAAAAGTATTTAGAGTTCCACTCTAATTTTTACATATCTTATAGGAAAAAAGTCAAGCTTTCCATTGAGATAGGTTAAATTTTTTTTTAAAACTACGATTTCGAGATACAATCAAATTAACACTTTGACCTTGAATTTAAAGGTCAAATTTTTTTTTTACAAAAAACATTTATTATCATCAAATAGCCCGTAAAAAAAGCTTTAAAAATCACTATATATATGTTAACTTTTATGCAATCTAATTAGAAATATATTAAATTTAAAAAAATACATTTTAAAAAATTTCAAAATTTTAAAACTGTGTAACTCAAAAACTATTTCATGGAATTTGAAAATATTTGGTATTTACACTTCCACCAACATTGGAAACATTTTAGCAAAGTTTGAATAGATTTTATTTTTTGACCTGGACAGTTCAGGAATTTTGCCCCAAATGCATTCAGTAGTAGTATTTTTTCCTTCCATTATTAAATATAAAACAATTATTTTTTCGATTTTGGAAGAAAGGAATAAAAAATATACAACACTATTTTTTTTTGTTACGACGACGTTTTGGTAGCTTGGTTCCCTACCATCATCAGGTCACTTTAATGTAAAATAATAAATTCAACAACAATAACACTTAAAAAGTCACAAATTAAAACACAATAAATAAAATTAAAATTACCTAATTAATTAAAACATTTTTGTGTTATTTTTGTCAAAAACTAAACGACATTGATATAAATAAATTAAAACAATTTTTCAAAAAATAAGTTAAAAAAATAAAATTTTGTCCTTTTTCTTTAAAATTATAAAACCACCGACAACACAGTTATTGTGAGTGATTAGTCAATACCAAGGTGTGATAGTGATGATAACAAATTATATACAAACTTTAGGGTCGCTGTGCTATTAAGATTAAGAATCATTCTTTCAACTTTCTTATTAATGGAAAATAAGTCTTGCTTAGAAATTGAATATCATCTTTTTTATTAATAGTAAAATCCATGTCATGGTAAAATCATTACTTTTTATGTGTAACATTTCAGAAACACGTCTTTTTCTCCAGTTAGTTTCCATATCTACAATTATTGCATTTTTAAAGTTGAAAGGATGATTATAATCCTTTTGGTGCTTATTAATAACATTTTCAATCTTATTTCTTTTTTCATGTTCGCCAACTCTTTCTTTTAAGGAACGTTTAGATTCACCAATATAGGTAGCAGGACAGTCGTGACAATTAAATTTATAAACAATCCCATTGATATCACATTTTTCAGTCGAATGTTTCCCAAGTCCTATGACAGAATTAAGACTTTTTTTAACCAAAGGGATAGAGATAAGATTAAATTTTTTTAGGACATTAGACAATTGAAAGTAAATATTGTTAAATGGTATACAAACTTTCGGAAGGCGACTATAAATAGTTGAAAAATTTTTTGTTGTTGTTAGTTGTTCACTTCCAATTGATTTTTTATTTAAAATATTAGTCCGTATTTTCACATGTATTTTTATGAAATCTAAAGGATAATCGTTATTGCGAAGAATGTTTACAACTTTTTTTATATTATCCTTATGAAAAACATCATGAGATAGCAAAATAGCTCTATCATACAAATTATAAATTACACAGGCACACAAAAAAATTAAAGTTCTCTGATCTGGGTATGAGACCAATATTTTCCTATGTATTTTGATGCGCTGAATCCGAATCCGTCAACAGAATTGACCCATCACGTCACGTTTTGACCCTAACCTCAAAATCAATAAAATGACAGTTTTTGTTCATTAGAATCTGTACCCGACTTAACTTTAATGCATGCCTAGGGCCAATAGAAAGCCTGATTTATGACCTTTAAAATGATTTTTTAAAAATTGTTCTACGATGATTTTTAACGGAGATATGAGGTTTTACGTAATATATGATTTTTTTAAAATGTTAAAAACGCGTGAATAGTGAATTATGGAAAAAAATTATTTTATGAAAAACATACCATATCTCCGTTAAAAATCATCGTAGAACAATTTTTAAAAAATCATTTTAAAGGTCATAAATCAAGCTTTCTATTGGCCCTAGGCATGCATTAAAGTTAAGTCGGGTACAGATTCTAATGAACAAAAACTGTCATTTTATTGATTTTGAGGTTAGAGTCAAAACGTGACGTGATGGGTCAATTCTGTTGACGGATTCGGATTCAGTGCATCAAAATACATAGGAAAATATTAGTCTCATACCCAGATCAGAGAACTTTAATTTTTTTGTGTGCCTGTGTTATTTTTCTTTTTTGTTGTACAGGATGAAGTGAGTAGTAGTTAATCAATCTGTTTGAAGATATAGACTTTTGATACCAATTAGTAATAAGATGATTGTTATTCCTAATAAGAGTCAAGTCGAGAAAATTAATTTTATTGTCAGATTCTAACTCATATGTGAATTTTAAATTGTCATTAAAGGAATTAAAAGTATTAATAATTAAGTCGACATGATCTTTATCAACACAAAAAAGTGTATCATCCACGTATCTAAAGTAAAACAAAAGAACACAATCATGATTATTTTTTAAAAAATTCAGACATTCCGTTTCCAAATCCTTTATTACGATTTTCGCAAATAATGGTGAAATGGGTCAACCCATGAGGGTACCATGAATCTGTTGATAAATTTTTTTGTTGAACTCGAAATGCGTATTATTGAAAAAAAAAATTAGTACAATTTATTACTTCAGAAAAAGGAATTTTGCAAACATTGTGAATTTTTTCAAATCTTCTTTCCAAGCTTTCTATTACCAGATTACAAGAAATATTTATTTCAATTGTCTAATATCCTAAAAAAATTTAATCTTATCTCTATCCCTTTGGTTAAAAAAAGTCTTAATTCTGTCATAGGACTTGGGAAACATTCGACTGAAAAATGTGATATCAATGGGATTGTTTATAAATTTAATTGTCACGACTGTCCTGCTACCTATATTGGTGAATCTAAACGTTTCTTAAAAGAAAGAGTTGGCGAACATGAAAAAAGAAATAAGATTAAAAATGTTATTAATAAGCACCAAAAGGATTATAATCATCCTTTCAACTTTAAAAATGCAATAATTGTACACTGAGAAAATGAGACATGACTTACTACTGTCCGGACAGGAGTGGTTCCTGTCCAAATAAAAAACTTTAATTAGACAGCACTCATTGCTTTCTGGACATGAACCATTCCTGTCTGGAAAGGACTCAGTAATGTCTTGGACATTAATGAAATAGACAGTAGTGAACCCTGTCTAGACAGGAATGGTTAATGTCCAGACCTGAATGATAACTCTCCGGTGGTGAATTTGAAAGAAGGTTATAAAATGTAATAGACGTCATTCAAAAAAATGTACATTTGGACAAGACTACACTGAGAGACTGAAGATTTGAATATTTATAAAACTTGTTGAAATTTTATTATGTTAGGTTAGAGGTTAGGGAAAAACGTACTTTTTCTTAATATTTCAAATGGGTCAATCCACTGACTTTTGTCTGTAAGCTGTTACGGCAATATTTTTAATAATTCTAATTTTAAAATATGTGAAACGCCAACATTTTCTGAATTCAGTAAGCATATTAAAATAATATAAATTTTCTTTCTTTTCGTGTTATTATTAATCAAAAAATGAAGGTTCACAAGCATATTTGTAACCTCAAATCTGGTTTTTTTTTAAAGATGTTATAATTCTTAGAGTAATTAATATAATATTTAACAGGCGAACGCTCCGTTTGTATACTAATTTAATTTAAATGGAACAATGTGAAATTGCTGTGTTTACTTAAAATATAAAAATTAACCTTTTTGAGTAAGAAATTTAAAATTTATAATATTTCCTAAACGAGGCAAAACACGTTCGTCAAACTTTATAGACAAGTAGATTATATTAATATTAAATTATATTCAGAACCTCAAATTTGTAGGAGGTTCCATAAAAAAGTAATAAGCTTCGAAAAATAGTGAAACTTTATACAAGTATAAATATTTTAAATCAGAGTATCACTTTAAAATAATAAAATTTTATAATAAACCCATCTTTTCTGTGTTCAGAATTAAATAAATTATATTTCTAATAAGTTCTGATAAATATTATATTAATTACTCTAAGAATTAGAACATTTTTAAAAAAAGCATTAGTTTTAAGGTTACAAATATGCTTGTGAACCTTCATTTTTTGATTAATAATAACACGAAAAGAAAGAAAATTTATATTATTTTAATATGCTTACTGAATTCAGAAAATGTTGGTGTTTCACATATTTTAAAATTAGAATTATTAAAAATATTGCCGTAACAGCTTACAGACAAAAGTCAGTGGATTGACCCATTTGAAATATTAAGAAAAAGTACGTTTTTCCCTAACCTCTAACCTAACATAATAAAATTTCAACAAGTTTTATAAATATTCAAATCTTCAGTCTCTCAGTGTAGTCTTGTCCAAATGTACATTTTTTTGAATGACGTCTATTACATTTTATAACCTTCTTTCAAATTCACCACCGGAGAGTTATCATTCAGGTCTGGACATTAACCATTCCTGTCTAGACAGGGTTCACTACTGTCTATTTCATTAATGTCCAAGACATTACTGAGTCCTTTCCAGACAGGAATGGTTCATGTCCAGAAAGCAATGAGGGCTGTCTAATTAAAATTTTTTATTTGGACAGGAACCACTCCTGTCCGGACAGTAGTAAGTCATGTCTCATTTTCTCAGTGTAGATATGGAAACTAACTGGAGAAAAAGACGTGTTTCTGAAATGTTACACATAAAAAGAAATGATTTTACTATTAATAAAAAAGATGATATTCAATTTCTAAGCAAGAAACCAAAAAAAATAGTGTTGTCTATTTTTTATTCCTTTCTTCCAAAATCGAAAAAATAATTGTTTTAAAACTAAAATGCATTCATTCGAAATCCTATTTAACCTAAAATGCATTCATTCTAAATCCCATGTAACCTATAATGCATTCAACCTTAAGCCCATTCAACTTAAATCTTCTTTAAACTAAATCATATTTAGACTAAAAAGCATTCATCCTAAAATCCATTTAACTTGTAATGCATTCAGCATAAATCCCATTAATTCTGAAATGCATTCAGCCTAAAACCCATTTAACCTACATTCCATTTAACCTACATTCCATTTAACCTAAATTCCATTTCACCTAAAACCAATTTAACCTAAATCGCATTTAACTAAAAATGCATGTAGCCTAAATCCTATTTAACCTAAAATGCATTCAGCTTAAATCCCATTTAGCCTTAATTTCATTTATGCTAGAATGCATTTAGCCTTTATGCTATTAAACCTAAAATGCATTCAGCCTAAATCCCATTTAACCTAAATTGCATTCACTCGAAATCCTATTTAACCAAAAATGCATGCATTCTAAATCCCATGTAACCTATAATGCATTCAGCTTTAAGGCCATTTAACTTGAATCTTATTTAACCTAAATCATATTTAGCCTAAAAAGCATTCAGCCTAAAACCAATTTAACCTAAAATTTATTTATCCTTAAACTCATTTTAACTAAAATGCGTTTAGCCTAAATCCCATTTATAACAAAACCATGTAGCCTAAAACCATTTGGTCTAAATCCCATTGGACCTTATTTATAATGTAAAATTTAGGCTAAATGGGATTTAGGATAAATAGGATTTAGGCTGAATGCATTTCGGGTTAAATGGGGTTTAGGTTAAATAAGATTTAGGTTAAATAGTATTCAGGCTGAATACATTTTAGGTTAAATGGGATTTAGGCTAAATGCATTTCAGATTAAATGGGTTTTAGGCTAAATGCATTTTAAGTTAAATTGTGATTTAGGGTAATTAAGATTTGCGTCAAATGGTATTTAGGCTGAATGCATTGTAGGTTAAATAGGTTTTAGTTCAAATAAGATTTAGGTTAAATGGTATTCAGGCTGAATGCATTTTAGGTTCAATAGTGATTTTGGTAAATTGGGATTTCCGTTAAATGGTATTTAGGATGAATGCATTCCAGGTTAAATGGGTTTTAGGCTAAATGCATTTCAGGTTAAATTGGCTTTAGGCTGAATGCATTTTAGATTAAATTGTGATTTAGGTTTATTGGGATTTCCGTTAAATGGTATTTAAGCTAAATGCATTTTAGGTTAAATAAGATTTAGGCTAAAATGGTTTTAGGGAGTACTTATTCTTCTTCTCTTAACCGCCTTTATTAAATCTTGGATTGTAACCCAAAAGTGACTTGCACGGAATTTTACCCGTGGTTTTACTAATTGACGAATTAAGATCTCTATCGATATTTTTAATAAATGTATCCTAATAATTTTTATTTTCGCTTCTTGTCACAATCATCATTAGTTGAACAATTGTTTGATTAAGCCATGCAAGTAGTAGTATTCAGTGTTTGGAACAAAGTTTTCCAAAATGATCTGTGGTAAAACACGTGTCTCTATCTGTCACTAAACAATATATGGGTCACCAAATCTATGTATCAATTCTTTCGTTTTTATAACTGTAACTGTTGCGCTTACATTGCTGACTGGAAAGAAAACAATAAATTTCGTTTAATTATCAATAAAACCAGAATATATTTATTTTAAGCGTAGTTGTAGGAAATGATCATTTTAAACGGTGTCCGCCCTGAAGGAATGCTATGCATCTCCCTCTCCCTTTTTCCTACTTTTTTTCGCAAGGATACACTCGAGACAACTTTCTACGTGCATTTTAATATATCTACGCATATATGGAAAATAGTATAAATCTTTGATAAGATCTAGAGTCTTATCAACTCCTAAATGATTGTAAATCTTGATAAGGGGCCGTTCATAAATTACGTAAGACGTTTTTGGATATTTTTTACCCCCCCCCCTCTCGTAATATATCATAAGATTTCTGCACCCCCCCCCTCCATAGAAAATATTAGGTAAGATAAAAATATAAAAATCATGAAAAATAATTTCAAATTATTTATTCATACATTTTAAATAGATTGATAATAAACTTCTTTGGTGTTCTATTAGCGTGTTTTAACATTTAAGGAGAGGCGCAGGTGAAATTTCAACATTTTATAAATGTTGAGAGGTGCGAACCTTCAGAGGTGCGAAATTTTTTCTAGCAACATTTTCGATTTAAAATTACCCTACAGTGATAAAATTGAAGAAAAAAATTTGGGCGGGTTTTAGAATTTTCCATTTTTTTTAAATCAAAAAAAGCCTGTAACAAAATTGTCGTTAAAGAAAATTAAAAATTCCAGAAGAAGATAGATATTATAGATGAAAGAGAACAAAATTTCAACTTGTTGCTAAAAGGTGTCAATTTTTTTGTGGCATAATTTTAGATTTCGAATAACAGTACATATATTGTTAAAAATTGAAAAATAAAGTTTTTTGACACATGGTCGATTCTTCCGTAACTGCCCGATTTCAAGATAAGTTTTGGTAAAAAAAAAAGTTTTTTATTCAATGTTTCTCTGCACTTATTTTTCTTATTAGGGTGTAATATAAGTATATTTTAAACGATTTTACTACAACTATATTTATACGAAAATAATAGCAAATTTTTGAAAATTGGCTGCCATGTGGAGCTGAACCGCATCCTTTTATTGCAAATATATTGTACAAAATAAAAATTTCTTTTTGATATTTTGCTAAAACGAAAATAAATAATAAATTCATAAATTATTTAATATTCTAACAGTATTTAAGACATTAGTTAACATATTTAAAATTTTATAAAAGAACAGCAAATACAATATTTAATAATGAATATTTCGTTTTATTTTTTGGATAATTTGAAATCGAGTTCGAGCAGTGTAATCCGGCATTGCTAAACTACTTTATAGAATAATACTTTAAAATAACCACCACAGATAAAAAAGTTTCTCTGCATGAAGCACACTGAACACTTCATATAGGCCATGGAGCTGAAATTTGACATTTATTCTAACCTCACTTCTACAATATTGCAAAATAAATATATTCCTTCTGCAGATCGCTTTTTTCACATGAAAACTTAAAGAAAATGGTAACAATACTATCAAATAGTTGTTACAGTAATATAATAGTAATGACATGGAACTGAACGCTTTTTTTGTACACATGCGATTTTCACAAAAATATATTTTTTTAAGTAAAAATTTTTCTTTTTTAAAACTTTTTTCACATGTGATTTAGTGCTAATAGATCAAAATTGAGATTTAACTTATTAGAAGGCGTAATAACTAAACACATGACAACTTAATTATAAGTCTACAGATTGCGTTCAAAAATTAGAAAAATTGAGGGACAAAATTTTTTTATAGATTCTAAGTATGAAAAAGGTATTATGAAGTTAAAAATAAACCTAAATTGTTCATAAATATAGACATTTTATGGTTGAAAAAGGCTGAATTATAATAATGATATTTTCACCGAAAATTATTAAATTAAAGTTAACATTTTGCAAAAGGGACACGCCACGGAGCTGAAATTTCAGCAGTTATAGTGCAATATAATAGAAGTTATAATATATATATTTATGTATATTTGGTTTTCAGTTACTCTTATATATACCTTTAAAATTCACTAATACACTTCAGAATATATTTTTAATTTAGGTGTATTTTTTTAACGCCGCCAAGTAGGGCAGTTACGTAAGAATCGCCCATATAAAATTGTTTTTTTAAATAATAATTTTTTAATATCCATATGTAATTTTGTTTAAAATTGTAAAGATGCCTGTAAACAAATTGGCGATAAAAAATAGTCAACATTGTGGAAGGAGATAGATTTCTGAAATTTTTGTTTTTTTTCGAAAATAAAAATTTTAAACATGTCCAAATTTTCATTTTTTTATTTTTGATATTATAAAAACTATATGCCCAAATTAACCTAAAAAGAAATTGGCACCTCTAGGCGTCATAAATTTAGATGTGTTAAAATTTCACCGGTGCCTCTCATTAAACACAACAAAAAAATTAAATGATGTAAGTTAAAAAATAATTAATACATATATGTGGGGCATTATTCCTGAAGTGATACACTAAAAAAAAAGTTATTCATATCGGGTCTAAATTTTAAAATGTGAAAGTACTTTTGGGCCTAAAAGAAATGCTATTGTTTTAAGACTCTAGTTTAGGTGGTTGCCAAGTTACAGGGGCACGAATTTTTATGGGTTGAGTTAACGCGTACATATTGAAGATTGAATAACATGTAGTAAAGTTTATCGATTTTAAAAAACATATAGTGTTTTGGAAAGCTCTTTTTACGTACATTTTAAGTAAATTACAATAATTTTTTTAAAATCTTATTTTCTACTTAAATTCTTAAAATAACGAATTGTAATTGATATTTGACAAATTCCGACATCATCGATTTTTTTCTAATTAGTCTTAAAAAAAGTAGATTTCTTCCCCTTTAAAATGACTCGTTAACCAAAATGTTGAAACTGTTCATTTCAAAGTTATAAGCCATTGTATCAATCGGTATAGCGCAGCGCGCTGCGCTCCACGGTCTCTCTGCTCCACCCGCCAGTTCGCGATCTTACAAGTTTGTCCAGAACAATTTTTTTTCTATTTTGATTTTAAATAATTAAAGAATTTTTCAGAACAATTTTTTTAACAATGTTAACGAGTTTAAAATTTCCATTTTTCTTAAAAATGTAATCATAAAATTGTAGTTTTTTTTTCTCAGCTTTAGTGCCTAATTTTATGTTGAAATCAATTAAACATAGCAAGGAATTACAGTAATAATTAAAACTACAAATTAATTATGTATAGCAATCTACTTATCAATTCATTTCTTGCGTTTAGTTTTGGGTTTAGGAAAAACATCATGTTCACTAGCTTCAGAATACCTTTTTAAAAAAAGAGTTTGCTTGTCTTTTGGAATAATACAGTGATATTTTAAAGTCCCTGGGACAGTTTTTGCTTCGGCAAATCGTGGCTTCAACTTTCCTTCAGTTTGATTGCATTCTTCTTTTGCACTGAAAAATACAAGTGTTTCCGTGAAATGTTCTTTTGCCCATTTATACAAATCCTCTGCATTTTGAATTTGATCTTTAGATGTCTTTTGTAAAGAAGCTAGTGCGGCTTGTCTTTTTAAGTTACCACCTATTCCATCGCACGGACCTTTTACGTGGGCAGAAGCGTGAAAATACCATTTTGCTGGAATTCCAAAATCATGTTCGTGATGCCTCAGGTTTATGAAGTTATATTTATTTTTGAAATGCTGGCTTGCACCATCAGAAAAATAAATTATGTCTTTTGGAGTGAATTTAGTTTTTAAGTAATTTATAATAATCTTTTGATACTCATAGACGGCGACTGTATCGTGGCTTAAGTTGTTGGATATTATTGCTATTGATAGATGTCTTAGCTTTCCATCTTCTCTATAATACACAACTACTGTAAAAATAGTACACTGGTCGTTATTCCAGTAGTGAGATTGGGCAGAGTTTTGCACTACAAATGCAAAATTCTGAGCGAAATCTAGCGTTATAAGAAACTGGTCTGGTTTTAAATCGTCTTTCAAATTTTTTAAGCACGAAGATTGCTCTTTGGCGATAAAGTGGCGTGTTTTCAGTTTTATCAATCGGTCACAAAGTTGGTCAAGGAATTCCTCGCTGTTTGCGACTTCCGTTTTTAACGTACATCTATCAGTTTCCTGCCAAACTTGAAATTCGACTAAATCAATGTAAAATTTATCAAACAATGATAAAAGATGATTTTTAAATACACTTATATCTGGACATAAGTTACATTGGTTAAGATAGCAATTAGGATTAGGAACACTGCATACCAAACAATTTATACAATCCTTGAAAGTTTTAAGAGGTAAGTCAGTGTCTTTGTTTAATTTTTCTAAATCTATCCCATCCAGCATAAGGTTAACGTTTTCATGATGAACGCAAACGCAAACATTATGGGTGCCACTCGATCCAGCAAGAACACAGTGAGCAGGTCGGAGTTGGGCAAATTTAGAGAATCCAATTTTAGTGTCAGGATACTTTAATTGAAACAGTTCAAATAGTTCTAAAAGATTACTTAAGATTAGTCTTTTTTGAACATGTTTGCGCGTTCCATCTTTCATTTTTACAGAAACATAGTTTTTTTTTTCCAGGTAAAATGCGACTAACTTCATCATCTTCATAAAACGCTACTACAACTTCTTGTGTTTCAGCTGCTAATTTTTTTCCTCCGATTTTTGAATTTGGTGACGTTAATATTCCATGCTTAGTTACAAGCATTTTTGCATTCTCTACTTGACGCTCAGAACAATCAAGTTCTGTAGACGTTCTTTTGCGACCCCAAGATTTAGGTGCAAGAGTCAAAAGCAACACTTTTTATGAATCGCTACTGGAATTTTTAAATTTGTTCTTTATATGCTCAAGAACTTCGATTGCAGCCTGAAAATATTCGTTGTCTCAAGATAATTTAAATTTTTTAGAAGTAGATCGCGGAACAAAGTCTTCATCACTTGACTCATCATTAGAAAATACATTATCATCCTCATTTTCAAGAACTGACGATTCAATATTAATTTCCATACTACTATTTAGAGAAGCATTTTCAAAATTAAATGGCTGCTTTTCTGAGAATAAACTTAATTCCCCTCTGCAAGTCCAACAAAGCTTTGCATTAGCTGGGAAATTACCAGTTACTTTTTTGAGCAAATTTTGAGAAATAACTCTTAAATTGGAACCTTTCCCATGATCTTTTTTTCGAAAAGGATTGTAACAACGATCAAACCATACCTTTGTTGAATTCATTTTAATGTTAATAAAAATTAACAAAACAAATCAAAATATAAAAGGAAAAAAAAAAAAAATAATCACGCAAACAAAAAAAATCGAAAGAAATGATTTAAAAATACAGATTTTGAAAACAAATTTCAAAAGTATAGCTCTTAAAAGAACTGATTTATGAAACAACTCAAATAGAGAAAATATCACTTACCTTCAAAGAAGAATCGGAAAATATTAAAATGCCAAAATGACAAATTAACTTAAGATAAAAATACGTGAGAATACGGATTAATAGTATAGTTTTGAGTAACAGAGTTTGTACTTATATGCATACCGAGATGCATGTTACTAACGGATGCAAAGAGAACTATTATGAAAAACGCGCGAATTGTGAACAAATTTACTCTCTAAAAACAAGTGTAAGTCTTGAAAGTCTCTTATTTTGTTGAATAAAAATAAAAATACAAAAGGAATTATTATTTAAACAATTTTTGAACAAATTACTATTATTATTAACCAACTTTTTACACACTTCACTTAAAAAAATGCAGCTTTTCTCTAGTTTTGCTATTTACTTATCGTTATACAATCACGAAAAAAAAATTCCAAACAAAGTTTTTATTTTAACAATTTTATAACAAATTACTATTGTTATTTACGAACTTTTAATTCAGTACATCTAGAAAGATGCAGTTTTTTTCTAATTTTGCAATTTATCAAATTTTATACGATTTAGAATAAAAAGTACGAATAAAGTTATTATTTTAACAATTTATAAACAAATTTCTATTGTTATTTATCAACTTTTTATTCAGCGCTTCACAAAAGAAATTATTACTTAAATAATTTGTAAACAAATTACTATTGTTATTTACTAACTTTTTACACACTGCATTTAGAAGATTGCAATTCTTTTCATAATTTTGCAGTTACCACTTTATATATACACAGATAAATTATTATTATTATTCATCTTTCTAGATGCACTGATAAAATGTTAGTAAATAACAATAATAGTTTGTTAAAAAAGTTTTTAATAATAATTTTATTTGTAATCTTTATACTTAACCGTATAAAGTTTGATTATTGCGCAAAATTAGGAAAAAACTGTATCTTTCTATTAGGTGATCTCAATAAAAAGTTGGTAAATAACAAGAATAATTTGTTTAAACCATTTTTTTAATCAGTAGCTGTATAATTAGCTTCATTCAATATCTTATTTAATATTTTGATTTAGTACAAAGTAAAGATGATAATCTTAACTAGTTTTTAAAAGTCTAATATTATTTGTTTACACACAACAATTATCCTAAAAAAAATAATGATTTTAAGTTTACTTTGCAATATACTAATAAACAAACGCGGTGTCCTCCCCGGGTAGTAACCGATAGTTCGTATAGCAAAAAAGGCTTCAGTAAAGCCAAAGGTTAATGCTTAACACTGAAAATTGTACAAAAAATAGTTGAGTTAAATTAACAAAACGTGATTTAAATACTATTAAAATCCACATTGTTAAAAAAATTGTTCTGAAAAATTCTTTAATTATTTAAAATCAAAATAGAAAAAAAATTGTTCTGGACAAACTTGTAAGATCGCGAACTGGCGGGTGGAGCAGAGAGACCGTGGAGCGCAGCGCGCTGCGCTATACCGATTGATACAATGGCTTATAACTTTGAAATGAACAGTTTCAACATTTTGGTTAACGAGTCATTTTAAAGGGGAAGAAATCTACTTTTTTTAAGACTAATTAGAAAAAAATCGATGATGTCGGAATTTGTCAAATATCAATTACAATTCGTTATTTTAAGAATTTAAGTAGAAAATAAGATTTTAAAAAAATTATTGTAATTTACTTAAAATGTACGTAAAAAGAGCTTTCCAAAACACTATATGTTTTTTAAAATCGATAAATTTTACTACATGTTATTCAATCTTCAATATGTACGCGTTAACTCAACCCATAAAAATTCGTGCCCCTGTAACTTGGCAACCACCTAAACTAGAGTCTTAAAACAATAGCATTTCTTTTAGGCCCAAAAGTACTTTCACATTTTAAAATTTAGACCCGATATGAATAACTTTTTTTTTTAGTGTATCACTTCAGGAATAATGCCCCATGTATGGAATAATTTACATAAGAATAACTGAAAAACATTTTCTAAGTTTATCTATTTTGTAACTACCATTTTGGTAAAAAAAAGTGCATTCATATTACGTGTAAGATGTAGATGAACCCTCTCCCCCCCCCCCTTCCGTAAGATTTCGTAAGATTTTCCAGAACTTCCCAACCCCCCCTAAACGTCTTACGTAATTTATGGATGGCCCCTAAAAGATGGTCATAGATTTTTGCATTGCTCAAGGTACAAAATAAAGATCCCTCTCTCCAGAACTATTGCAAGTCTTTTTAAACAATAAACCCTCTTTCAATTACATATCTTTTATTCTTTCTTTTTCCGACTCGTTCGCTTCAATTTAGGCTTTTTAAGAATTGTAATTATAACGTTAATTATAGGACCACTTCTCTGAAACATTAAAATTTCGTCTTTCCAAGTTTTGATTAACAATATTTTCGAATTTACCTCAGAAATAGGTGCACGAGAGAGAGAGCATTAACATGTTGCATTTTATCTCTAGGAACATGTTTTATATTAAAATTAAATTCCGAAATTTCACTCATTCTGCGAACCTTGGGTTTTCCAAGCGTTAATATTTAATAAACAACGACAATGAGTATTTATATAAAACGATATTCCGATTAAAAACGGACGAAGTCTTTTTAAAACCCAGGCGATTGCTATCAGCTCTTAACGACTAGAAAATGGATTGAATATGATTCGCCGGGCATGCAAAAATGGCTCCTAAACCCACTGATGATGCGACAGTATGTAATTCTGTTACCTCGGCTTTAGGATTACAGAATTTTAATATTTATTCAGAAATTAATGCCTCTTTCAGAGCTTCAAAAGCAGATTGTTGACCTTCGCTCCAAATAAATGGTTCGTTATCCTTGAGTAAATTAGTAGTTGGAGCCGCGATTTTCGATAAATTAATTATAAATCGTCCAAAAAAAAAACTAGCCAGACCCATGAAACGTCTAATTTCATGTTTATTTCCTGGAGTAGGAAATTCCTGAATTTCGCTAACTTTTCTACTACCCGGTTTTATAAACCCTTCTCCCAAAGTATACCCCAAAAAACCAACGTGAGACATGTCGAAACTGCAATTTTTTTAAATTTAGAGTAATATGAGCTTTTTTAGTCATTCTAAACCCTCTCGGAGATTTCTTAATAATTCTTCCCAATTTTTACCATAAACGCAAATATTGTCAAAGAACATAAGCTATTCCTTTTCTTCTCACGATTCCTGAAGTTTTATCGATTAATTTAGCAAAATACATAGGTCCATTCACTAGGCCAAACATGGCTCTTTCAAATTGCTCCATCTGGGTTTGAATAATAAAAGCCGTTTTTCCTTCATTTTTCCTCTAAGGGCATTTTCAAAAAATTCTAGACTAAATCTAATTTAAGAGGTTTATCGCAGTCAGAAGAAGGAAAAACGCGTGTTTTTTGGTCATTTTTTTTCTCTGAGATATATGTATATTTTTGTCTAATCTTTTATGAATTAAAAAGTGTACAGTTTTATTAAAATTTTCTCAAAATTTAATTAAAAAATATTTATAATTATAAAAAATTCAGTCTTATTGCTGAAAGATGATTTTTAAAAACTGATTTACCGTGACCACTCTTCTTCCTCAGAGAGTTACCTAAAATCAAAAATAGAAGATTATTTCTTTGGTTTATTAGTTTTTACGCTGCTTTATCGTAGCTTATTGAAGAAAACTTATTTTTGACGAAATGGCGACCGGTCAAAGTTAGATTTCAATTTTTGACATAAAAATTACCCGTTTTTTTGTCAACAAAAGAAAAAGTTTTGAATAAAAACAAAAAATCTACAATCAAGCAGTGCATTTTGTTATATTAAAGAAGCCTGCACGATATAGAGTAATTCGGTCAAGCAGTTCTCGAGTAATCGTGGTCACCGCTTTCAAAAACATGGTTTCGAGAAAAACACGTTTAAAGTTTAGCTTAGAAACCAATTGCGCGACTCGACAAAGAACTTGCTTACTCCCTCAAGTTTTGTTGAATTGCTTCCAAACATTGGGAGAACATTTTCGAGATGATGTATTTTCATAAAATGTTAAACGAAAAAAATCGATTTTTTTAAAGTTATGGCTGCGAGTAACACCTTAATAAATAAATGTGCATCTGATAAATTTTCTAACATTTCATCAAAGTTCGGTATCGGAAAATTAAAGGATTTGGTGTTTTTATTCAAGCGACGATAATCAGCAACCATTCTCGGAGAACCATCTGATTTACGTTCGAGAAATTCAGGATGGCTGACCATATCACAGGCGGCAGCACAAGATTTGCATTGCATACGCAAAAAACAAAAATAAACAAAAAACAAAAAAAAAACAAAAGAGGAGCTAGAAGTTTACCACGTCCACGTCGTTAGTTCCAGATAACGCTAAGAGTAAAAAATTATGAAAAAAACACAAAAATTAGTCATCAGCCATTTTGAATATCTTAAATTTTATTACAGATTTGCAAAATGTAATCCCAAAAAACTTTTCGAAATGATTGTTATGGAAACCCGAAATCAATTTTCATTTTTTTCCGCCATATTGGATCCGCTATTTTGAATATCTAAAAGCTGATGATAAATTCGTAATCAACAACCCCAAAAACCCCTAGACACCAAGTTTTATGCAAATCAACAAATTTGGTTAAAATATTGTCCACCATATTGGATCCGCCATTTTGAATTTTGAAAATCTGATTGCAAATTCGTAATTAGCGACCCCAAAAACCTCTAGATCCCAAGTTTTATGCAAATCAACAAATTTTTAAAAAATATCGTCCGGCATATTAGATCCGCCATGTAAATCAACCAATTTTTAAAAATATTGTCCGCCATTTTAAATTTTTAAAATCTGAATGGAAATTTGTATTCAGGGACCCCAAAAACCTCTAGATACCAAGTTTCATACAAATCAAGAAATTTAAAAAAAAGTCCACCATATTGAATCCGACATTTTGAATTTTAAAAAATCTGATTGCAAATTCGTAATCAGCGACCCCAAAAACCTCTAGATACCAAGTTTCATGCAAATCAACCAATTTTTAAAAAATTTCGTCCGCCATATTGGATCCGCCGCAGCATTTTGAATTTTTAAAATCTGATTGCAAATTCGTAATCAGCGACCCCAAAAATGTTTAATATAAAAGTTTTGTTACATTCTTCCTCATAGTTAGATCAAAAATGAATTTTTTTAAAAAAAAGAACGAATTTTTGAAATTGTTTATTTATAATTGTTAATAATTTTTACGTTATATATTTATTGAAATTTTTTTTACATTCCACAATGTATAACATAGCATAGAAGAAATATTTCAGTGTTATTGCATTAAAAACATTGATTCTGGAAAGAAAAGTTTAAAATTAAAAAGGTGGTAGGTATACCTACCACTATGCCGCAAAGGGTTAACCTCAAAAAACTCACAAAATAGCTGTTTTTTTTGTTTTCCACAAACAAAGACATCATAAAAAGTTGGAAGAAGCTTTTGTTTGTGTAATTTCGATTCAAAAACATAAATCAAATAATTTACCATTCGAAAAAAATTTCTATGTCGTCCTTAACCTCAAAATACCCAAAAAAAACAGTTGTTTTTCTTGTTTTCCAGAAACCCAAGATATCATAAGAAATTGGAAGGAGCTTTTGTTTGTGTAATTTCGATTCAAGGACATAAATCAAATGTTTTCCTCATAGGAGAAATTTTTTGTTTCGTACCTAACCTTAAGAAACCACAAAGAATAGAGTTTTTCTGGTTTTAAGTATGTCTGAGTCATAACAAAAATATGGAAACGCTTATATTTGTGTAATTGCAATCTCAGAAAATAAACATAACAATTTTTATCTTGAAAAGTATTCCATGTCATTTCTAACCTCCAAAAACTACTAAAAAATCTGTTTTTCGTTTTTTCGGCATATTTAACGCATCATAAAACTTATGCATAGCTTTTATTTGTGTAATTTTGATCTAAGAACATAAATAAAATATTTTTTCTTTGGAAAAATTTTCTGTGTCGTTTCTAACCTCTAAAAACTACTTAGAATCTTTTTTTCGTGTTATACACATAACCATCTGAAAAAGAAAAGTTTAACCCTTCTACGTACAAGGTCGAGTATACTCGTTCAAACGAAAATGTTACAGAAAGCACAAGAACGAGGAATTATAAAAAAATATTTGCAATGATGCATTTGCAATAATTGTCAATAAATAACGCTTTAAAATTATTGCATTATGTAGAAAAAAATCTTTAAATAATAAACTGCAAGGACGGACAAGTTTTGGAAAAATATTTGGATTTCAATATCACTGGGTATCTAGGAGTTTATGGGGTCGCTAATTATAAATTTAATGTCCAAATTGCAAAATTAAAAATGGCAAATCCAATATGGCGGACGAATTTTGCAAAAATAATTGGATTTTCAAATCACTGGGAATCTAGGGGTTTTTGGGGTCGCTGATTACAAATCTGACATCCGATTTGCAAAATTCAAAAACGCGGATCCAATATGGCGGAAAATTTTTAAAAATTCATCTAAATCGCTTGAAATTTGTTTTTCGGGAGTTTTTGAGGTCGCTGAATACGAATATAACAATGACTTTTTTAAATTAAAAATGCCGGATCCAATATTACGTTAACAACCCTTAAAAGTCACCCCTGAAAAGAAATAGGGGAAAGTCGGGTAGCCATGGCCATGAGGTAGCCACGGCCACACGTAATATTTAAAAAACTACGTCACTTATAAAAATTTGGATTAAAGGTTTTGAATGTGTATGGATTCATGATATAAATTCCAAAATATATGTTCAATTGATTAATTTACATGAGAAATATGCTTGAATAAAATTTTCGTCAGTAAGATGAGTGTCATTTTCTAAAAAATAGAGGAACTTAATTATCCAATATTTTTATGTTTTCTAAGCTTTTGAATTAAATATTTTACTGTTTCATAAAGCTGAACTATCACTTTATACATAATTACAATTTACTTATTTAATTTTCCAATAATTTGTGTATAAATTACCTTTTTCTAAAAAAAAAACTTATCGTCCAGCGCCGACCAGTTTAATATTTCTATGTAATCTTCATTTGTTTTTCATTTATTTTGAAATATAAACAGTTAATCTAACCAAATTTGATGTTATTTAATTTTTGGATTTTCACGATATGGGTAAGTTTCTTTTCTTTTATTGCAAATATGAAAATATTTATATTGTTATTATAGAGTACCTAATACAATTTTGTGTACTCAATATTAAGGTTTTAATTGGTTTTTAATTCTGGCCGGAGGTACCCGACACTTTTTTTGAATAACCAATATTACACTATATTTTAATTTTCTTATATTTCAAATATTAAAAAGTTTTTTCATAAATAATTAAATTCTAAGTGTAGATTAAGGATTGAAAATTATATTTACAATTTAAAACATACATTTTTGTGTTCATTTTAGAAATAATAACTGAAATTCCTTAAGGGGCCGGGGCTGCCCGACTTTCCCCTAATCGAAAATAAAACCGAAAAAGTATATTTTTTCACAAAAAATGTTTGCTAAAGTTCTAAAACGATGAATAAGTCATGGCATATCAGATTTGTAATCAGCGACACCAAAACCCCTAGATTCCCAGTGATTTGAAATCCAAATATTTTTCCAAAACTTGTCCGTCCTTGAAGTTTATTATTTTAAGATTTTTTTCTACCTAATGCAATAATTTTAAAGCGTTATTTATTGACAATTATTGCAAATGCATCATTGCAAATATTTTTTTATAAATCCTCGTTCTTGTGCATTCTGAAACATTTTCCTTTGGACGAGTATACTCGACCTTGTACGAAGAAGGGTTAAACTTTCCTTTTTCAGATGGTTATGTGTAAAACACGAAAAACAGATTCTAAGTAGTTTTTAGAGGTTAGAAGCGAGACAGAAAATTTTTCCAAAGAAAAAATATTTTATTTATGTTCTTAGATCAAAATTACACAAATAAAAGCTATGCATAAGTTTTATGATGCGTTAAATATGCCGAAAAAACGAAAAACAGATTTTTTAGTAGTTTTTGGAGGTTAGAAACGACATGGAATACTTTTCATGATAAATATAAATTACACAAATATAAGCGTTTCCATATTTTTGTTATGACTCAGACATACTTAAAACCAGAAAAACTCTATTCTTTGTGGTTTTTTAAGGTTAGGTACGAAACAAAAAATTTCTCCTATGAGGAAAACATTTGATTTATGTCCTTGAATCGAAATTACACAAACTAAAGTTTCTTCCGATTTCTTACAATGACTTGGGTTTCTGGAAAACAAGAAAAGCCGTTTTTTTTTTTTTTTTTTTTTTTTTTTTTTGAGGTTAAGGACTACATAGAAATTTTTTTCGAAGGGAAAAGTATTTGATTTATGTTCTTGAATCGAAATTACATAAACGAAAGCTTCTCCCTATTTCTTATGATATCTTGGGTTTCTGAAAAACAAGAAAAACAGCTGTTTTTGGGGTTTTTTGAGGTTAAGGACGACATAGAAATTTTTTTCGAATGGAAAATTATTTGATTTATGTTTTTGAATCGAAATTACACCAACAAAAGCTCATACCAATTTCTTATGATGTCTTTGTTTGTGGAAAACAAGAAAAACAGCTATTTTGTGAGTTTTTTTAGGTTAAAGACGACACAAAATTTTTTTTCGAAAGGAACGGTAGTTGATTTATGTTCGTTGATTAAAATTACACAAAAATGGGCGATTGCCGACTTACTATTATGTCTTGGCTAAGCGTAAACATAATAAAAATATTCTCTTATGATGAGACCCTACTGTAAAAACGTGCGTGAGATCTGTCGTAAGAAAGTAGATATGTCCTTACATGTGTACGCATATAAGATCTCAGGTGAGACAGACGAGATATCGTATATGATCTTATGTAAGAATGTAGGTTACTAACGCATGTAAGTTCTTATATTAAGTTCCGTCATGCGCCGCGTATAACGTTACTCAATATGAAATTGAAACAGCGTTCTTATATGAGTTCTCATCTGCGTACGTATGTACGAACACATGTGCGAACACACGTACGAACTCATGTGCGAACACACCTAAGTATTAAATTAAATATGTTAAATTAAATATATTATTAAAAAAAAATTCTCGCCAACGGGATTCCAGTCCATCTAACCTGAGCCTAAGTACGCCTTAAACCCCTCGGCCACCGTAGTTATTGAAACAACTTTACAAAATCTTAGTCATATTTTTCCGGAGACATTTATGTATTAAACATGACTAAGATTTTGTAAAGTTGTTTCTATAACTATTGTGGCCGAGGGGATTAAGGCGTACTTAGGCTCAGGTTAGATGGGCTCGAATGCCGTTGGCGAGAATTTTTTTTTAATAATGTATTTAATTTAATACTTAGGTGTGTTCGCACCTGAGTTCGTAAGTGTGTTCGTACATGTGTTCATGCATACGTACGCAGATAAGAACTCATATAAGAACGCTGTTTCAATTTCATATTGAGTAACGTTATACGCGGCGCATGATGGAACTTAATATAAGAACTTACATGCGTTAGTAATCATATCTTTCTTAAAAATTATTGTAGAGCAATTTCTAAAAAATCCTTTTAAAGGTGACAAAAAATGCTTTCAAATGCTATTTGTAGAATTAAAATGTGATCATTTCTTAAAGAATTGTATCAATTTGAAATTTTTCAAAAAAAGTAAAAATTTTTTTTTTAATTTTGTTTAGGTGTCATTTCAAGACAAATACTTAAACTTTAAAATAAATATTTGATGAAGGATTTATCTCTATTATTAATGAAGATACAAAACTTTTTGTAATGCCCTTGCATGCCGTAGGGTGGGCAAATCCTTTTGAGCGGCACTGTATATAATTTATACTCAATTCTTAAGTTTTCATAGGCTCTACGAAGTTCTTTTTCTAAAGATTTTTGTTAACCCTTTGCGGCACAGTGAGTGTCACCTTTTCTCTTGCACTTTTTTGCATTTTTCAATCATTATTTAAAGTTTTTAATTCACTCGGGGATATTTGAGGTCTCTTATAAAAAAATCTGGTGACACTATTTTAAAATTCAAAATTACGGGTCCAAGATGGAGTACACAAAATCAGAAGTCGATCGGATCCTCTTGAAACTTGTTAGTCGGGAGTTTTTTAGGTCGCTGACAACGTATTTGGTAAAATATTTTTAAAAATCAAAATGCCGGATCTAATATGACAAACGCAAAAACAAAAAATTATCGTTTACTCTTGTATCTTATTTTTCGGAGGTTTTTGTGTTTGCTAATAAGTGTCTATTCAAGTATTAAGTAAACATCAAGAGGGGGGAGGGGGTCTTAAAATGCTTACTCTCAATACAAAATTTTTTTGTATCCATTGAAAAAAGCTTACATGGGGAGGGGGGGGGGGTCCATAACCCCTAAAAATATGCTTACATAATACTTGAATGGCCCCTTACGTATCTGGTAAAATATTTTAAAAATTCAAAATGGTGCATCTAATATGGCGGACGCACAATCAAAAGTCGATCTTTCTTCTTAAAACTTGTTTCTCGGGGGGTTTGGGGTCGCAGATATCCTCAATATGTGAGATGAAAAATTCACGGTTGTTTCTTGCTTGTTCTTTGCGTTACCTTATTGGATCCGCCATATTGAATTTTGAAAATCGGACTTCAGATTCGTAATAAGCGACCCTAAAAACCCCTGAGGAACAAGTTTCAAGCGATTTCAATAAATTTTTATAAATTCTTTTGCCATATTGGATCCGCCATTTTGAATTTTGAAAATCAGACTTCAGATTCGTAACCAGCGAGCCTAAAACCCCTGAATACCAAGTTTTATGAAACCAAATTAATTTTTTAATTTTTATGTCCGCCATATTGGAGTCACCATTTTGAATTTTTTAAATCTGACTTTAAAGTCGTAATCAGCGATCCCAAAAACTTCCGAATACAAAGTTTTATGAAAATCTATTAATTTGTAAAATTTTATGTCAACCATATTGGATCCACCATTTTGAATTTTGTAAATCTGACTTCAGATTTGTATTCAGCGACTCCAAGAACTTTAGATAACATAATTTATTGTACGAAACTTTAGATATTCTAGGAATTATGACTTTTGACCAACACTTCGGGTTACCTGGCCCACTGTGCACTGCCACTTAACTATAGGGGCAAGCATAGCTAAAAGTCTAGACTCTAGGTAGTCAAATTTAGCTTCATCGGTTATTTAATTTTGGATTATAACTGACATTATAATTCATGACATTCACGTTTGAGTATCTCAGGTACAAAAAAATTATTTGTTTCATGAATTTAGGTTACATTAATTAATATTACATATTTTACAATATTCTTAAGCAATTATATAATTAATAATTCAACTATTCTAAGTAGGCAACTTATCAAAAATTCCATGTTAATAAAATTTAACTATTTTTTGAAATTTAGATAATTAAAATAATGACTATTTACGAATTTAAAAATTTTTGCAAAATATATTGCAAATCTATATTTAATATTTATGCTTAACCCTTTAACACCGGGACGGACGGTTTTTTCAAGCATTTTCAACGTTAATTATTTTTGTTATTAGGCATGTAAAAAGTATTCAGAATAACATTTTCTTACGTATTTTTTATTGCTCTTTTAAAATCTGACATCAAAATTGCAAAAAAATAAAATTCTAAAAAGCTGTGGCTACTTTTTTTTTGAAAAAAATGCAAATTTCTTATATTTTTGGTTCAAAAATGATTTTTTCCCATGTAACCAGTGATCAGAAAACTTATGCACCTTAATATATCGCGTCCACAATATCCAAGCTTCAAAGTGATGGAAATTTTTGAAATAGCGGATCCAAAATGTCGACGACAGAATTTTTTTTTCAAAAAATTGATACCCAGTGGACATTTCTTTTAATTCTCTTTTTATCTATAAGAAAATGAGTACTTGAATGTTTTTTGGGTTGTTGATTGTGAATCTAAAGTCAGATTTCAAAAATTCAAAATGGTGGATCGAATATGGTGGACATAAAATCTATGAAGTCTATATAGTCCAAGCGGCGACCGCATAAAATGGAGTGTATAAGGTAAATGGTGCAAATCACTATTTTAGTAAAAAATTTTGTAAGACAATTACAAATCGACTTGTGTGCCTCACTCTAGTGAGGACAATAATTAAGGGCAGGTAATTAAAGTGGTCAATTTTTTCAAGTAACTTACCTCATAAGGTAAATGTGCATCGATGGTGTCATTTAATGAATCTTGATGCGCTGCATCCAAAAATCCTTGTTTGCCACCTCTCAGGTAGGAGGAATCCTAGGCACACCGCTAATGAACATGTAAATTTTTTCGAGTAACTTACCTCATAAGGTAAATGAAATCTAAGAACGCCATATTATGAAGTTTGATGCACTGAATTCAAAAAAATTGGTATGCCACCTCCTAGGTGGGACAAACCCTAGGCACACCACTAATTAATATAGAAACCGCTGACGCGCGCAGGTTTTTCGGAGCATATCACGCGGCTTGAAACGCAGCAAACCGAGAGCAGGATCACCGTACAAACTTTTTTTGCCCTTTTCAGGTCACTGGAGGCAAAATTTTTTTTCCACGTGCTGTCACCGAAGATCTAGGATCCATAAACCTTCCTCTCCCAAGTCCCATTTCAAGGATTCACAAATTTATTAGGGCAATAAAATTTTTTTTTTTTTTAATTTTACCATAAACAATTTTTAAGTAAAAAATTGTAATTCCATGAATTCTTACAAATCCAGTCATATGTTGTACTGTGTGAAAAACTTAAAATTATAATATTATGATTTATTAATATATTATAGCTATTGAGTTTTCTCTGAAATCTTTTCACATTTCTTGAGATATTTTTAGATATTTGTTATCGTAGGAAAACCAGGATTTGTAATACAAAATTTACCACCATACTGGTACTGCATTTTTTCTTTTTTAAAATAATTTCAGTGTTCTGCCAGTACTTTGCCAATAATGGCAAACAGTAATGCACCATTAGTTAATTTTTAATTGGAATATGTTTAAGAGAAAAAAAATTATTTTTTCGACGAATACATACTTCATATAAGTAAATCGATTCCTTTCTTATTGTTAGAATGACTTAAATTAAACTTGCTAAATGTTCCAATCATTATTATGATTGAAATTTATAGTTTATTTCGTAATTATTTAAAGTTATCCACTGTTGGAATGGCTATCCACCATGGGTCAGTTTCCCCTAATTAATAATATTATCATTTTAAGATTTTCACACAGTACAACATATGACTGGATTCGTAAGAATTCAAGGAATTACTAAATTTAAAACCCACATAACACGTAATATTCTAGGGACATTCCTGGAATATTTTTTTGTGACATTCGTAACATTCCAATGGAATATTGCAGTGACGTTACTGGAACGTTGCTATGTCCGACTCAGGGAATATTTCAGTGGAACATTCCATGAATATTAAATTGTAATGTCTCTGGAACATTACAATATAACATTGCAGGAATATTCCATTGAAATATTAATAAGTTTTTTGAAACAAAAAAATTTTAGTTTTTAAATTTATTAATTCTTATTAGAATTATTTATCATTTTATTTTTTCGTCTTAAAACAAATTAAAAATTCCAAACGCGACGAGAGGATTCGAACCCTAAACCTAAGACCTATCTAACGATTAACGCTCGCAGCTATTATCGGTATGAAAATAAGAATCTAAACCGAGTAGATATAGTTTTAATACATATCTAAAATAGTTGAAGTTCATCCAGCTTTATGGTAGAATTTTCATACCGATAAAATAGCCGCGAGCGTTAATCGTTAGATAGGTCTTAGATTTAGGGATCGAATCCTCCCGTCGCGTTTAGAATTTTTAATTTGTTTTAAGATGTAAAAATAAAATGATAAAAAATTCTAATAAGAACTAATAAATTTAAAGACTAAATTTTTTTTTGCTTTAAAAAACTTATAAATATTCCAATGGAATATTCCTGCAATGTTATATTGTAATGTTCCAGAGACATTACAATTTAATATTCATGGAATGTTCCACTGAAATATTCCTGAGTCGGACTCAGACTGGACTCAGACTGGAACGTTGCTATGTCCATAGCAACGTTCCAGTAACGTCACTGCAATATTCCTTTGGAATATTCCGAATGTCACAAAAAAATATTCCAGAAATATCCCTGGAATATTACGTGTTATGTGGGAAAAGAATTATTGTTTATTGCCCTAATAAATGTGTGAATCCTTGAAATGGAACTTGGGAGAGGAAGGTTTATGGATCCTAGATCTTCGGTGACAGCACGTGGAAAAAAAATTTTCCCTCCAGTGACCTAAAAAGGTAAAAAAAAGTTTGTACGGTGATCCTGCTCTCGGTTTGCTGCGTTTCAAGACGCGTGCTTTGATCCAAAAAACCTGCGCGCGTCCGCTGTTTCTATATTAATTAGTGGTGTGCCTAGGGTTTGTCCCACCTAGGAGGTGGCACACCAATTTTTTTGAATTCAGAGCATTAAACTTCATAATATGGCGTTTTTAGATTTTATTTACCTTATGAGGTAAGTTACTCGAAAAAATTTACATATTCATTAGCGGTGTGCCTAGTGTTCGTCCCACCTGAGTGGTGTCACACAAGGATTTTTGGATTCAGCGCATCAAGATTCATTAAATGGCACCATCGATGCACATTTTCCTTATGAGGTAAGTTACTTAAAAAAATTTACAACTTTAATCACTTGTCCTTAATTATTGTCCCCACTAGGGTCAGGCACACAAGTCGATTTGTAATTGTCTTACAAAATTCTTTACTAAAATAGTGATTTGCACCATTTACCTTATGCACTCCATTTTATGCGGTCGCCTCTCCGCCTAATATATTTGCTTGAAACTTCTTACTCGGGGGTTTTTAGAATTGCTGATTACGAATCCGACGTCAGATTTTAAATTTTCAAAATGGCGGATCCAATATATCGGACGAAAATATAAAAATCAGCCTGATTTACTTGAAACTTGTTATTGGGTGTTTTTTTAGGTTTATGAGATTATGAATCTGATGTCGGATTTAGAAAATTTAAAATTGTGGATATAGTTTGAAGAAATTGAAATGTTAAACATTATAGATTTGTTTGCTTTTTCTTACCCCAAAGTGTTTGAGGTCCCTGATTTCGAATATAATGTTAAAATTCAGATATCCAAGATGTATTTAAAGTGGCAACATATATTGTCAGTTCGTAAAATTTCTTTAGGAATTTCTTTTTTTGTTAATTTGACCAGTTTTAGAAAAATCGAGATTCGCAAGATGTCAAATGAAAAATAAAATTTAGTACTCGGTTAAAAAAGAGAAAATAAAATTGTCGAAGCAGATTAACTAGTCGGCTTGGTAGTTTGGAAGCGAGTGTTATTCGCTTCGCTGTTGACGGAGCGTGTCAAGACTAGTGCAAGGTAGGTGACGCGACGTTACATGTAACGCTCTGTTTGGATCTCGTTGTGTGAAAGAATTTAGATAGATCGATAACGGTTTTTTGATGAATAAGAAAACAGAAAAAGAATTTTACAACGTTGCAGGCTATAATTTACAGTTAAAGAATGTAATAAGTAACAAAAGTTTGAATCTTTCGTGTGCTGCTTCCAATGTGTTATATGTCTTATGCAGAGAAGGTATCTAGAAAGTTTGAAAACGGTCAAATATCTTGATAAATTCCGTTTTTAGAAAAAAGTGGTGGAACCAAGTACCCTGTATCTTAAATCCTTATTAATTCAAAGCCTCAAAAGATTGCAAGGAGAAGCTTTAGTCAGAACCATTTTTTTTTATAATCTGTATTCTCGACAAATTTGACCTTTTCCAATTTTTATGGACACCCTGTGTGTCTCTTGGCAGTGACATTCAAAAGCCTGTACTAAGTATAAAAAAATTAGTTTTTCGATCTAAACCTGAATGTAACATTAATAAGAAATTTAATTTTTACATGTTATTTAGAAATTTTCTCTTGTTTATATTCTTAATAACAAAGAAAATCAGTAACATTTATGAATATAGACATTTTTCTTTTCAACAATTGTAATCAAAGAAAAAACTTTCATTCCGAAACTGTGATATTTTTTTAAATCTATACTGCTGCCAAATGGAGCAGAATGGATTTATTATCAAATTGCTTTGGTAAAAGTTAGTTTCATTATTACTGATGACAATGTACTATCTCTTGATTGCGTATTCCAAAATCGACTTTTGGACAAAAATCGGCTTTCCTGGCCCACTGTGGCACTGCCTCACATTGCACATAAAAAAAGTTGCGTTACACAAAAATTCATAATCTATTTCGAGTTTTCGCGACTCTACACGTAAAACTGAAGATATGAGCTTCAATTTAAGCATAAATAAAATTTACTAGCATGTCAAATTTCTGAGTTATGTTTGGTCAAAAATGATCAAAAACAGTGTTCTCTGAGTTTTGAGCCCTGTTTATCAAAATCTTAACCACTTCGGCGGTATGACGCCAAAATTGGCGTCATGCATGAAGTGGCCCAGAGCGGTAAAAATGAACAAAATGGCGTCCTGACTATTTCTCGATTATTAATGTCTGTTGTGATTTTTTATATATGTAAACATAGTATTCTTATATTTTAGGATTCGGTGATCACAAATATAATACAAAAAATTTAATTTTTAGAAGATTTCATTGTTTTTTAGCAAGCTGAATATCGACGTTTTTCAAGAATTTTCGCGAATAGCGTCATACGTTTATTCAGTTTTTATCCTTAATTTTCGGTTCGTTTTCTTTAAAAAACTTACTTTTGTCAACAAATATATCGTCTTAGGATGACCCACCGGGGGTTATTTCTATGTGGGGGGACTTACCCCCAAGTGAAAATTAATATCAAAAAATTGAAAACTTATTTTTGTCAACAAATATCCCGTTTTAGGATGGTCCGCCAAGGGTCATTTTTATGTGGGGGAGGGGGTGACTTGCACCCACGTGAAAATTAAAATCAAAAAATTAAAAACTCATTTTTGTCAACTTATATGTCGTCTCAGGATGACCCACCGGGGGTCATTTCTATGCGTAGGGTGACTTGCACCCTCGTGAAAATTAAAATCAAAAAATTGAAAACTTATTTTTGTCAACAAATATATCGTCTCAGGATGACCCCCTGGAGATCATTTCTATGTGGGGGGTGATTTGCACCCACGTGAAAATTAAAATTAAAAAATTGAAATCTTATGTTTGTCAGTCGAGAGGAAGGGGCAGCGAGGGCATTTCTATGTGTGGGTAGGTTGCCCCTACATAAAAATGAGCCACGGTAGGTAATGCTGAGACGATATATTTGTTAATAAAACCGAGTTTTCAATTTTTTTTTTAATTTACACGTGGGTGTAAGTCACCCCCCTCCCCATAGAAATGACTCCCGGTGGGTCATTCTGGGACGATATATTTGTTGACAAAAATAAGTTTTCAATTTTTTGATTTTAATTTTCACATGGGTGCAATAGTTACCCCACGCATAGAAATGACCCACGGTAGGTCATCCTGAAACGGAATATTTGTTGACAAAAATGAGTTTTTAATTTTTTGATATTAATTTTCACGTAGGTGTAAGTCACCCCCCTCCCACATAGAAATGACTCCCGGTGGGTCATCCTAAGACAATATATTTGTTGACAAAAAAAAGTTTTTTTAAGAAAATGAACCGAAACTTAAGGATAATAACTGAATAAACGTATGACGCCATTCGTGAAAATTATTGGAGATCGTCGATATTCAACTTGCTAAAAAAAAATGAAATCCTCAAAAAATTAAAATGTTTGTATGATATTCGTGATCACCGAACCCTAAAATATTTATAATACTATGTTTACATACATAAAAAACCAACAGACATTAATAATCAAGAAATAGTCATGACGCCCTGTTGTTAATTTTTACCGCTCTGGGCTACTTCACGCATGACGCCAATTTTGGTATCATACCGCCGAAGTGGTTAACGTCATGAACAAGTTTTGGTCATGGTCAGATTCATGTTCAGTAAAGAAAAGTCTACAATAAAAACGTAGTCCGATGCTTGAATAAAAAAAAGTCATTTTTGTCAACCAGTGTAATTTATAGGTAATGTTAAAAATTTGGAAATTTATGTTATTTTCTGTAATCAGTACTTAATCAATTATAAGATGTTTAATAGAGTGATCCTAACATTTTTTTTTATTTTTTATGCTCTTGTTCTTTATCTTAAAAGGTATCTTATAGGGGTATTTTAAAAAAATACCCCTATGATTTTTTGTTGAAATTATATAAAATTGAGAGGTAGCTCAAAACCGATGCAAGTTTCCCACGTATTTTTGATAAAATAAAGGTAGATATAGACATTTTATGTTATTTTATCTTTACAACTTTTTATGTTTCAAGTAATCATAAATAAACAGTAACATTAGAATTTATTTATATCAATTGTTTAAACAATTTATTTTTATTATTTATTATCTTATGATAAAATCAGGAGAGAGACCAGGTATTTTTATAAATTTCTCAATTTTTTATATTTGACAAAACTGAAAATAAACAGTAACTTTAGGTGCCACACTTGAATTACGTAACAGCTTAGAGAAAGGAAGAGTTTCGAATGTTCATTATATTTTTTACAGGGGGGTGGGGGGAGGGTTCTTCATGCTGTACGTACTTTATTTCACTTGAAGAAACGAAACACAAACTACACAATTACACATTTACAACTGATATAAATTTTTGAAATTATACACCAAGTAACATGAATAAAATATAAAAAATAAAGAATAGACATAAACATAAAAATAAATCAATATTGCGTGTGTACATAATTTATTTATTGATATAATACAACATGACGACGGTCTTTCTCCAAGGCTAGTGGGAACCAGATGGATGATTTTAATTCTGATAAAAACCAAAAAGACGATAGGCGCCCAGGTTGGGGTGGAGCAGCTTCGACGGTATCGAACGCTGGAAGCCAGGATGGTCAAATGCCAGGTCTATCGCGTTTAAGGGTATACGAAGGCAGCAGATCTAGGCGACGAAGTGCAGCAAGCCTTTTAGGCTAGGGTGATGCGAAACCTAGTCCTGGAATGTAAGCGATAAAGAGAGAAGACGGAAAGGTCACCTTCAAAAAGCAAGGTAAATAAAAAGATGAAGAAAGGAGAGTTCGTTGCCGATAAGGCAAATAGCAAAACATCCGAAGTCGAAAACGTACCGAAAAAATCTGTACCTAGAAACTCTGTGGAGCCAAGTAGCCCCAAATGTAAGACAATGTTCTTGGCAAGCTCAAAAAGGATGTCGTGGATGAAAATCCAAGGCCCCGATAACTACACGCATAACTGGCATCACGCAACTGCAGGCTTATTCACATTATTTCTTAAAACGCGCATCATTAGTATGAATTTTAATTTTAAATTTCGAATGTGTATCAGCCTGCAATCCTTTAAAAGAAAACTAGAAGAAAAGTGTGTATATAATCATATTATTATGTGGTACACCATTAGAGTATTATTGCCAGTATTGCTGCAGTACTACCCCAGTACTGTCACAGTTTTATAGTACTATTATTGTTCAGTATATTTTAAATAATGTTGTTCAATTATTTTACAACATTATGCTTAATACTATTTTGGTTTACATCAACATCAGTATTATTATTATTATTATCATTAATAATATTTTTCATTATATTGAAGAGTATTATTGTTAATGAAGAATTATTATTTAAAATAGAGTTATTATATAAAGTATTATTATTATAACTATTATTACTATTGATCAATAGTATCATTATTATTAATATTGCGAAAGGTCATATTCTTATTAGAAAAATTATTGTTATTCTCAAAACGTCAAAATTGTAACATTTTTGTAAACGTTAATTTAATTCGAGAATTAATTCTTGAGATTGTAATATGTAATGTGATTTATAATCACAGTCAACCCACTCGAAAATTCTGACATCGAATTCTATGTACTAAACTAGATAGAAAACTATATCGTTAATGTCATCAAAAACTATATCGTAAAGTATATCGTAAGCTATGACCTAAACTATATAGTAAACGATAACGGAATTTGGGATAGGTTTACGATCATGACGTTATTTGCATATTAAAAATGATTTTTATTTTATTACTCCATTAAAATAATTTTTTAAATAAAATAATTGAAAAAAAATATCGTTAACATTATCGTAAACCTATCCCAAATTCCTTTATCGTTTACTATATAGTTTACGTCATAGTTTACGATATACTTTACGATATAGTTTTTGATGACATTAACGATATAGTTTTCTATCTAGTTTAGTACATAGAATTCGATGTCGGAATTTTCGAGTGGGAACAATAAAAGCAGAACCTCACAAGGTGTCATTGCCCATTCGTGTTTAATTAATCGTTGATTAGACATTAAAATTTACACTCATTCTTACCACGAGTTAAAGAGATTTTCTTTAAGGGATTGGAAGAAGCTCATTATTATCATTACCTGCTAGATCACGATAGATTTTCGTTGAGCCAGGTAATAGTAGAGATAGTGCTAAATTTTAAAATTATTATCTCGTTGAATCACGACAGATGTTCGTTGAGCCGAGTAATAATTTAAAAATAAGGCCCGTCTGCGAGCTGATTCCGATTCAATAAAAATAATTCAATTTTTATTCGGGTGGACGTTTAAAGGAAAGAAACTCAAATTCAGCTGAGCCCAATCGGAGGTTGATACAGTAAGAAATTATTTAATAAATTTAATTTTCATTTTTAATAAATAATTCTTGTTTTTAAAACCGGCCAGTTCGTACGGATCGTACCTGCGCCGTCTGTGTTTAATCGGGTACTGAAACCGCGTTTCGCGACGTGAACAGTACACGCAAGTGTACACCTTTGTATTCTTTCTGCCCGTCGAAAGCACCGTGAGTAAGAAGAAATCTTCTTCTTTCCTTCGAACTTCCAGGCGGTAGTTTTAAGGCATCATAGTTAGTAAAGGTATTGTTTCATTTTTATCTTAAATTTTCTGTCTTCATTTTATAAATTAAGAACATTCACACGTGTATAAAAGGTGGTTTTTGTAAAATTCAAAATTGTTTATCTAAATAAAAGTATAAAACAAGGTTGTAGTCTATTTTTATTTTTGATTATAATTATTTTTTTTTCTCGAGGATACTTGTTTCAAAATAAAGAAAACGACAATTTTTGACATTTTCTTTCGTCTTCTATCGGCGGCTTTTTATTCCGAACCCACATAAAAATAAATTAAACATTACTTGATTAGTCTTTCGATTTTTTTTTGTTAATGGCCGATTGGTTCCTCCGGCGAACTAAGAGAAAATTAATAAATTTTTAAACCATATTTAATTAACTTCTTCCCGTTCGTAACAGTTTTGGCATAAGAAATAACTAAATACATATAAAACAAGTTTTTGAGGTTATGTTACGAAAATTTTAAAAAGTGGCGCCCAAGGTTTATAGCGCAACTAATTCTGAGAATTTAAACAAAAAAGTTAAAAGGTGGTTTTCATCATCCCCCACCCCGGGAATAACCTCTCCCTTGTGGGGGGGGGCTAAAATTGAAACTATAGTTTCAATTTTAATTTATAAACATCATAACTGACCCCATATTCAATTTAATTCCCACCACCCCCGAGGGGAAGGTTATGCCCCGGGTGGAGGGATAGTAAGAACCTCCTGAGGGCGTCATCCTTAGGCGCATTATTTTTTAACCAAAAAGATTTTCTGAATTTTGTTCTGCCCCCCCCCCCCCCAGGGTGAAGTTACCCCATTTGATGGGGGTCCTTAAACATTATCCTTAGGCAGGATAGTTGTTGAAAAAATCAATTTTTTAATTTTATTTCTCCGCAGAGAAAGTTGCCCCCGGGGGTATTTCATCTTTTAGCCAAAGAAACCTATATTCAAAAAGAAATATGTGTGAAACATTTAAATAGGTAACTCCGTGATACTCTGACTGCTGTACCATAACACAGTGCAACATTTTCAAGGTCATAGATTCTAAACCGATTTTCGAAAATTGCTGCTGAAAGTACTTGCAAAAACTAGAAATTGTGCATCATTACTTTTGTCAAATTGGTTCGGGTTTGGATTTGATGCTATCATCCATTTTTTTGCTCAAACTAGATTTTGACAACTTTTTCAATATATTGATACGGCTATATCTCGTAAACCGAGAGAAATATTTTTTTGTGTCTTCAGCAAAGTTGTAGGTATTGAATGGGAGAAAAAAAAATGCAGAACAAACTTACCTGAAAAAATTGCATCTGTTGCCTCAAAATCGCAAAAACGACTATTTTTTAACCATTTTTCTACCATTTTTGGTCAATAGTTCGACCACACATCCACAAATATGTCGTTTTTTTGCTTTATTTCGAATGAAACGAATGTTTTATAATTCATTTTATGACTATTATTACATAGAAAATATGAGTTTATGGTTGTATGAAAAAAATGTTGAGAATATTTTTCAACAGATGGCGTTAGTACAAGTGTGTTGTGGCGACTTGAGGTAGGGACGGGCGATTTTGATTGGATCTTCTGAGAATCGATCTTTTCGTTCCGATTAATCTATTTAACCGCACAGTGTGCCTCAACCAGTCGCAGGTGGTCCGAAAATGTAATAACAAATGGCTAATGTGTAATTGTCCTAAATGGCTCCCAGATTCCAAATTTTCAAGATTTGTAATCCTAGCTGCTCCACTTTTTGATATTTTTACGTAAGAGTTCCATATTTATCATGAAAACGCGTATAAACGAACGTAAAAACGTATAAACGAAAACGTTTCGATATTCAAGAAAATATTGAAATAAGACGTGCCATTACGTATTGTAACTGTAAATATCGCTATACACGACTTTGTTAAAGGCGAAATACTCTTTAGCAATGGACACCACCCCCCCAAACTCCCCACCACCAAGAATGACAGAATTGCTTACTGAAATTAAACGAAATTTTATCCACGATAGTTGAAAATGTTATTGATACTCATCGTTGTAGGATCTTTGACACCCCCCCCCCTCCGCCTTCATTGTAGTCTTGCCAGATACCCTCACTCATCGCAATGGCGCATGCTCTTCGCCTCAACACCCATTGGTCAGAACGATCGGAAAGTCTGATTTCCGATGGTATCATTGATTCTGATCAATGACTGTTGTGGATTTAGAGCATGCGCAATAACGATGAGTGAGGGTATCTGGCAAGACTGCTTCATTGACCACCTTTCTCCTCTATATACCCTCCCAATAGTTATAGAATGCCTTTTTAAAAGTCTTATTTTATGGCAGAAAAGCAGTCTTAATTTATACTAATTAATATAGCAAGGTAATCAAAATGAATCATAGAGGGGAATCATAGGTGGTCCATGAGGGCGGGAGGGGGGGGGCTCCATAGAGGGCTAGATAGAGCGAAAAGGTGGTTAATAAAGGTGGAGAGGGTAATCAAAGATCTTACAACGATGAGAAGGGGACTGCCTATTGCTGAAAAGTATTTTACCTTTAGCAAAGTCGGGTCTATCGACATTTACAGTCATAATACGTAATGACACGCCTTATTACGATATTTTCTTGAGTTGATAGCCTCTTAGGCGTTTTCATGGTAAATATGGAACTTCCACGTAGAAATATCAAAAAGTGGAGCAGCTAGGATTCAAATCTTAAAATTTTGGAATCTGGGAGCCATTTAGGATATTTCCACATTAGCCGTTTGTTGTTACATTTTCAGACCACCTGCGACTGGTTGAGGCACACTGTGACCTATTCATTTTCAACGATCTCGCTAACGATCTTCGAAATACAGTAGAACGTCTCTAGTTTCAAGGTCCTATCGTTTCAAGTTTCTTCTATTTCAACCCCCCACCACGTAACCAAATCATGACGTCGGTAAATACTAAATACTTGATAAAGGCGGTAAATTTAAAAACACTTACGAAAAATGATTTCTATTATTATTAAGTAATCAATTTTATATTTTAATATAATTATGAATTGAGTTTATTGACTAATTAAACGAAAATAAACAATATAATTATTAAAATTGTGATAAATGTAAAAAATACTTACGAAAAACGACTTCTATAATTATTAAGTAATTAATATTATAATAAAAAGTTTCATTGTAACTCATACTAATTTTCTTCAAGGCAATTGTAAGTTTTTTATACTACAACAAATAATACTTCTTGGCATTCGTTTATTTATTGCTTCAAAAAATAAACTTTTCAATGAAATAATTAGTGCAAAATATTATTACCAAGTATGTGATTGATAATAAGTAACTAAGCATTAAATGCAATGTTTATTGAAATTTTATTCTTTTGAAATTTACATATTTATGTTTATATTTTCGCAATCTCCAAAATTTATTTAAACTAGCCCGCCTGTCTACGTCATGCGCAGTAACATACTGCGCAACAATTACCCCTGATGGGCCTCGAGTCTATCGTTTCAAGTACCCCCAAAATGTTGAAACTAGAGACGTTCTACTGTATTTTGGTTTACGAGATATAGCCATATCAAAATATCGAAAAAATTTTCAAAATCTAGTTTGATAAAAAAAATGGATGATTGCATAAAATCCAAATCTGAAGCAATTTGTCAAATGTAATGATGCAAAATCTCTAGTTTTTGCAAGTACTTTAAGCGGCGATTCTAAAAATCGTTTCAGAATTTTAATGTTGCACAGTGTAATGTAGAGGTCTGATGACCGGCTTCAGCCAATCAGATTGCGACATAATTAAATCAGATTTACTTTACAGCCTAGGCAAAAAAATCAACTCTTAAAGGCTTCCAAACAGCGAAACAGCCTTTAAAGTCTAACTTTTGGTGTTAGTGTAATAAAAAATCCTAAAAAAATAAGTTGTTTAAAAAACTGTCAAAATGGCAAAAATAGTCAAAAACAGGGTATATTTGGAAGATCATAACTTTAGACCTAATTAAGTTATAACGTTCTCCTTTATCGTAAATGAAAGGTATTCTAGTCTACTTTAACTCATCTGTAGATCACTATTGCTTGAAATAACTGGGAACCGCACAATTGGTAAAAAACTGAAAAGTACGTTTTTTTAGTGAAAAATCGAAAAAATCGGGGTTTTTTAAACGGCTATAACTTTTTACCTAATTAACTTAGAACGTTTATTATTTTTTTAATTAAAGGAAATTTTGTACACTTTATTTTCACTCTGAACTATTTTTTTCATCAAATGCACTGGAAAACTTGTATACCCAATTTTTTGAAATTTTACACCTTCAAAAAAAAATTTTGGGTTCCCGAGCGAAATTGATGTAGCAAATTTAGTCTTTTTCGGGTACCAAACTAAAGGGTTTAAGCAAAAAAACCGAGAAGTAAGGAACTTTTTTGTCAAACATCCTTCTTTCTGACTAGATGACTGGACTACCTAACGTAAATATTAACCAGCCATGGGATCTTCGATATCAAGGACACGAATTGGGCATCGTTAACGACCCCGTGTGTCGGAAGTGTGGGAAGGAGGACGAAACCTCTACTCATGTTCTCTGCCATTGCCCTTCGCAATTTAGCGAACGACTTTATCTCAGAGGAAAATTTTTCCTTGAGGAGACAGATATCGCTCTAGGTTCTGGATTAGATAGCTCGTTTTTGGAGGGCGTAAAGAGATTACCCAAGCGCTGTTGGTTACATCCAACCATTCCCCTTTTCTTAATAATAATACAACTTTTTATGCTTATTGCAGATTTAATAATTTATTACGAATATGTAAGATAAAGTTGTAACTCTAGCTATTGTTCAAGTTCTTAAATAATTTTAACTTGTTAATATTTTTAAAATGAAGCTAGAGGGGTTTAGTTTTTTCTATATTTATTAACTTTCGATATAATAAGACTTTAAAATTATATTTTCACCAGAAAATAAATTTTAAAATAAGGATATCTTGAATTTGTACTTCTAATTGTAAATCTCACAATAACATGTGTCCATTCCCACACAGCACAATTCCTTGCCTGAAGTTTGAGCGAAGTTGGCACTGCAAACTTCGCAAGTTTGCATTTGACATTTATGAAAACTTGACCTAACCAACAAAATGTCCGCTTGTGCAGAAAGTTTGACGTTTGAAACTTGCTGGAAACTTTCACTGCAAATTTCAACTTTAGGCCTTGCGCAGTTGATTTCTATGATAGCTAGGGCTGCGTAATAGAGTTTTTTAAACCTCCCACAGGGGTCACAATAATGTGTTACAAATTCATTCAATCCACGAAAAAAATTTTTTTTTACCTTTAATTCGAACTTTTCTAGAACCTTTCCTGAAACTTGCGAAGAAAATTTTCAATTACCAACCAGGTTATACTTGCCGCAAGTTTTCCCGTCAAGCTTTCTGCACAAGCGGACATTTTGTTGGTTAGGTCAAGTTTTCAGAAATGTCAAATGCAAACTTGCGAAGTTTGCAGTGCCAACTTCGCTCAAACTTCAGGCAAGGAATTGTGCTGTGTGGGTTAATTAATTTCAATGCAATATTTAAAAACATTATTTTAATCAACTTTAGTAGCCCTACTAAAAAATCCGGACGAAATCCGGATGAATTCCGGACGAATTCCAGACAAAATTCCGGACAAGTCCGGATTAATTCCGGATCTGGAATTAGTCCGAAAGTGTCCGATTTAACGTAGGTTTTTGGCACGGAATTTAGTCCGGTCTTATCCGAAATAAATCCGGCCGTATACAATCCGGATATAGTCCGGTACAGTCTGGAACAAATCTGGTCCGAAGTGTTGTTTAAATCCGAAAGTAGTCCGGTACAGTCCGGAACAAATCTGGTCCGAAGCGTTGTTAAAATCCGAATGTAGTCAGGTACAGTCCGGAACAAATACGGTCCTAATCGTTGGTTAAATCTGGATGTAGTCCGGTAGAGTCCGGAACTAATCTGGTTAAACTTTTTTTGTAATCCGGATTTAGTCTGGCTTTATCCGGAATTAGTCGGAAAAGCAAAAAAAAATTTTTTTTTAATTGTTTAAGTCATTTTTAAACAATGTTTGGAACTTAACATTACACAAATATTCATACATTTATTACAACGATTATATACAACAGTTATATTAAAGAAGAAAAATCGCACGCATGAGGGGAATCGAACACGGGATGTTACGCACGCAACGCAGAACCTAAACCGACTAAGCTATACGAGCTCTGAGGTTCAACTTGTTAAATCAAACATACATGTAATCTGTGGATTAAATCCGGAAAGAGTCCGGTAAAGTACGGATATAATCCGTCACTAATTCTTAATTCCAAATAGAACCCGGAGTATGTACGAAAATAATCCGACATTCGTTTTACAATCCGGAAAGAGTCCGGTACAGTACGGATATAATCCGGCACACGTTTCAAATCCGGAAAGAGTCTGGTTTTTCTATTTTTCTAAGATCCATTGCAAATCTTTTTAGATGTCACCATCCAATAAACATTAGCGAATTATAAAAACAATTCAGATTCCTAATTTCCTTTAGTTAGCTAAATTCGCTACTAACAGAAAATAAATGCTTTTGCAGATATTTTACTGTTTTCAGACGGGATTAAAAAACAGAAAAGTCGCATATAAAATATAATTGAATGTTCCGCATGTTCTAAGAAAATTTCCAAATCAATGAATCTCCAAAATCACCGGAATCCGGAGGTGAGCGAACGGGGAAGGGAAAATAGGATGACTATAAATAATTTCGGAATTGACAGCCGAACTAATTACAGATATAACCAGACTTAAAACAGATTTAAAATTCATTCCGGACAACTGCCGGATGTGAACGGACTAGAATCGGAATTTACTTAGACCATAAATAATTTCGGAATTGACTGCCGGACTAATTCCAGATAAAACCAGACTTAAAGCAGATTGTGAATTTTGTGCCAGACAGTTGCCGGAGATGACCAGTCTTAAAACGGACTTAACTTTCACTAACATTAATTCCTAAATGGACTGCCGGATTAATTCCAGATAAATCCAGATATAAAACAGATTGTGATTTTTGTGCCAGACTGTTGCCGGACTTGACCAGTCTTAAAACGAAGTTCTCTCTAACTAAAAATAATTTCTGAATCGACTGGACTAATTCCAGTTAAAACCAGACTTAAAACGGATTTAAAATTTATGCCGGACAACTGCCGGATGTGACCGGACTAGAAACGGATCTCACTTAGACCATAAATAATTTCGGAATTGACGGCCAGACTAATTCCAAATAAAACCAGACTTAAAACGGGTTTAAAATTTATACGGGACAAGTGCCGGATGTAAACGGACTAGAATCAGTTTTCACTTAGACTATAAATAATTTCGGAATTGAATGCTGGACTAATTCCAGATAAAACCAGACTTAAAATGGATTTAAAATTGATGCCAGACAACTGCCGGATGTGAACGGACTAGAATCGAATTTTTCTTAGACTATACATAATTTCGGAATTAACTGCCGGACCTATTCCAGATAAAATCAGACTAAAAACGGTTTTAAATTTTATGCCGGACAACTGCCAGATGTGAACGGTCTAGAATCGGATTTCACTAAGACTATACATATAATTTCGGAATTGACTGCTGGACTAATTCCAGATAAAACCAGACTTAAAACAGATTTAAAATTGATGCCAGACAACTGCCGGATGTGAACGGACTAGAATCGGATTTTTCTTAGACTATAAATAATTTCGGAATTGACAGCCGAACTAATTACAGATACAACCAGACTTAAAACAGATTTAAAATTTATTCCGGACAACTGCGGGATGTGAACGGACTAGAATCGGAATTCACTTAGACCATAAATAATTTCGGAATTGACTGAGGGACTAATTCCAGATAAAACCAGACTTCAAACGGACTTAAAATGTATGCCGGACAACTGCCGGATGTGAACGGACTAGAATCGGATTTCACTTAGACCATGAATAATTTCGGAATTGACTGATGGACAAATTCCAAATAAAACCAGACTTAAAACGGATTTAAAATTTATGCGGGACAAGGGCCGGATGTGAACGGACTAGAATCGGATTTCACTAAGACTATACATATAATTTCGGAATTGACTGCTGGACTAATTACAGATAAAACCAGACTTAAAACGGATTTAAAATTGATGCCAGACAACTGCCGAATGTGAACGGACTAGAATCGGATTTTTCTTAGACTATACATAATTTCGGAATTGACTGCCGGACCTATTCCAGATAAAATCAGACTAAAAACGGATTTAAATTTTATGCCGGACAACTGCCAGATGTGAACGGACTAGAATCGGATTTCACTAAGACCATACATATAATTTCGGAATTGACTGCTGGACTAATTCCAGATAAAACCAGACTTAAAACAGATTTAAAATTGATGCCAGACAACTGCCGGATGTGAACGGACTAGAATCGGATTTTTCTTAGACTATAAATAATTTCGGAATTGACAGCCGAACTAATTACAGATATAACCAGACTTAAAACAGATTTAAAATTTATTCCGGACAACTGCCGGATGTGAACGGACTAGAATCGGAATTCACTTAGACCATAAATAATTTCGGAATTGACTGCGGGACTAATTCCAGATAAAACCAGACTTAAAGCAGATTGTGAATTTTGTGCCAGACAGTTTCCGGACGTGTCCGTACTAAAAACGGAGTTCTCTCTAACTAAAAATAATTTCTGAATTGACTGGACTAATTCCAGTTAAAACCAGACTTAAAACGGATTTAAAATTTATGCCGGACAACTGCCGGATGTGACCGGACTAGAATCGGATTTCACTTAGACTATAAATAATTTCGGAATTGACAGCCGAACTAATTACAGATATAAACAGACTTAAAACAGATTTAAAATTTATTCCGGACAACTGCCGGATGTGAACGGACTAGAATCGGAATTCACTTAGACCATAAATAATTTCGGAATTGACTGAGGGACTAATTCCAGATAAAACCAGACTTCAAACGGACTTAAAATGTATGCCGGACAACTGCCGGATGTGAACGGACTAGAATCGGATTTCACTTAGACCATGAATAATTTCGGAATTGACTGATGGACAAATTCTAAATAAAACCAGACTTAAAACGGATTTAAAATTTATGCGGGACAAGGGCCGGATGTGAACGGACTAGAATCGGATTTCACTAAGACTATACATATAATTTCGGAATTGACTGCTGGACTAATTACAGATAAAACCAGACTTAAAACGGATTTAAAATTGATGCCAGACAACTGCCGAATGTGAACGGACTAGAATCGGATTTTTCTTAGACTATACATAATTTCGGAATTGACTGCCGGACCTATTCCAGATAAAATCAGACTAAAAACGGATTTAAATTTTATGCCGGACAACTGCCAGATGTGAACGGACTAGAATCGGATTTCACTAAGACCATACATATAATTTCGGAATTGACTGCTGGACTAATTCCAGATAAAACCAGACTTAAAACAGATTTAAAATTGATGCCAGACAACTGCCGGATGTGAACGGACTAGAATCGGATTTTTCTTAGACTATAAATAATTTCGGAATTGACAGCCGAACTAATTACAGATATAACCAGACTTAAAACAGATTTAAAATTTATTCCGGACAACTGCCGGATGTGAACGGACTAGAATCGGAATTCACTTAGACCATAAATAATTTCGGAATTGACTGCGGGACTAATTCCAGATAAAACCAGACTTAAAGCAGATTGTGAATTTTGTGCCAGACAGTTTCCGGACGTGTCCGTACTAAAAACGGAGTTCTCTCTAACTAAAAATAATTTCTGAATTGACTGGACTAATTCCAGTTAAAACCAGACTTAAAACGGATTTAAAATTTATGCCGGACAACTGCCGGATGTGACCGGACTAGAATCGGATTTCACTTAGACTATAAATAATTTCGGAATTGACAGCCGAACTAATTACAGATATAAACAGACTTAAAACAGATTTAAAATTTATTCCGGACAACTGCCGGATGTGAACGGACTAGAATCGGAATTCACTTAGACCATAAATAATTTCGGAATTGACTGAGGGACTAATTCCAGATAAAACCAGACTTCAAACGGACTTAAAATGTATGCCGGACAACTGCCGGATGTGAACGGACTAGAATCGGATTTCACTTAGACCATGAATAATTTCGGAATTGACTGATGGACAAATTCTAAATAAAACCAGACTTAAAACGGATTTAAAATTTATGCGGGACAAGGGCCGGATGTGAACGGACTAGAATCGGATTTCACTAAGACTATACATATAATTTCGGAATTGACTGCTGGACTAATTACAGATAAAACCAGACTTAAAACGGATTTAAAATTGATGCCAGACAACTGCCGAATGTGAACGGACTAGAATCGGATTTTTCTTAGACTATACATAATTTCGGAATTGACTGCCGGACCTATTCCAGATAAAATCAGACTAAAAACGGATTTAAATTTTATGCCGGACAACTGCCAGATGTGAACGGACTAGAATCGGATTTCACTAAGACCATACATATAATTTCGGAATTGACTGCTGGACTAATTCCAGATAAAACCAGACTTAAAACAGATTTAAAATTGATGCCAGACAACTGCCGGATGTGAACGGACTAGAATCGGATTTTTCTTAGACTATAAATAATTTCGGAATTGACAGCCGAACTAATTACAGATATAACCAGACTTAAAACAGATTTAAAATTTATTCCGGACAACTGCCGGATGTGAACGGACTAGAATCGGAATTCACTTAGACCATAAATAATTTCGGAATTGACTGCGGGACTAATTCCAGATAAAACCAGACTTAAAGCAGATTGTGAATTTTGTGCCAGACAGTTTCCGGACGTGTCCGTACTAAAAACGGAGTTCTCTCTAACTAAAAATAATTTCTGAATCGACTGGACTAATTCCAGTTAAAACCAGACTTAAAACGGATTTAAAATTTATGCCGGACAACTGCCGGATGTGACCGGACTAGAATCGGATTTCACTTAGACTATAAATAATTTCGGAATTGACAGCCGAACTAATTACAGATATAAACAGACTTAAAACAGATTTAAAATTTATTCCGGACAACTGCCGGATGTGAACGGACTAGAATCGGAATTCACTTAGACCATAAATAATTTCGGAATTGACTGAGGGACTAATTCCAGATAAAACCAGACTTCAAACGGACTTAAAATGTATGCCGGACAACTGCCGGATGTGAACGGACTAGAATCGGATTTCACTTAGACCATGAATAATTTCGGAATTGACTGATGGACAAATTCCAAATAAAACCAGACTTAAAACGGATTTAAAATTTATGCGGGACAAGGGCCGGATGTGAACGGACTAGAATCGGATTTCACTAAGACTATACATATAATTTCGGAATTGACTGCTGGACTAATTACAGATAAAACCAGACTTAAAACGGATTTAAAATTGATGCCAGACAACTGCCGAATGTGAACGGACTAGAATCGGATTTCACTAAGACCATACATATAATTTCGGAATTGACTGCTGGACTAATTCCAGATAAAACCAGACTTAAAACGAATTTTCAATTTGGTCGGGTTAATTTTCGGATGTGAACTGACGACAAACGGATTTCACTCAGACTATAAATAATTTTATACATGACTGCCAGACAAATTCCAGACTAAACCAGACTTGAAACGGATTTAAAATTTATGCCGGACAACTGCCAGATGTAAACAGACTAGAATCGGTTTTTACTTAGACTATAAATAATTTCGGAGTAGACTGACGGACTAATTCCAGATAAAACCAGACTTAAAACGGACTTAATATTGATGCCAGACAACTGCCGGATGTGAACGGACTAGAATCGGATTTTTCTTAGACTATAAATAATTTCGGAATTGACAGCCGAACTAATTACAGATATAACCAGACTTAAAACAGATTTAAAATTTATTCCGGACAACTGCCAAATGTGAACGGACTAGAATCGGATTTTACTAAGACTATACATATAATTTCGGAATTGACTGCTGGACTAATTCCAGATAAAACCAGACTTAAAACAGATTTAAAATTGATGCCAGACAACTGCCGGATGTGAACGGACTAGAATCGGATTTTTCTTAGACTATAAATAATTTCGGAATTGACAGCCGAACTAATTACAGATATAACCAGACTTAAAACAGATTTAAAATTTATTCCGGACAACTGCCGGATGTGAACGGACTAGAATCGGAATTCACTTAGACCATAAATAATTTCGGAATTGACTGAGGGACTAATTCCAGATAAAACCAGACTTCAAACGGACTTAAAATGTATGCCGGACAACTGCCGGATGTGAACGGACTAGAGACGGATTTCACTTAGACCATGAATAATTTCGGAATTGACTGATGGACAAATTCCAAATAAAACCAGACTTAAAACGGATTTAAAATTTATGCGGGACAAGGGCCGGATGTGAACGGACTAGAATCGGATTTCACTAAGACTATACATATAATTTCGGAATTGACTGCTGGACTAATTCCAGATAAAACCAGACTTAAAACGGATTTAAAATTGATGCCAAAAAACTGCCGGATGTGAACGGACTAGAATCGGATTTTTCTTAGACTATACATAATTTCGGAATTGACTGCCGGACCTATTCCAGATAAAATCAGACTAAAAACGGATTTAAATTTTATGCCGGACAACTGCCAGATGTGAACGGACTAGAATCGGATTTCACTAAGACTATACATATAATTTCGGAATTGACTGCTGGACTAATTCCAGATAAAACCAGACTTAAAACAGATTTAAAATTGATGCCAGACAACTGCCGGATGTGAACGGACTAGAATCGGATTTTTCTTAGACTATAAATAATTTCGGAATTGACAGCCGAACTAATTACAGATATAACCAGACTTAAAACAGATTTAAAATTTATTCCGGACAACTGCCGGATGTGAACGGACTAGAATCTGATTTCACTTAGGCTATAAATAATTTCGGAATTGACTCCCGGACTAATTTCCGACAAAACCAGACTTAAAGCAGATTGTGAATTTTGTGCCGGACAGTTTCCGGACGTGACCGGACAAAAAACGGGCTTCACTTTGATTATAAATAATTTCGAAATCAATTGCCGGACAAGATTCGGACTATTGCGGATTAATTTCAGATCAAATTTTTTGTGTCGGACAAATTTCGGACTAATTCGGATCATTTCCGGACACATTTCGGATTAATTCCAGTTAAGACCGGACTGTTTTGTCTGGAATTCGTCCGGAATTCGTACGGAATTATTCCGGATTTTTTAGAAGGGAGATAACTTAATGAACATTTTAAATATCTAGAACTATTACTTTATCCTTCATATTCTTAGTAAATTATTAATTCTGTTTCTGTACCAGTTACAAAACCGTTCCAAGCATAAAAGTTCTAATATTGAGAAAAAATTGCAAGTCTCTAGTATAATTTTATCGTAAGAAGATAATTAACAACAATCAATTGTTTAAACAATTGTTATAAATAAATTCTAATGTTACTGTTTATTTTCGATTACGTTAAACATAAAGAGTTACAAAATTAAGAAAAAGTTGTAAATCTCGGGCTTTATTTTATCAAAAGTTCATAAATAACAACAATAATTTGTTTAAACAATTGTTAAATAGACTTTTTAGATTTTAAATCCGCCATATTGGATCTGTCACTTTGAATTTTTAAAATCCGACATCAGATTCGGAATCAGCGACATCAAAAACCTCCGAGTAACGAGTTCCAATCAAATATTCTACTTTTTGGACTTTTGGACAAAAATCGGGTTTTCTGTCACACTGTGCGCAGTGGCGCGAACTTTTAAAGTAGAAAATGTGTACATTTTATATAAAGAATGAAATTATTTTTCTCATAGAGAAACGGTTATGCATGTCCACGTGGACATTTGCCCCAACCCCCCTCAGCCTCTCGTGGATAATCGTGAACATTTTCTGGACTCCCTCTCAAACTGTCCACATGGTTTATTGACGGCCCCAAACCACTGCAATATAAAAAATAAAAAAAAACGAATTTTGCTGGCCTGTGCTATCTCACAAAATCAAATGTCAAATGTAAAATGAATAACAAAAATTTGAAGTTGTATTTTTTTTTTTTTTTTTTTTTGAAAATGTCAAAATCAAAAGTATTATGTTTTCAATTAATTTTGAGATATTTCGTTGAAATGATCAGGTAGGATTTTAAATCAATCGGATTTGTGATATTTACAACAATTTTAACACATTCCTGCGTACCATTTTACTCGTCATTTTCGCATGGAATTTCCTAGCTTCAAAACCGACGTGTATGCATGTGCCGCTTTGGTATGAACTACAAACATAAAAATCTATTAATATTTAACCCACTTCTTAAAAAATTTGAATTTTAAAAAAACGGTTAAAAATTTTAAATATCCTCCAACTTGTTTTTTTTATCAGAGGTGAAAGTTCGTAGTTCAGACTATAACTACAGACCTAAATTTAAAGAAAATATTGGATTTTTTAATTGTACACGGAGGAAAAAACCTAACTTTTGTAGCATGAAGTTTTTCTCTCGCTTTGCAGTAGGACCCACTCCTACCTTTAAAACAAAAAATTTTACTGCAAAGGCAAGCCGTCACCCTAAAATAGTGTGACAGGCCTGCCTTTGCAGTAAAATTTCTTGTTTTAAAGGTAGCAGTGGGTTTTACTGCAAAGCGAGGGAAAAACTTCATGCTACAAAGGTTGGGTTTTTAACTCCATGTAGATAATTTTTTTTGTCACTATTAAATAAAGTAATATAAAATAAAACTTTTAAATAAAAAGACTGGGTTAAAAAACTATATTTTAATATAAAAAAAAAATTCTTGAAAATATGTGCAATATTATACTGACCCCTTAAAACTATAAAAAAAAAATTTAATATTTTTTTCTTAATTCTACCTAAAAAAAGGAACAATTCATGTTGTTAGCAAATTTTTTTAAAACAAACCGTTCTTGAGTTATCAAAAATTGAAAAAAATTGTCAACTTTTTAAACAAACGACCATATTCTTTTTCAAAATTATCGTACAAAAAATTTAAAAAAGTGTGTTTTAAAGGTGATTAAATTAGCTTCCAAATAATATACGTGTAATTAATATATTATTATTTCCTGAAAAACTGTATTACTTTAAAGAAAACAAAAAGAAGTGAAAAGTTTTGTTTTGATTAGGTAATTTTTTGATTAGCATTAGGTAATTAAACATTAACAAAAAATTTTTAAAAATTTATGTTTTATACAGTATTAAAACTCAAGAAATGAGCTTTCAAATGAGACCTTTTTGAGCTTTATAACTTTAATGATAAACAAAATACTAAACTTTTTGCAATGCCTTTAAAACATAAGGCAGTCATGCTGAGTCTTATAGATCAGAATTTTTCTTGATTTCAAAATTTTTGGGGGGTTTTTTTAGGTTATTTTAAAAGTGTGACGTGATGGGGTTAAGTAGACTTCATATTCGGTTTCAGCGACCTCAAACACATAAAGCAATCATGATAAGACTTAGAGATCAGAATTTTTCTGGATTTCAAAATTTTGGGGTCGAATTTATATTTTTTTGAGGTTATATTAAGAACCTGCCATGATGGGGTTAAATGGGCTTCAGATTCTGTTTCAACGACCTCAACAACATAAAGTAGTCACGGTTTAACCTCGAGCTCAGAATATCGACTTTTTTTTGTGCCTGTGTAATTTCTTACAGAATTTCTCCAAGGTACTTGTCTTAGGTGTAATAAAAAATAACATCTGTGCAATATATACCTTATTATAATCAAAACCAGCAAACGTTTCAGCTCTCCGAGGAACACACAAAGCTGGTGGGACATAAGCATCGCTATGACGTTCCCCAGCAGAACTTAGACTTCTAGAAAGTGTCGCACCACCAGCTGTAAATGATAAAGAACTTGCGAGACGAGTAGCTTCTTGTACTGCTATAACTACCTGTAACAATATGTAATTTCAAATGAATTAGCTTATTTCGATCTTCTTTTACATACAAAATAATAAGTTTACTTCTTTCCAAAGATGAATTGCATCGATTCCATCGCTGCGGACAAGTCTTGTATAATCCGGAATTTCTTTATATCCTTTATCTATTTTATTTCCATCTATATCACTCCCAGTACAAAAATTAGTAGTGTGTAATAATTGCATTTGAAGTCCCATTTTTTCTTCGAGTAGTAAAGCTTGTTCTGTATCCTTTTTCCGTAACTCATCTAAATTTATTTTACAAATAGACCTCAATTTAGTAATTAATTCCTTTTTTAAATGAATTTCGTTTTCTACTTATTTGAAAATATTTTCTAATAAAATAATGTAAAATATCAAAAATGCTCACCAATAATTTTTTTAATATCTGATTCCATAGATTTAGTTAGACGTTTTTCCTCAGAAGATAATGTTGTCATGGAAGAAGAGCAAACAATTTTCATTTCATTACTATTGTAATTTTTAATACAGACATCTGTTCGGTTATCTTGATCCTGAGGACATGCTTCCACTGCAGTTCTAATTGCTTGAATCCAAAGCTGTTTATCCTTGGGTTTCTGTACTTTTAGTTCAAACATTTCAGGCTCTAATGGATTGCTACTTATAAGGTAAATTCCTCTGGATTCTTGCCCTGCTTTTTCACGAACGAGCAATCTTTGCAAGGACACTATACCAGCTTTATTGTCAGGTACAAAAAATGCATATTTTTGATCCCTAGTTTCCGCCAAAAAAAATAACACATCAGAAAGAACAACAACAACAACTTGGGCCATTTTACCCCTTCCTTGCATAAGGTACGCTGTACCTTCAAATTTCAAATTTCGATTGGATGATAAAATATCTGATTTTTTAAATTTGAGATCACGATATATAGCATATGATTTAGCATCAATTCTAAAAAAATAAATCGTATTAAATAACAAATTAGGCTTATTTTACATATCATAAGCTTTAAAAATTTTAAATACCTGTTATAAATTTCTAACTTCCTATCTTCTCGTTCCTTATTCGCGACACATGTATCTACATCCGCCAAAATTTCTTTAACTAGACTTAAAGCCTTTCTTAGATTATCTGCTTCTTCAGGTGCAACACCAGTTTTAATTAAAGGTTCTACTAACAATGGATACTTAGTGAGCCGCTGAGTTACAAAAAGAATACATTCAGGAATACCTTTTTTCTTAAGTAAGGGGTTAGTCTGGAAACAATAAAAAAGAAAAAGAGTTTTTAATGCAAGAAAATCAGTATCAATTATAAATACGACTTAAAATAATAATTTTGCAGGAATCTGCATAATATTCTTTTTCTAATTCTATAGTTGTTTAACTTAATTATTAAGGCAAAGATAATATCTGAACATTTCAAATCACAAAAAATTTCTCTTTAAGAAATTCGTGGATTGATATTAAGAGAATGCTATTAATAATTAAATATTTCTATTTGACAATTATTCTTTGTGAAAAGTCTTCATATGGTAATTTAACAAGTACTTAGATGTATTGATTCAAAATATAAATTAGTTATGATATTAAAATAAGATAATTTAAAAATTGGGAAAATGGATATTGTTGCAAAAGAAAAGTTGTAAACTCTATATGGTTGTAAAAAAATAAATTCTCATGAAAAATTTGGATATACCCTAAGCATGGACCAGACGCAAGGTCTCAGCCTTTAAGAGGCAAAAATTGTCACCTTTGTGAGAAACAATTAAAGTTTTCAGGTATACTGTTGTTATCAACTATGGGTTCACATACTTTATTCCCCTGATTTTTCTTGTTTTACGGAGTGTTAGCGTATTTCGGCACCAAATCGTGTATGTGTCACGGGAAAGGTGCGCGTGCGTGAAAAAGGAGGTACGAAATATGAGTACCTGTGTTAGAAAGTCGAGTCTTAGTGCGTCTAAAATCAAGTCAAAAATAGCGACTAGAAATGATATCGAGCTGGAGATTTTCGGAGTGTACCCGAACGAATCACGAGTGAGTGCGGACCTAGAGTGACTTATTTTTTTATGTATTTCTTTTCAAATGAATTAATTATGTTTAGTTTATCTTAAAATTTGTGTTCTTTCTACATATAAGAACTTCCACATCAACCCATACCAACTTTGTTTAATAAAAGTTTAATCGGCTATCATATCATATTTTTAGTACAAAACTGTGAAACGCGTAGTGTAAAACTGTGAAAATCGAGTAAAAAACAGTAAAAATATACTCGAAATTTATCATTTGTTTTAAAAATCAAAATGGCGACGGCGTTGTCACTACCGCTGATGTGAAATTTGAAGATTTTGCAGCTCAATTACAGCAAACACCGTCCACCAATCAGCAAGAAACTTATCAGTTAAGAAATTTTGTGGGTTCCCGAGCACGAGGCCGAGGAACCTGGATGCCAAGAAATCAGGATACAGCGAACACAAATTCAAGACCTGGAGCATCCAACCAAGAACATCAGTACGAGGGCCTCCCGCCTGATAATACACAAGAGCATGGATCAACCACCACCACCAAATCAAAATCAGTGCCAACCACCACCACCGTAAAACGAGAATTCGAATCATCAACCACCACCACCTCATGAAAATGTAAATCCAACTCTAGAACAAATGATGTGACATTTACTAGAAGATGGAAAACGGAGAGAACAAATACTAATGCAATTAAGTCAACCAACCTTCGCCAACAAATGATAACGCGACGCAAACTGATCGCTCTATGCCGAATTACCACATTATGCCGGATTTATCTAAGAGCATCGAAGATTTTCAGGGAGAAATCGGAACGAATAAAGCTAAAGAATGGTTACGTACTTTAGAAGGTATGAGAGTTTTGCATCGGTGCCCGGATGATTTCGCATTGGAGGAAGCACGAACTCACTTAAAAGACGCCGCACTGGGTCGTTTATTGTCCCTATTAGTAAAATTCAAATTTGGAGAACAAAAGCGGAGAGAGAGTGCAGGGTCCTCAATAATCGTTGACTACATATTTTTACAGTAAAATCAAACTATGTCGAGAACTTGGACTAAATAGTATGAAAGAAATCAATGAACAAGTTCTCATTGCATTATGGTCCCCTGATTCATGCAACTCTATGGCACCACGCACTCACACGGACGCCAATACCTTAATTCAGGACATGCTCGAATACGAACAACTGTATCTACAACGAGCAGAACGAATTAAAAACGCACGAGAGAAGAAGCAAGGCAAAACCAGCAAATCAACTGTGCGGACTCCGACGTCAGGAGAAAATCCAACCAAAAACCCTTCAACAACGGCATCGGTGGGTAAAAATCCAGACACGAGACCCGCCCCGTTCGCGACGCTGAAAGTGAATGAAAATTTTACAACTGCAACTCTTTTGAACATATGTCGAGAAACTGTCCAGAACCTCTAAGGGAGCTGAAGTGTACAAAATGCAACCAGTTAGGTCATACTCAACATTATTGCACACAATCGTCAACTGTGAAGTCAGATGTCAATGCCGTATCTAAAACGGAAACAAACCCTTCAGTCAGTAAATACGTAAAAGACAACAGAAGAAATCACAATAAAAAAATATAACTTTAATTATTGTGCCTGACGATTAGCAATCAGTGGATACGTTAATCAGACGAATCTTCACCGATTCCGAATTTGTCGATTACTATAAAGTCGACAACACTTTGAAATTTGAGTACAGTGAATTTCCAAAATTTAATAATGCTATAGATCAATTTCATCGAAGTGTAAAGTTCGGAAAAGAGGATAACTTTATCTGTGTTGAACATCAGTAAGAGTACGCAAGAATTACAAGAAGAGGAAATCGTCACCAAGGCATCAATCGGGGTGCCATCATTTAGTCCAAAACTCAGTTGTCAGAATCTCCAAAAGTCCGAAATTTATTTGTCAGAATATCCAATTCTCCGAATCTCTTTTTGTCAGAATATTCAACTCTCTGAATCTTCATTTGTCCGAACTTTTAAATTCCCGAATCGACAAATCTCAGAATATTCAACTTGCCAAATCTCCATTTTTCCGAACTTTTATTCCCGAATCTCCATTTCTCAGAATCTTCAACTTTCCGAATCTCCATTTATCCGAAGTTTCAAATTCCCGAATCTCCAACTCTCAGAATTGTCAACTCTCTCAATCTCCATTTGACCGAACTTTTAAATTCCCGACTCTCCAACTCTCAGAATCTTCAACTCTCCGAATCTCCATTTGTCCGAACTTTTAAATTCCGAATTTCCAACTCTCAGAATTGTCAACTCTCCCAATCACCATTTGACCGAACTTTTAAATTCCTGACTCTCCAACTCTCAGAATCTTCAACTCTCTGAATCTCGATTTGTCCGAACTTTTAAATTCCCGAATCTCCAACTCTCAGAATCACCATTTGACCGAACTTTTAAATTCCCGACTCTCCAACTCTCAGAATATTCAACTCTCCCAATCTCCATTTGTCCAAATATTCATGACACCGAATCTCCATTTGTCCGAACTTTTAACACTCCGACTACTCAGCATACAGAATCTCTATCTGTCAGACCAAAAGAATGCAGAATTTCTAAAGGTGCTTTCTGATTAGCTGGAAATGTTCCCGGAAAAATTACCAGCCAATCAGAAAGCTCGTTTCGAAATTGTACATTCTTTTGGTCTGACAGATGAAGATTCTGTATGCTGAGTAGTCAGGGTGTTAAAAGTTCTGACAAATGGAGATTCGGTGAGTTGAATATTCGGACAATTGGAGATTCGGAAAGTTGAACATTCTGAGAGTTGGATATTCTGTAATTTAAAAGTTCGGCCAAATGGTGATTCGGAGAGTTAACAATTCTGAGAGTTGGAGATTCGGGAATTAAAAAGTTCCGACATATGGAGATTCGGAGAGTTAAATATTCTGAGTGTTGGAGAGTCAGGGATTTAAAAGTTCGGTCATATGGTGATTGGGAGAGTTGACAATTCTGAGAGTTGAAGATTCGGGAATTTAAAAGTTCGGACAAATGGTGATTGGGAGAGTTGACAGTTCTGAGAGTTGGAGATTCGGAAATTTAAAAGTTCGGACAAATGGAGATTCGGACAACTGAGTTTTGGACTAAATGATGGCACCCCCATCAATCACCCCTCTACAAGAATTCAGCAGCGGCACAACGACGAGGGAACCCATCAACGCGCAGAATTGTAATATTAGTTTAAATTAACGTAAACTTGTTATCGACTAACTTGCAAGTATTTTAAACAAATATAGAAACGGTGTCGCAAAAAATTTAAGCAAGCTCGGATGCACGCATTTGATAGAAATGGAAATTAACCAAGGAGTTAGCTCATTTGGTTAGAGTCCTGGACTCTGCGGTCGCACCAAGTCAAGTTTGCTTGGTTAGCGCCCCGGGGAGCCTGGGATTTTTCCTAGCTCGTGAGGTAGCTTCATTTGGTAGGTAGGACGTCGAAATATAATGATGTGCACTGTCGGTAACCGACTTGTGTAGGTCACTATAACTCGACTGTCGATAAACCGATTGTACTTAGGAAGAGGTTTTTCTACAGTTTTCCCTCTCCACTAACGAGAAAACCCAATATATCGGGTGGTCCAGGCAAATGCGAGTACTCCTAATTTCAAGCCGTTCTGTAGACGCAAAAAAACTTAGCGAATGTGTATAAAAGTACAAAAAAATTCTACGAATTCCCTACTGGGGATTTAGTCGGTGTCGAAAAAGCCTTTTTCTGTAAGCGAATCGGAGCGGGAAACTACGAAAAAAATTATAATTCAACAATATTAAAATCTCGGAATTGTCAGAGAGATTTCCTGTCCATATGCAGGTCCCGCGTTCTTAATTTTAAAAAAAGTTGTGTAAATAAACAAACAGAACGGATACATTTTCCACTCCCAAACATGAACCAACAGGTGTCGAAAAAAATCTAAAGAAGCGCAAAAAAAGACAGCATTCATCACAGCTGATCATTACGGAGTATTTACAAGAATTAATGGTATTTGGTTTCATGTCCTTCAAAGTCACATAGGCCAAGATAGAACTCTCGCTAAAATGAGAGAATACTATTTTTTCCGGGAAATAACGCGATATATGCGCCGTTATATCCAATAATACATTCAATGTATCCTCACTAAGTCGAAGACTGGTCCACAAAGTGGTGAGTTACACCCAATTGTACTAGGTTCAAGGCCGTTCGCTAAAATTTACGTGGATCATTTAGTTCTTAGTGTGACTACGTTGAAAAGAAATAAGTTTATTTTGGTTTTGACCGACACTCTTACTCGTTTTGTTATTTTGCGAGCAGTAAGGTAAATGTCCCAGTTACGGGACGCTTAAGGGTCTTAAGAATTTAACTGTTAAAATATATTATGTCAAGTAGGTTTTTCATTAAGGTTTTTTTATTCTGAAAGATAAACTCATATTCTACTTGTTTATTAAAAAATACTAACATTTTTGGCAATTTTAAGGATTAATTTAACAATAATATCAGTCCATTGCATGTACCAATAGCTGGCAATGAAAAAAAAGTTGTCCGACTGGCCAATTTTAAAAGTCCCAATAACTGGCAATGGTTTTAAAATTATCATAAAAAGTATTTAAGTATTTACAAACATTTATTTATTATTAAAGTGATAGAATATTCAAATTGTCGCAATATAAAATTAAATCAAATTGTTCATTTTAATATAAAAGAAGGTTCATAATGAAAACATTAATATATGAAACAAATGAATAAATGAGGTTATGAAGATTCTGTATTTTTATCTAAGTTTGAATTTATTTCAAAGATAATTTTTTAAAATGTAAATTAACTTTTTTAAATAATAAATACAAGTTTTTAAATGCGAAATTAAACTAACTTTAACTTATATTCATTTGAATTTGTCACTTGGAAGTATTTAACAGTGAAGTGATGATGATACTAATAATCTTTCCGAGTCAGGTTAAAAAAAATTGTAACTCGTGATTGTAACATTATTTTACGTTTGAACTAACTTCTCTCCAATTGTTTGTTTGATTTGTTTGATTAATTTTCAAGTATTACTACACGGAAAGAAATATTTTGCATTTTTAGCATGAGAACACTTCATGTTCTTTCTGTAAAGGCGTTTGCTTACCTATAAAAGTAAAAATTTATGCATTTTAAGTATTAAGTGCTACCATAGAAAAAATGTATGGTAGACTTAGGGCCCAGTCCCATGATTGCGTTTCAACGCACGTTTTGTAACTAGACCATAAGTGCAGAAGAGATGCAGATATACTGCTGTCATTTTTGCACTCATGGTCTAGTTACAAGACGGACGTTAAAACGCAATCATGGGACTGCGCCCTTACTCTTAGTCTAAAATCATTTTACATAAAACGCAAAGGTATTTTACTCAAAATAACCGTTTGACACATACGTCAAACGGTTGGAGAGGGTAAATAGGCGGAGACAAATCACTGGTTCCAGCGGACTCACCGACTAAGTCTATAAGTCTCTTTGTTATTTTCGTAAAACGATGTTTCTTACTTTTTGAGTAAAATACCTTTGCGTTTTATGTAAAATGATTTTAGACTAAGAGTAAGTCTACCATACCTTTTTTCTATGGTAGCACTTAATACTTAAAATGCATAAATTTTTACTTTTATAGGTAAGCAAACGCCTTTACAGAAAGAGCATGAAGTGTTCTCATGCTAAAAATGCAAAATATTTCTTTCCGTGTAGTTTGAGGCATGCCGCATGGACTTACGTCCATGGTTGAAGGTTATGAATGCACTTCTGAAAATATTGACAACATCTTAAATAATTATGGAAAATATTGAACAGTCTATATATCAAATAAGCTTAAAATTACATATTTAATAATTATTTACGATAATTGCAATCAAAACCTGCTAATATAATAATAAAATGTAAATGAACTGCTGACAGGCTCGCTTTTGGTCAAGTGGAAATTTTACGTACCAATACGTAGCCGCGTAAATTTAGAATATAAAAATTATTAAAAACTGCATTTTTTCGTTTTATATTCATTAAAAATATTCTAAGGATTATAAAGCTGCTTTACTTATACCTAAAGACCCAGTATTTCGACAGTTATCATCTTAACACTGAATAGGAATTTCTTGCCTATAAGCTAAGAAATGCTTACCGACCCAAAGAGAATTTTACGACACTGACTCAAACATTATTTTAACTTTAAAAACTTTAACATATTCATGAAATAAATTTAATATTGGATGTTTATTACTAAAGTTATGAAAATGTATAATTATATTAGCTTGATCTCACTTGTACTGCTCAATAAAAAATAAAATTCACGTTAGTGGCTACGTTATGGTACATGGCTAATAACTGGGGTTTTTACCTTACAGGACTGAGGGACAAGGACAGAGATAGGAAGAAGATCGCTGGAAGGGGATCGACCGGCTGATCGAATTCTGGACTGGGTCACGGCCATCATTAATTATTATTAATTATTCTTTCGGTGACACCACGCGTTGTGATTTGGGTAATTGGGGAATAGTAAAGTGCGAATATAGTACTTAAAAATGTTTGGTGTAAGTGGTAAATGAGAAATAAAGGGATAATTTTGTGAATAGTGAAATCTTGATTTACAATTTTAATTGAAGTGTTTTCCCGAGTTTATTTTCCTAATTTGTATTTCTGCGTTGCCAAGGTCGGCAACAAGTTATACTATTTTTCAGCGGAAAGCCGTTGGTAAGTTTAATTTTATCAATTTCGTGTCTCAGTCGATTTCTGCACTAAGTCGTGGATTCGGAGGATCTCTCCTTTGGTCCAGCGTTGGATATTTTTGTGTGTTCATTTCGGGGTGAAAAGTCAGAATAAGAGTTTCGCGTTTCGAGTTGAGTGTAAAATTTAAATTATTAGCAACTCGTTACATTCTTTAATTAAAAAAAAAAATAAATAAATGATTATAGATCCATCTGTGTCACTTTGTTATTTTTAATTCATCGATATTTTCTAATTTTTCTTGCATTTTTAAAAGAAAACTGTCAAAAAAGTCGCTGTTACAATTAATATAGTGGTTCTAAAATGTAAAAATAGTGTTGAACTCGTGTTCTAAAAAGCAATTTATTTTTTTGCTGTTAGTTTGGGCATTGAAATTGATTGTCTAAGTTTAATTAAATGATAATATTGCCTCGAAAAAAATGTTTGTGGCTCCCTTAAAAAGTCGCATGTCACCTTGATTGGACATTATTTCCTCAATTTTTTATTATTTTCTTCAACTTCAATTATTTTTTTTGATTTTCAATCCAGTTGTTCATTTTGCAATTATTTCAAACAGTTATTCCTATAATTTTTCAACTATTTTGTTTAAATTTAATATTTACTGTTTAATTTTCTAAACTATTTTTCTTTAATTGTTTAATTAAGTAGGCATTCTTTGAATTTTGTTTTCTATTTTCGTCTTTTTTCAGATATATTCTTCAATTTCGTCATTTTCATTATTTGAAGTCGTAAAAATTTATAGTTTTAAATGATCAACAACAATGCAAAGTTTGTTTTGTTAGTAATAATTAAATTGTATTTCTCTAGGAGGCAACTTTTTTTGACAGATCAAGCTTCAATCTTCATACCCTTTAAATTATCCTGTCTAAAAAGATATACATTTTGATAATGTAAGTTACGTAAATTTTAAAGAAAATGTACATACAAATTAACGAATGTAATATTCAAAGTAGTTTATGAGATTTCTCAAAAAATTCAGCTAATTTAGGAAATTATTATCGAGATACAGTTTTGTTTTTGTTAAACTTCTGAAATTGAGGTTATGTGCTCGGATTTTTTGTGAAATGTTATAATATTTAGTGTGTACAAGTCTTGAAACACATTTTTAGTAATTCCTTTTTCTTTAACGGGCAAAATAATTCATTTCTCTAATTTTGCCCCTTTTTCCCCTCTCTATAAATCTCTAGCGGGCGAACTAATTCATCGCTCTTATTTCGCCCGTAAACGGGCGATTTAGACACTCCGTTAATTTAATTCGCAAACGCGAACGAACACGATTATAGTGATCTGTCCGACCTGTCAACAAATAGAATTTTTAGGTTACGTCCGTTATGTTTAGAAAACAAATAAAATCGAAATACTTTCATAAGTAACACAATGATGGCAGCACTTTATTTCAAATAATAGACGATATGACAAAAAGTTTTAAGACTCTAAATTGTGAAAAATGAAGAAATGCACATGTGCAGATTATGTATAAAATCACTTTTACGTACACTACGCAAATTTAATCTTTTACATACTACGCACATGCGCAGTCGCGTCCTTCGCAGCCAATCGCAGAAAAGGTCACTTTACGTACAAAAAATAGGCGCAAAAAGATAAGTTTTAAAGCTTGAGTGTAGAGATGGGCCGATACCAAAAGAAAAGTATCGATACAAAGAATCGATATTTGTAACTGTTCGATCCGATACCTATACGATATTGAATATAAAGTATCGATACACCAAGTATCGATACTCTGATACCTATTGTTATTAATTTTTTTAATATGCAAATATATACACAACAAAGAAGAAAAATATATAAATAAATATGAATATCATTAGAATATATTTCGGGTAATTTAATTTAAAAGAGTTACCTGACAAACTGAAATTGTTTCATAATTTTTACTCCATTTTTTTTTTAATTTTTAATAAATTGTCTTGTTATCTCTTGTATGGATTTAAAAAAATAAATTTTATTTTTAAAAATAAAAAATTCTAAAATTTTAGTCAAATTTAGGAACAAAATTGTAATAATCTACTGTGATTCTAGATGTAACATTATGACAGAGGCAAAATTGACTTCTTTAAGTAACGAGTATCGATTTTAAAAAATTATGATTTTCTGCAAAAGTAAAAATTCTAGAATCCACACAAAAATTTGTTTTTAATATTATAACTGTAGTTTAATTTTACATCCAAAATGTTTTCGGGGTCGCTGATTATGAATCTGAAGTCAAATTTGAAAAATTTTAAATGGTGGATCATTTTTTCAAAATTGCTTAAATTTGAAAAACTTTATCCGCCATTTTAAATTTCGAAAATTGTGAGAATCTGACATTGTATTCGTAATCAGCGACCCTGAAACTTCCCGAGTCACAAGTTTTAAGCGAATTTTGAAAAAAGATTTTCGCCATATATATTGGACCCACAATTTTAAAATCTTACTTCAGATTGGTAATCAGCAACACCGAAAACCCCCGGTAACAAATGTCAAGCGCATTTAAGCAATTTAAAAAATTTCTGCCATATTGAATCCGACATTTTGAATTTTTGAAAATTTGACTTCAGATACGTAATCAGTGACACCAAAAACCCTCCAGTAACAAGTTTCAACAAAATGATTTTAATTGATTTTAAGTTTAAATCAAATTATTCTGCTATAAATGGTCTAAGACTACTTAAATTCTGAATAAAATATTAATTTTATCAACTTTCAAAACATATACCATAAAAATTTAGTAAATTATTATTTCAAATAAATAATAAAATGCAAATTTCTAAACGTCAATTTATAATTTTCAGCAAATTGCAAGTTTTAATAACTCATTTTGTAAAAAATATAATTGTTCACACTTCCACTAAAAATTATTATATGAAAATATGTCTTTTCTATTTCAAAAATCAGAATGATGCATTTGGACAAATTTTTTTTTCCCCATTATGTGTATCATTCCTGGTTACAAGAAAACAAGCCTGTGAGAAAAATTGTTTCGTATTTTACGAATTTATTCATTTTATTTTAATTCAGAAAATTATAAATAAGGAAGGTCTAAGGAATGATTTAAGGAATCTTCCTTAGATCATTTATAATTTTCTGAATTAAAACAAAACATGGAAGGAAACAAATCAAATTTACAAAATTATTGATTTTAACCTTACAATTCTCTTTTTTTATTGTCCAAAGTATTTAAAAAAAACTGTTCAAAATTTGAGAAAAAATAATGGTATCGAGAAGTGGATATGTAACATTTTCGATGTAACAATATCGGTACTCGATACTAGAGATCCTCAAAGGAGAGTTGGGACAACCGATATATTGATTCTGATTGGTAGCGCCTAACCGGAATCGGAAGTTCATTAAAAGTTTATTTCATTGGTCTAAAATGGCGGTTACATTTAAAATGCTGTTAAAACAAATACTTTTAAATTTAGCCCGCTCTTTTCGACCAATGATACAACTTACATCATTGTCACTTCCGATTCCGGTTTGGCACCAAGGTAGTGGAAGGGGAAACGTGTCCCAACTCTCCCTTGAGAATCTCTACTCGATACCCACGAAGTAGTATAAAGAGCTCCCACTCTCGAGAAAAACACACGCTCATTATTCTTTTCTATTCTAGTCGTGATTAGTTAGCGCTCGTTGCGCCTCTACAGGGAAAATGATGATAACTCTAATAAAATCGTCTGCTATACATTGGTCATTGGTCGAAATGTGCGGGATGATTTGAAACACTTTAAATAATGCTTTTTCAAACCTTCCCGCTGGCAGCCATTTGCTTTTATTTGCATTTTCACGTTGTTGCCCCTTTTATCCGCCAGGTTTGCGTCGATCGCCAACTAATCAGGCTTGTAAAAGAAAAGAAAAACTGGAATCGAAAATTTTTAAATAACGTACAGAGTGGGAGCTCCTTATACTACTTCGTGTCGATACCGATACATCGACAAATATCGGTACTCGATACCGATCCATCGAGAAGCAAAAGTACTCGATACAAAAATATCGTACTCGTATCGCCCATCTCTACTTGAGTGATATAAATACCATTTCTGGAAAATGCATATTCAGGAAGTTGAATATTCCGACAAATAAAGTTACGGGAAAAATTGAGTTTTGGTCAAATTGTCGGCTTCCCCCTAATGTTAAGGGTGTTTCATAAACTGCGTTACAAATTTATAGGGAGAGGGGGTCCTTCTTTCAACTACAATTTGTAAGTCAAAGGAAGAGGGAGTATTGACAAAGTCGAGATGCATATGTGAAGTGTTCTAGGTAAAATAATGGTGAAATTTTCTACCAAAGACTATTTTACTTTGTAGATGGGGAAAAGAAAATTTACGGTTGTCAACGACCAGGCGGCAAAGAAGTTTAAAAAATTGAATAATTCGTAACGTACTTTAAGGACGACTGCTTAACGTAAGTGTTTTAACCCTTTAATGCCGGGCAAAAACTCTGAGTGATACATTGCAAAAACTGCTGTTTTCTAAATGTCTTATTTTAAGACATTCTGGAGTCTTTTTTGTATCTGAGACGCAAAAAATGTCTCATTATAAGACACTTACTGCATCTTAGATACAATAAAGACATCAAAATGTCTTAATTTAAGACACTTTCGAGACACTTTTGTTTTTAGAGTATACATAAGAAAAATCAATGAAAATAAGGATATTTTGCGTCTAAAAATGTGTAAAAATGTAAAAAAAATAAATTAAAAACATTTGTTTTAAATTGAAAAAAATTTTTTGAATGTTTTTTTGTTGCTTTTTTTAATACGAAAATGCAATAAATATAAATAATACTCAATGCTTGATTTGAATTACCAGCTCTATGTCTTTGTGAAGAATTAATGCATAATATTTTGAGAATAGACAAATTATTTTCTATTCTTAAAGGATATTCAGATTGAAGTTAAATTATGTAGAAAAAATTGATAGGCTAAATTTTAAATTAAGTTTAATTCTGGTCAAGAAGTTTATAATGCATTAGTTCTATGCCACTGAGAGTAATAGATAAAACATTTTTCCTATTACATTCACTTTTTATCTCGCTGAGAGTAATAGGTAACACTTTTTTCCTTTCACACACAATTTCTTTCATAGCAAGATGCTGTACAGTGCTCGTTAACATTTAGTAAATTAAATTTTGTTTATTTTTGAAGATTAAATTTTGGTTTTTTTAAATTTTAAATTTGCAAGTCTTTACAATTATGCACATTTAAAATGCATTGAAAAAAAGTTACAATTAAAGAAATGGCAGCGTATCTCGTAAACAGAGGGAGAAATTAAAAAACTAACATCATTTTTAAATTTTGATTTAGAAGTATATAAAAAGAACACATGAATAATGAAAAATAAGTATAATTTAAAATTTTAAATATAAGTTATTTAAACATTCTGAAAAGGAACAATGTCTGAAAATTTAGTAGCCGAAATTAAAACGGAAAGGATTTCACTTTTTTTTTTATTACTGGAGAAAAATTGAGGTCAAAATTCAAATCTAGCATTCAAGCGTATTAAAATTTTTAATAATATTCTAATACCGTCTCACAGTGGGACTTTTAGCATCTTTTTTGTCAAAATCTAATATCTCTCGATAGAATAAACGAAGATGAGTGGTTCTTGGATCAAAATAAAGCTAGATAAATACAGAATAAGAAAAAATTATAGAGAACCTTTCTTCTAATTTTTATGGTCCAGCAAACACTCGAGAAGTTAGCAATTTTTTCAAAAAAACGACAAATTGAAGTAGACCAAACAAATTTGTAAAACTTTAGAAAACTCGTTATTCGTAACCTTCTGAGGTCGCTACATTAAAATATGAATGAAACTTTAACTTTCAAAATGGCGAATCAAATATGGCGGATTTAAATCTAAAAAAAAAACGATTTTTACGAAACTTGGTTTTCAGATTTTTTTTGGGTCGCAGAATGTAAATATAATATTTAAATTGAGAAATTTAATATGGCGGATCCAATATGTCGGACTTAAATCTAAAAAAAATAATCGATTTTTACGAAACTTGGTTTTAAGATGTTTTTTGGGTCGTAGAATGTAAATATAATATTCCAATTGAGAAATTCAATATGGCGGATCCAATATGGCGGACTTAAATCTAAAAAATAATCGGTTTTTACGAAACTTGGTTTTCAGATGATTTTTGGGTCGTAGAATGTAAATATAATATTCAAATCAAGAAATTCAATATTGTGGACTTAATATCATGGAATAAGCATTTAAAAACTATTTGGATTTTCACCAAAATTAGTATTTTACAGCTTTAGAGATAGATGAAATCTCTCTATCAGCTTTCGTACTATTATTACAGAAACAGTACCAAATATATTTGTGTCGATTTAGGGTGAAAGGGACCTTAGCTGCAAAACATTCGATTTTTATAATGAATCGATAGAATTTGAGTTGCTCTTTCACATACAGTACTCAAAACTTTTTTACGTCTATTAGTTTTTCTGTTATTAGCGATGAAACATAAGCATAACCTAACAATAACATAGGTTGGCACAAGTTCAAACTCCCTTTCTGTAAAATTCAAAACATTTGTTTTTTAATTGTTATTATGAATCGATAGGATTTGAGTTGCTTTTTCACATACATAAAGCAAAACTTGTTTATGTCTATTAGTTTTTGTTTTATTAGAGGTGAAACACAGGCATAACCTAACAGTAGCATAGAAAGGCTCAACTTCAAACGCCCGTACGCGTAAAACTCATTTCTGCAGCTAATGTCCCTTTCACCCTGAATCGACACATTTATTTCCTAAAAATTTGTTGTTGACATTATTCTTAGAAATATTTTTTTTAAGCTTAGAATTAATATTAATTGTGAAGTGTGCAAGTGAGTATTAACTAATTGAAGTAAGCAAAAATTCCAAAGTATCCTAAAAAACATCGTTCTGCTATTTTAATAAAACAAATCTGTTAACCTCTAAGCATAAAAATATCTTCTACTTATAAACAGTTTTTGAAGCTCTAGAAATTATTATGCAACTTTGCCATATTGGATCCGCCATATTGAGTTTCTGAATTTGAATATTATATTTACATTCTACGACCCAAAAAACATCTGAAAACCAAGTTATGTAAAAATCGATTATTTTTTTAGATTTAAGTCCGCCATATTAAATTTCTCAATTGGAATATTATATTTACATTCTGCAACCCAAAAAACATCTGAAAACCAAGTTTAGTAAAAATCAATATTTTTTTGAGATTTTAGTCCGCCATATTGAATTTCTCAATTTGAATATTATATTTACATTCTACGACCCAAAAAACATCTGAAAACCAAGTTTCGTAAAAATCTATTATTTTTTTAGATTTAAATCCGCCATATTTTATTCGCCATTTTGAAAGTTAAAGTTTCATTCATATTTTAATGTAGCGACCTCAGAAGGTTACGAATAACGAGTTTTCTAATATTTTACAAATTTGTTTGGTCTGTATACTTCGATTTGTCGTTTTTTTGAAAAATTGCTAAATTCTCGAGTGTTTGCTGGATCAGAAAAATTAGAAGAAAATTTTTCTATAATTTTTTCTTATTCTGTATTTATCTAGCTTCATTTTGATCCAAGGACCAGTCATTTTTGTCTATTCTATCGAGAGATATTAGATTTTAACAACAACAAAAATGCTAAAAGTCCCACTGTGCGCCTTCTTACTGGGTTGTTAAAAAACATAGATGCGCTGAATCCAAAAATCCTTGTGTGCCACCTGTCAGGTGAGACAAACCCTAGGCACACCGCTAATGAACATGTAAATTTTTTCAAATAACTTACCTCATAAGGTAAATGAAATCTAAAAACGCCATATTAAGAAGTTTGATGCACTGAATTAAAAAAAATTGGTGTGCCATCTCCTAGGTGGGACAAACCCTAGGCACACCACTAATTAATATAGAAACCGCGGACGCGCGCAGATTTTTCGGAGCATGGCCGTGTTTTGAAACGCAGCAAACCGAGAGCAGGTTCACTGTACAAACTTTTTTTGCCCTTCTCAGGTCACTGAATGGAAAATTTTTTTTCCACGTGCTGTCACCGAAGATCTAGGATCCACAAACCTTCCGCCCCCAAGTCCCATTTCAAGGATCCACACATTTATTAGGACAATAAAAATATTTTTTTTTTAATTTTACTATAAACAATGTTTAAGTAAAAAATTGTAATTCCTTGAATTCTTACGAATCCAGTCAAATGTTGTACTGTGTGAAAATCTTAAAAATATAATATTATTAATTATTAATATATTATAACTATTGAGTTTTCTCGGAAATTTTTTCACAATTCTTGAGATATTTTTAGATATTTGTTATATTAGGAAAAACAGGATTTTCAATAAAAAATTTGGAAAATAATAATATTAAAATTAAAACATTTTTTTTATTTCGTAATCCCAATTTTACGCCTTTTTTGAGCAATCTCACGATCACTGCTGTACCCGCAATACTTCCGTTCAACTGGTACAATACTGGAAAAATATAAGAGTTTTTTCAAAAGAAACTTTGTTAGTACAAATTGTTTACAACAATTTGTTTATATAATGTTTAAATTATTTTACCTTTTTTTTTATAGGTAACTTGGGATGCGGAAGGTTTATGGATCCTAGACCTTCGGTGACAGCAAGTGGAAAACAAATTTCCCCTTCAGTGACCTGAAAAGGGCAAAAAAAAAGTTTGTACGGTGATCCTGCTCTCCGTATGCTGCGTTTCAAAACGCGTGCCATGCTCCGAAAAACCTGCGCGCGTCCGCGGTTTCTATATTAATTAGTGGTGTACCTAGGGTTTGTCCCACCTAGAAAGTGGCACACCAATTTTTTTGAATTCAGTGCATCAAACTTCATAATATGGCGTTTTTAGATTTCATTTACCTTAAGAGGTAAGTAACTCGAACAAATTAACATGTTCATTCGCGGTGTGCCTAGTGTTCGTCCCATCTGAGAGGTGGCACACAAGGATTTTTGGATTCAGGACATCAAGATTCATTAAATGGCACCATCGGTACACATTTACCTTATGAGGTAAGTTACTCGAAAAAATTTACATGTTCATTAGCGGTGTGCCTAGGATTCGTCCCACCTGAGAGGTGGCCCACAAAGATTTTTGGATTCAGCACATCAAAATTTTATTAAATGTCACCTTCGATACATATTTACCTTATGAGGTAAGTTACTCGAAAAAATCTAAATGTTCATTAGCGGTGTGCCTACGGTTCGTCCCACCTGAGAGGTGGAACACAAGGATTTTTGGATTCAGCGCATCAAAATTTATTTAATGGCACCATCGATGCACATTTACATTATGAGGTAAGTTGCTTGAAAAAAATTACCACTTTAATCACCTGCCCTTAATTATTGTCCCCACTAGGGTCAGGCACACAAATCGATTTGTAATTGTCTTACAAAACTCTTTACGAAAATAGTGATTTGCATCATTTACCTTATACACTCCATTTTATGCGGTCGCCGCTTGGACTATAAGGTGTGACGCGCGAATTCTGCCTGAAAAGTATTGTCCTCAAACCCGATTGACCGACTTTTTTTTTAATTATAATCTTAATTATAAATCCATTTGTAGGATCAGAGGGCTGATCTTTTTTTCCTCGGAAAAAAAGTTGTAGCTTTTTTAGTATTCTTAATAAATAAAAAAAACTAAGATTTCGAAAAGGAAAAAATTTTAACATTTTTTCACTTCAACTCGTGATAATTTGGCCAATTTTGAGAATTTTTTAATAAAACCAAAAGGAAATTGTAGATTATAATATTCTAAAAGTAAAAGTAGAAACAAAAAGTTTTTATCTTTGTAACGGACCATCGATTATCAATTGTATTATCAACTGCGTCGCTGGAGGAAAACAGGCATGACTCGACGTATCATACTGCTGAATCTAGAAATTTGGGTAACTCGGGAAGACCGTTCCGATCGCGTCAGACAATTATGAGCATGGATGTTCTAGAAGGCGGAAGAAGCGAGACCGTAGAAGAGGTGCGTACTGATATTGAAGAGTTTGAGAACGGGGGTTTTGAGGAGATAAGAAGGGGGAATAGTGACCGATTGCAAACCATATACGAGAATCGGGAAGGGGAACAAGAGAACGAAGAGCGTTCGGAAAACGACAGCCCGACTCGTACTTAATGGATCCGGTAGCGAGATGGGATATCGAAATTGCGTATCAGGATCTATCCTATGATGTAGTGGGTGATATTATTCCTATGAAACCACGGCCGGTGGTTAGACATAGTCCCAGAATTATGGCCAATGTTGCTGACGAATGGTACGTCTCTCTTATAAACACAGGTAGTCGAGTAACATGCATATCGGCAGAGAAATTCGCGAGTTTAGATCAATCTAAAATAGACGTTTTGCCAGTATGTAACTTGACGCTAGTGGGAGCTTTTGGAAAAAGAGCAAAGAGGGTCAGTAAACAAATACAAGCCGAGCTACGTATAGGACCGGGCATCTGGCGTATTAGATTTTTAGTCATTTCGGATCTATCGTACAACATCATCTTAGGCAATGACGTCATGAATAAATTAAACGTAGTCATAGATTATAAAAAAAGAACATTCAATTCAGAGACTGTTTGATTGAAGGCGCGTGGATATCGTTTTACTCGGAATTACCGAATATAGATAATGAGCTGAATAAAATAACTGTGTGTCCAGGGAAGACAGTGAAATATGTTAATGAAGATGAAGTCAGTCATAGTCTCAGAATTATTGTCAATGTGATCGGCGAATGGTATGTCTCTCTGATAGACACAGGTAGTCAGGTAACATGCATATCGGCAGAGAAATTCGCGAGTTTAGATCAATCTAAAATAGACGTTTTTCCAGTATGTAACTTGACGGTAGTGGGAGCTTTCGGAAAAAAAGCAAGAAGGGTTACCAAACAAATGCAAGCCGAGCTACGTATAGGATCAGGCACTTGGCGTATTGGATTTTTAGTCATTCCGGATTTATCCTACGACATCATCTTAGGCAATGACATCATGGATAAATTAGATGTGGTCATTGACTATAAAAAAAAAAATATTCAGTTCGGTGAATATTTAATAGAAGGACCGTTGATATCGTTTAACTCGGATCTACCGCTTATACCGAATGAATTAAATAAAATAACTGCGTGTCGAGCGATGTCTGTAAAAAACAATAACAAGAATGATGTCAATCATAGCGTCAGGGTTTTAGCAATAGAATCCATAATACTAGGCGACGTGAAGCAAAGTTGTGGGAATTCTAACGGTATTGAAGCGAATTGCGAGGCTGAAAATGAAATTAGAAAATATATAAATGAGACAGTCAATGTAAGTGACATAGAAAAAAATAAATTGACAGAATTAGTTGTGCGGCATCAAGATGTGTTTTCCGATGATCCGGGATGCTTGAAGGGTTACGAACATCGTTTGAGATTATCGGTACAAAAACCGTCGATAAGAATGTCTTATTCCATACCGATCGCGCTGCGGGAACGGGCGTTGGTTTCTTTAAAGAAAATGTTAGATGCAAAAATCGTGGAACCGTCAGATAGCGCTTATTGCAATCCCATCAGAGCGGTCGAGAAAAAAGATGGAACTATTAGATTGTGCCTAGATGCCAGGCGTTTAAATTTGGTGTTAGAAGCCGACCAGGAGGGACCACCGGCAATAAGGGATGTCATTCAAAAATATCATGGCACGAAACATTTTTTCACATCGGACATGACTAGCGGCTATTACCATATCACTTTGGCAAAAGAATCGCGAAAATATACGGCGTTTTTGATTGATGGAAGGTTCTACCAATTCGAGAGAATGCCCATGAGCTTAAAGACTGCTGGCGCTGTTTTTATGCGAGCGATGCGCACAGTTTTCGGTCCGGATTTCGAGGAATTTTTAACAACATATGTTGACGACCTGTTGGTTAATTCTCGAAGTTTTGAAGAGCATCTGATTAATCTGGAGATGCTGTTTAAGAAATGTTTGGAAGTAGGTTTGAGGTTACATCTAAAAAAAACTGTTTTTTGTAGATCGGAAGTACCGTTTTTGGGATTTGTACTATCAACTGAGGGAGTCAAGCCTAATCCGCAGAAAGTAGCTGCAATTGAAGAAATGTCGGAACCGCAATCACGGGAAGAATTGTTAAAAGCTTTGGGCGTAATGGGTTACTATCGAGGATTCGTGGCGAGATATTCCAATTACATAGCGCCTTTGCGTGATATTCTAAGCGTAAAAAATAAATTTAAGTGGGATGAAGTTCATTCGCGGGCTTTTCAAGATCCGCAAACCGTAGTTTTGAAACATTATATCGAGAAAGAACCATTTCGTTTACAGACCGACGCCAGCAAGGCGGGGATTAGCGCTGTCTTGTACCAAATCGATGAAATTGGTGAATCGAGAATAGTGTCATGGATTAGTCGAACGCTCCAAAAACATGAGGTAAATTATGGAAGCACCGAGTTGGAATTGCTATGCGGTATTAAAATTACGTTTCTATTTGATGGGCCAAAAGTTTCATATTATTACGGACCATCAAGCATTGACCTTCTTAATGGAGACACCTTTTCACAATGCACGCCTGATAAGATGGTAACTCATCTTGCAAGAGTACTTTTTTGAGATCAGTCACTGTAAAGGTAAGGACAATGTGGTTGCTGACTATTTCAGCAGATACTTTCCTCGAAATAGTGATATGATCGAAGAAGTAAAAAAGAGGCTGGCATCGATAGTGATTAAAGACGATCAGGGAGTTGCAATAATGGCAATAGACAAGTTGGATTTGCCGGAATTGAAGAATGTCGGTCGTTTGCAGGATCTTGACCCTGAACTGTCGAAATTAAAAGAGGTACACAAGGAACCATATCGCGTAGAAGAAAAGTTTTTATTCCATAAAGCAAATCATGGATCACGATATCGGATAGTGATCCCAGAAAGCATGCGCAAAGACCTGATTGAAAAGGGGCATGTAAAATCTGGTCATATGGGATATTATAAAACATTTAAAGCGTTGGAAAGATTTTATTACTGGCGAGGAATGCAGAAAGAGGTCAAGAAATTTGTAAGCTCATGTAACTTGTGCCAAAGGGTGAAAAGTTTGACATATTCTGTGGAGGGAAAGTTCATGCATGTGCGATCGGAACGCCCGGGTGATACGGTGGCGGTTGACTTTTTTGGAGAGTTGCCGATGTCCACAGGAGGCGTGAGATATATTTTGGTAGTCTTGGACGTTTTTTCTAAACTAGTGCAGGAAAAGGGAATCACGGTCGTATATTGCTCTATTCGGCATCCTCAGTCTGATCCAGCAGAACGTACAATGAGAGAACTCGGCAAGATTGTTCCGCACAGTATGCGCAGAAAGACATTCAGACATTACATGCACGGCATGTAAAAAAATCGAAAAATGGTTGAATCTTGCAGTAAGCCACGCAACAGGATGCAGCCCAATAGAGTTGCATTTTGGAGCGCGTATTCGAGATAAAATCGAGGAATTCGTCAAGTTTCCGGAAGTTTTAGAAGAGTCACATAACGTCATGATAGAATTGGCAAATGAAAAGATGGAATCGGGGAGAAGGCGCAGCGAGTTATCTCAAAAATCGGTTTCGCGAGTGGAGTTGAACATAGGAGATCTCGCTTTGTTAAAGATACCGCGATTATCGTGTAAAGCTGATAGAGAAATAGACAAATTTTTCCACATTTTCTATGGTCCCTATGTAATCACCAAAAAGTTTAATGAAAATTCGTTTGAACTTGCTGAAGCTGATAATATTGAAAAATTAAGGGCAACTTTAATAAGAAATCTTTACGTAAATATCAGGTAAGATAGATCAAGTTGGAGCGTAGACGATTATGGTTCATGTCTAATTTATTTTTCTCTCGGGCATGACCATAGAGTCAATATAAAATAGGTTTTATATTCATATTTATTATTGTAACGAAGTCTGATACGATTATCAGGCGATCTCATAAGGATGTTTGTTTGCATCACAATTGTAAAATATTAATAGCAAACAAAAGGGGGAATATGTAACGGACCATCGATTATCAATTGTATTAAGGGTAGGGATCGTTAGAAGAGTGGGGAATGCCATGTAGCGCCTCGTTTGAATCGAAATCAGCCAAATGAATCACTTTTATTTTTGGCGTACTTATAGATTGACTATTATTGAAAAATATATATTGGTTGCATTTATTGCTTATTACTAATAAATATAGTGACAAAAGATTGTAAAACCACGCAAAATAGGTGAGCTCATTTACTACAAACGTTAATTTTCCATCTGTTATTTTAAAGAAGGATATAATGTGCAATTTGTGAAATTCGGATTGTTACAGTGTGGTTTTCTTTTTATGTATCTCGAAAAACGACGATTTATGATCCCCAAAATCGGTGTGACAAAGGATTGATGTACTTCGCAATATTGATGTGCTTTTGGATCGTTGGAAAAGGATCTTTTTGTAAACCGCCATCGAATAAGAAGCTTACATCGATCAGAGATATGAAACTTACACTGTGAGTCACCTAATAAGATTTGAATTTTGTCTAAACGGACATTTCATCTGTAGTAACAATCTATGAGTTAAAATTTAGAATCTCGTATTGTGTTAATGTGTGCGTATATGTGTATTGATATCTTGTATATTTGCTCATATAGAAAATATCGGATTTTGACATTTATCCGAAGTAGATTATAAATGCTAGACGATCGCGAAAAATAATGAATGGACGGAGAGTAATTATTTAATTTAGATAACCGAAAATTCTTGGCAAGTAGTTTGTTTTTTTGTAATATTTTAAAGGTAGCAAAAGTTAAATACATGGAACTTTTAAATTGTAAAATCGTTTTCTTTCCAACTTATTTCGAAAATTATTTGATGGAATTCATTTAAAGACTTATTTGATTTCTTACAACTATTTAATAAAATTCATAGAATCTTGTTTTGATTTCTTATATCTTTATAAACAAAAAAATTAATGATTTCTTCCCGAGATATTGAAAAAATTGTGTATGTCAAACTTTGAGGGGTTCGTTTAACGGGCGAAAGTTATGGCAAAATTTGCTATGATGAAAAACGTGTTCATATAAAAAGAAGTTTTTTGAAAAATTTCAGGAAAATCGTACTACTGGTTCAAAAGATATTAACAGGTTTATATTTTATAGCGCTGCGCTGTTCAAATTTTACCTATTCATTTTGTCCGTCGTGCATGAAGTCGAGTCGAGCGCGGCGCTATAAAATATTAACATGTTAATATCTTTTGAAAGAGTAGTAGGATTTTCCTGAAATTTAAAAAAAATTCTTTTTATCTTAATGAACACGTTTTTTATCATAACAAAATTTTGCCATAACTTTGGCCCGTTAAACGAACCGCTCAAAGTTTGACATACACAATTTTTTCAATATCTCTGGAAAAAATTATTAATTTTTTTGATAATAAAAATAAAAACTTTTTGTTTCTACTTTTACTTTTAGAATATTATAATCTACAATTTCCTTTTGATTTTATTGAAAAATTCTCAAAATTGGCCAAATTATCACGAGTTGAAGTGAAAGAATGTTAAAATGTTTCATTTTTCGAAATCTCAGTTTTTTTTATTTACTAAGAATACTAATAAAGCTATTTTTTCGGAGGAAAAAAAGAACGGCCTTCTGATCCTGCACAAAAATTGATAGTTAAGATTATAATTAAAAATAGTCGGTCAATTGGGTTTGAGGACAATACTTTTCAGGCAGAATTCGCGCGTAACACCTTATGGAATCCGGACCCTCCATTATAAACTTTATATAAGTCAATCGATTTTTTTTTTTAGCTAAGGAATATGATTTTTGTATTCATTAAGTTTATTTTTAGCATGGAAAAAAATCTTCAATCTTTGTTGACACTAATTTCTATGTTCGTATCACTTTCACAAACTAGTTTCACCTTATTGTTTTTAACCATATACTGTCATCTTGTTAATTTCGCGTTGGATTTAATTTATTGTAAGATACTAAAAAATGAGTTCTGCGAAACGCAAATACAAATGCAAGAACGTTCCAAACAAATTTTGTTATATCTGTGGTCAATACATTTTTGCGCAACCACCAAATTTTACTGCATTTTTGCAAAATGCATATTAGTTGTATTTTAAAGTTACTCCGGAGAATCTCAACGAATCATGGACACCTAATGTTTTGTGTAATACGTGCAAAACTGGCTTAACTATGTGGAAGTCAGGAGCAAAGTACGTATAATTGTTTGTAATTGTTTACAATTCACGTAACCGGTAACTAAAATCAGTTTATTAATTCGTAGTCGCTACTTGTCATTTGATGTTCCTGCAATTTGGGGGCAACCCACCTGCCATGAAGTAGACTGTTACTTTTGCTTGACCAATATAAAGCAATGTGGACGTCATCGAACTATTGAGTATGCTGATCCCTACTAAAAATTAGGACAGGATTGGTCAGAAATCTGGTCAGGAAGTCAGACCATTTTAATCTAGTTTTGTTACGTTTCTGGACGAATCTGGTCAGAAACATAGTAGAACTGGGGAGGAACTCTCAAAACTGGTCACAATGTATCCGCTGGCTCCGCCCTTTTACCAGGGACGAAGTAGGGTGTTTGGGGCCCCCTCTTGAAAAAAAAAGAAAAAATTACACAAAAAAAAGTCTGTCTAGCTGGTATCGATCCCGGGACCTTTAGCGTGAAAGTCCGACGTCTTGAACACTGTGACATAGAGCCACTTGTAACTCCATTTCTTTTCAAATATACTTAAATGTTGTTTAATTTTTAGCTGATGTAATAATGTCGAGATTTTATTTGATATGTAAGATATATTTTAAAAAAAATTAATGACCTAAATATATGTGGTATTGTTACAAAATTTAAAATACAATAATAAATTAATCATTATGCTAAGATACCACATTGGTTCACTAAAACGGTATAATATTTGGAATTTGAAAATTTTATATGGTTCACATAACCTATAAATGTAATATGAGAAAATAACAAATTACAAATACAAAAGTAGATATTCCTTTAAATACTCATAATTTCTATTAGAGTATTATATTTTTAAATGTATTTAGAACTTTGAGTTCGTAATTTCAAAAAATAATAGTGTTTGTTTTATTTATAAAGCGAGTAAGTTAATTACTTATCATTAGTAAATTATGAGTATTAAACGACTAACACGCAGAATATAATTCTAAACTTGTATAGTGTAATATAAATTTGTTATTTATAATTACAAATTAACGTAATATAAAATATAAGTTATATATACGTTGAGAAATAGTCGCAGTCTTAAAAATAGTGGGAGTTGAATGGGAGGAGCTTAGTAACTGTATGGTTGGAAATGATGAGACCCGTCACAAGTGGTGAGAGTAATCTACAGATATGGTTAGAAATGGTGACACCCGTCACAAATGGTGAGACCCGTCACAAGTGGTGAGAATTGTCAGGACTGTTCAGAACTGCTGACCATTCTTGATTAATTCTGATCTTATTTTTAGTAGGGGATGTTTATTCGTTTACAAAACCAATTTCACGATTACCTTCAGTTCCGTATCTTGTTTGCCCGAAACAAAAAAATCAAGTTCATGATTTATCTGAATCAAGTGATTCAAATGACACTGATTTTTTATTGATATTGAAACAGAAAAAGGTCCAATGCCTCTTACACAATCTGAACTGAATAATTTTATTAGAGATTTAGATTTAACCAAGGAGAAATCGGAAATGTTGGCATCACGAATGAAAGAACGCAACTTTGTTACTAAGGATGTAAAAATATCTTATTACAGATCCCAACACAAACGCTTTGCTAAATATTACTCGAAGAAAAGTAACGTTTGTTTTTGCCCTGATATAAACGGTTTATTTTAAATTTTTGGAGAGGCATATGATCCAACTGAATGGCGTTTATTCATCGACAGCAGCAAACTAAGTTTAAAAGCTCTTTTGCTGCATATAGGTAACAATAAGCCCTCAATCCCAGTGGCACATAATGTTAATATGGAAGAGTCGTATGAAGCAATGTCCACATTGCTACATCTAATCAATTACAAACAACATAATTGGAAAATTTGTGCAGACCTTAAAGTCGTTGCGATGGTGACTGGTCTGCAGTAAGGATACACAAAATACTGCTGATGTTTGTCTAAATGGGACTTCCGAGCAGGTCAAGTTCACTATGTTCGAAAAGATTGGCGGAACAGAATAAATTTTACAGTAGGCCAAGAAAATGTCAAATTTAATCCTTTAGTAGAAAAGGACAAGATCATTCTTCCACCTTTACATATCAAGCTGGGGCTCTTTAAAAACTTTGCAAAGGCTTTGCAAAAGAATGGCAACATCAAGGCATTTGATTACTTAAAAACCGTGTTTCGGAATTATTCGATGCGAAGATCAAAGAAGGTGTATTTGTAGGGCCACAAATTACAAAGTTGCTTAATGATTCCAAATTCCCCTTAATTATGTCAGTAAATGCAGCAAACGCTTGGGATAACTTTGGATTGACTGTTTCTTTGTTTTTGTGAAACTTCAAAAGCACTAATTACACGTAAAAAAAAAGTTTTTGAAAATTTAATAAACTAGTCAATCACTTTTGGATAGTACATATAGTTATTGAATCTGTAGTTGACGTTACTTAAATAATGTAGAACGTTGTTGAAATGTTAGAAAAAGTTATAAAATTTTTAAAATAGTCGTAAATTACTGAATGTTTTTTATTTATTGTGTAACGAGTTTATTAAAGGTTCCTCGACTGTGTTCTAGTAATTCGACAACTGGAATGCGCAGTGACGTTTACGCAGATATCGATTTCGTTAAAGACTGTCATGGCGGAATAAACACAAGTGTTTCTTTGCTCGCTCCTTCCTTTTAAAGTTTTATTCGATATAATATCATACGTATTTTGTTGATCGGGGTGCTAAGTGTAACTGGTACTGTGACTGATCTATTGTGAACTTTTGAGTCTATTTTATTTGTTTTTTATTGACTATTTCATCAGTTTATTGTGTCAGTGTCTCTACCATGGCTGCATGTCCTGAGTGTAAAGAGCCGGTTTTAAGGGGCACGGAGACAGTGGCCTGTAAAAAATGTGGGGCACTTACGCATCTACAATGCATCAATTTTAATATTTCCAAAAGTGATTTTGATAAAATTAAAAAAGGTAAAGCTGATTATAATTGTTCAACCTGTAAGGTTAAAACAGCTGGCGACACCTTTATGGGTAATACAGCGACATTAAGTGCCGGTACAAGTGGTAAAATTGTCTCGCCTTCGACGCAGCCTGCTAATACTACTTACCATCAAGAAGTTCTTTCACCAGAAATCACTGAAGCAATCAGGGTTGCAGTGGCGGAGGGGCAAAGAGCATCCAGCTCTGATTTGAAAGACCACTTGACGACTTTATTTAAGAACTTTACTGAATCACAAAGTAAATTCAATGCAGAAATTAGGGAGTCAGTTAAAAACCTGAAGACTGATGTTGCTGGAAATACTAACAGAATTCAGTCTCTGGAAAAAAGTTCCGAAAACCATTCCGAGTTGTTGGAGGAAGCAAAGAAGGAAAATAAAAATCTGCAAACCAAGGTGGATTCTCTCAAGCGTAACCTTAACTATTTGGAACAGGTATCATTGCAGACTACGCTAGAAATCCATGGGCTGCCTTTTAAACCCAATGAAACGCTTCCCTCAATTATAGAAGATTTAACTAACGCCTTGGACTGTCCTGTTGAGAGGGTCAATATTTCCCATATGTACAGAATTATTCGAAGGGATAACTCTGCTAACTCATCATATCCTCCCGCAATATCGGTAAAATTTACCAAACAGGATATTAGAGATAGACTTCTTAAACAACAGAAACTGAAACCAGACTTTTCGACAACTGATTTGGGCTGGCCAGCGAAGGAAAAATATTTAATTTTTCTTCGGGAGCCACTCACACCATTTAATCGGAGGATATACTCTGCTGCTCGCTTATTGAGGGAAAATAATAAGATTAAATACCTCTGGATCTCAGGTGGGAAGATTTTCTGCCGTCGTGAAGACGGTGCACTCAGGCTCCAGCTTACTTCACTGCAAGATGTTCAGAGGCTGAAATAGCAATTGGTTTTTATCTACTCTACATCCTGTTTCCGGTATCAACTTGGACTGTTATTTCTTACTCTTATTGGTTTAAAATTTTATATATGTAAACTTTATTTTTGTTTTTTTACTGAAAAAATTGTTTATTTAATTTCTTTATTCCACAGTATTATAGTTAAGGTCATTTGCAACTTATTATTTTTGATTAATTATTTTCTAAATTATTTTCTTGTTTTTCTTTTATATGGCGATGTTCTATTTTTCGATTTTGATTTGGAGTTTTCTGCCTCTGACCTGGTTTCTATGGAAAATAATTTTAGCAACTTCTCATTTATAATGATCTATAGGATGTTCAGGTTTCTCTTTCCGTGTTCCAGTTACTTTTTGGCTAGTTTTATTATTTATCTTTTCCCATGGAAACCTTGACTCTGTGCCACGTGAATGCTCAGTCTCTTTTGGCCCATTATTTTGATTTTAACAATTTTTTTCTGAAAAACTTCTATCATATTATAGCTGTCTCAGAGACATGATTAACGCCTGATGACTCCTCTGACTCGGTCAAACTAGAAAATTATCTGCTTTTTAGAAGAGATAGGGAGAACCGTAGAGGAGGGGAGGTATGTATTTATGTGCATTGCAGTTTGCGAGCCACGTTCATTGAGACAAGTCCACATTGTCAACGCCCCACCGCCGAATTCTTATTTATTGATGTGAAGTCTCTTACTGACAGAGCTCTGGTGGGGGTAGTATATAAACCACCTAACGCTTCGTTTGGTAATGATTTGGAATCCAGTCTTTCTAATCTTGCCTCCAATTATAACAATATTATAGTAACTGGGGATTTTAACACTAACCTAAATGAATGCAATCCTAAATCCAAATACCTTACATCCCTTTTTTATTCCTCTGGATTGTCTATTGTTCCTCATCTGTCCTCACATCATACTCCCACAACAAGTACTAGACTTGACTTATTTATCGTCGATGAGCTAGACAAGCTCCTCGGGTACTCTCAGCACCCGGTAACTTTTCTCTCTGCTCATGACCTGATTTATATTAAATATTGTTTCTCAGGTATCCAGACTCAGCCATGTCTTATTAAACCTATTCGGAATTTAAAAAATATTGATGAGACAAGCTTTCTGAATTACTTATCTGGACAAGATTGGGTAAGCCTTTTCACTAATACTGATATCGACTATAAAGTGAACAAATTACTTTCTTTTCTTATCACTGCTTTAGATATTTTCGCGCCTTTGCATGTTCCGAAAACTAGGAAAAGTAATTTGCCTTGGATGACTGATGAAATAAGAAACCTTAAACAGCAGAGGAATAGACTATATCGTTTATTCAAACGTACTAAAAATGTTCAGATTCACTCTGACTATTGTAAAGTTAGGAACTTAGCCAAAACCAAAATGAGAGATGCTCTTAATAGGTACAATTACCAGCAAATCAAAAACGCAAATAACTGTACCATTGTTTGGAGTACACTTAAAAAACTTAAGCTTATACCTACGAGTGATTCTGCCGTTGATCTTCCTTTTCCGCCTGATGATTTCCTTAAGCATTTCTCAATTTCACCTCTTTTACCACCCAACCTATCTTCCCCAAATGCTGCAATCGATACTTTCGATGAGCATAAATTTTTTTTTGATGATATTTCCCCTGATATCCTGGCCACCGCCATCTCTGAAATTAAATCTAATTCAGTAGGTTCAGATGGTATATCCATAAAAATTATTAAACTGGCTTTGCCAGTCATTTTCCCTGCTCTTCTTCACATCTATAACTTTTCTCTTCAATCAGGTGTTTTTCCTGATATCTGGAAGCAGGCAATAATCCGGCCTATTCCCAAAGTTTCTAAGGCTAACTCGGTTGCAGACTTTAGGCCAATCTCGATTCTCAATGCACTTTCCAAACCCCTGGAGCGCATTGTTCATAAACAACTCACAAAATACTTCAATACCAATAACCTTCTCGATCCGATGCAATCGGGATTTCAAGTCGGGCATAGTACTGCTACAGCCTCTCTCAAATTCACAACCGATGTCAAATATGCCATGGACTCAAAAGAGGTTACGCTGGCGGTATTTTTCGACTTTTCCAAGGCCTTCGACCTGGTAGACCATACTCTTTTATTACAGAGGCTGCGTGACAATGAACTCTCTAACTCTGCTGTGGGTTGGTTTTGTTCTTATCTCAATGGTCGCTGGCAAAGGGTGACTAATAATGGGGGCGAGCGTTCAGGATGGGCCACAGTCAAGTGTGGAGTACCCCAAGGCTCCTCGTTAGCTCCTTTACTTTTTAACATTTATGTTAGTAAGCTTGGAAATCAACTTCAACATAGTAAGCGGCATAAGTTTGCTGATGATTTTAAGCTATATCAGTCGGGCCCTCTGTCTTCACTACCGGAGATGTTTGATAAGATGCAATCTGATATTGACCTTGTGGCTGAATGGGCTGAGAGTAGTGGTCTTGTTCTTAATGCCTCTAAGACCAAGGCTATTGTTTACAGTTCTTCCAGTGTTCCTTCTGCGGAGACTCTAAATAAATATCCACCTCTACATATTGGAAATTTAAATATACTGTTTGAGGAGTCTGTTGGAGATCTGGGTTTGGTGCTTGATAGATCTTTGGGATGGGGGGAGCACGTAGCGGGTATTTGTAGAAGAACTTATATGTCTCTTAGGCAGCTATACAGAAATAGAAAGTCTTTACCTACTTCTACTAAATTACTTTTAGTTAAGAGTCTTATACTCCCTCACTTTGATTTTGGATGCATCGTATATGATGATCTCACTGACGAATTTAATAATAAATTAGAGAAATCCCTTAATGCATGTATTAGATTTGTTTATGGCCTGAGTAGGAGTGACCATTTATATCCATACAGGGTCAAGGCAGGGATGCTTGTGGTTGCCAAAAGGAGACAATTTTTCACGGGTAATTTTCTTTTTTCACTTTTTCAATCTGGGATACCTGAATATCTTTTTAACTTATTTATTCCTAGAACAAAAGAAGGGGAGAACGGACGACAGCTCAGAGATAGAAGCTCTATACTCATGATTCCATCGCATCGTACCTCTAAGTTCCAACGATCTTTTATAGTTCGAGGCTCAAGGCTGTGGAATAAACTTCCTAATTATATTAGAGATTCAAGGTCTTCTTTTATTTTTAGGATACTTTTCTTTAAATTTCTATTTGAAGCAAAAAGAGATTTATTTGAAATTACATACTGGTAGGGTATTTTTTGTAGATGTTATTCACTCTAGTTTTCTGTTTTTATTATTATCTTTAGTCTTTTCTTTATTCTTTAATACTTCTCGTATCTTATTCTGTCATGAACACTGTTGATTTATTGCCTTTCGGCTTTATTATGTTCTTCGATGGGCTTATTAGCCCTATGAACTTTGTATTTTAATAAATAAATAAATAAATATGTTTGTTTGTGACGCAAGATTTACATATTTAATCTTATATATAAAATATTAGAAGTACACTTTGTTCTAGAAATTGATCGATGGAAGTTACTTTTTGTAATATTCCTGACAAAAACAAAAAACCTGTTTAAAGTGAGGTTTAGAGTAAATGTTGTTATTCATGCGCGCGCGTGTATTTGAGATGTATTTTTGACAAAAGTATTTAGAGTTCCACTCTGATTTTTACATATTTTATAGGAAAAAAGTCAAGCTTTCCATTGAGATAGGTTAAAAGTTTTTTAAAAAATCCGATTTCAAGATACAATAAAATTAACATTTTGACCTTGAATTTCAAGGTCAAATTTTCTTTTTACAAAAAAACATTTATTATAATCGAATAGCCTAAAAAAAAATCTTTAAAAAATATATAAATATATGTTAACTTTTATGCAATCTACAGTGTCCACTCGTCGGGACCAGCGATTTCAGTAACTGTCCATTCCTTAAGCCACGTCCCAGAATCTTTTCGGGGGTTAAAGCAGGAGCGTAATCTGCGTTCGAGCAGGTGGGTTTTGAAATTATTCAAAAGCCTCGTGCCGCAGCGAAATAGACAGCACTGACGGTAGTAGTAGAGGGAGGGACACTTTCTGAAACATGCTCCGGGACACTTGCTGAAATGGACAGTTACTGAAACGGACACTTACCGCGACCTTACTGTACTTAGAAATATAATAAATTTAAAAAATTACATTTTAAACAAATTCAAAGTTTTAAAACTGTGTAACTCAAAAACTATTTCATGGAATTTGAAAATTTTTGGTATTTACACTTCCACTAACAATGGAAACACTTTAGCAAAGTTTGAATAAATTTTATTTTTTGACCTGGACAGTTCAGGAATTTTGCCTCATATGAATAGCGCTTAAAACACTAAAGACATGCACAATCGTGCTTCAAGAAACAAATATATCAGCAGTACCGTTACAAACACTAAATACGTGAACACTTTTGTTCCAAGCAACAAATACAAGACCAATTGTATTCCAAGCAACAAACACATGCACAGTAGTGTTCCAAGCAACAAATAATGCGCAGTAGTATTCTAGCGCGCCAATACATGCGCACTAGTGTTCTAGAACATAAATACGTGCGCACTTGTTTTTTAATGCAGAAAAACATGTGCAGTAGTGTTCTAGCAAACCAATAAATGCGCACTAGTGATCTAGAGCATAATTACGTGCACATTAATGTTCTAGTGCACAAATACATGCAAAGTAGTATTTTAATGCACAAATACACGCGGGGTAGTGTTTTTAGCTTCAAATCTGTGATCAGTAGTATTCCAAGGTACAAATTCAAATACACTAAACAAATTTCATTATTATTAATTTTGTAATCTATAGATTGACTACATATTTCTAAGCCAAATACACATACATATTTGCAAAGTTATCTGTCGAGTAAAATAATAATATGCATTTTCTTCTACATTAGAATATTATTGCATTTGAAATTACTGCTTCAAATATCCCTGCACGTATTTCTGTTGATTGAAACCTTACAGCTTATGTATTTATGGCTTAGAATACTACTGTGCATATTTTTGTTCATTAAAACTCTACTGCACATGTATTTTACCCCACACTGACTTTCGACACTTTAGGAATTGGGAATTATGTCCATTGGGAATTATGTCAATTGGGAATTACGTCATTTGGGAATTATGTCCATTCGGAATTATGTCCATTGGGAATAAAGTCCATTGAGAATTATGTCATTTTGGAATTATGTCATTTGGGAATTATGTCCATTAGGAATTATGTTCATTGGGAATTATGTCATTTGGGAATTATGTCATTTGGGAAGTATGTCATTTAGGAATTATGTCCATTGGGAATTATGTTTATTGGGAATTATGTCATTTGGGAATTAGGACATGTGGGAATTATGTCCATTGAGAATTACATCCATTGGGAATTATGTCCATGGGGAATTATGTCATGTGGGAATTATGTTATTTGGGATCGATGCGTCGACGCGAGCCCTTACAGTCGATCCTGCGTCGCGCGGTTTTCATTATTTAATTTCTCGAAAACAAAAAAAACGCATTTTTGAAATTTTGTGGTCTTATAGGAAAAAATCTCAGCTTTCGTTTAAAAATATTTTTAAAAAAATTAAAAAGGCCCATCTTCGAGAAAAACTCAAATTTGTTATTGATTTTGAAAAATCGAGGTCAAATTATTTAGATAATTTAAAATGGATCTTTTCAATCGAAAGGTTATGCAAAAATCTACAAAAATCATGCCACATAAGTTTTTTTTATCTATTCATTAAAACAGTGGAAATAGGAAAAGAAGAGTGAATTACCAAACCACGCGAAACTTTTTCCCCCTCCCATTGCCCTAATTTTTTAAAAAATTATAAAATATTCATAGGATAAATTTATATCCAATAGGACAACTCATAAAAAAATTTGCAATAGATTGGACATATTTTATTTTTGGGGCAGGACAATTTCTGTGAAATCCACCATATGTGGTCTGTAGTAAGAATGTCTTCAAATTTCTTGTGACACCGTACAGCGTGCGTTGCGTAGGTAGTTGGTTAGGGCTGGGGGACTGTTGGTGTTAGGGTCGTGCGTTAAATCCCCAGCGACAGCGGATTTTTCTGTTAGGTAGTTGATTATTAGTTGAAATTAGTTAAGGAGTCTTATACTAATACTGTTTGTAGGCTTTCAAATTTATTATTTTCTTTTTTTTTAATTACAGTTTGGGAATAGTTTATCAACATTAGTTTGATGCAATTTCACGACAATGTCTTAGATGATGAATAGTTATATAGATGAATAGATGAATAGTTATAGTCTACAAATTCATTTAGTACCTAAAGCTACAAATTCATTTAGTTACACATTTGTTAGTGATTGAATTAGTACCTGCTGACTAATTCACAGTCAATGAATCCGACCTATTTGAATTAGTCACGGTGCTTTTTAAACCGATTTAACCTAAAGGTTCTGGCACCTGAGATTTTCTTCTTGATTTCGATTATAGATCATTAATACATCATTTTTCAATAAAAACGAAAATTTTCTGGAGACGTATGACGGTTCCCTAAAATGATTATCTAGAAAGTTAGTTAGGCAGAATTTCAGAAGGCAGAATGTTTCTTTTACCGAATGTTTGATTTCTCGAACTAGAATTTGTAAGAAAGCGCATGTAGACAAAAATTTGTAAAATCAAATTGACAATTATAAAAATTCTCGTAAACATTAATTTGGAAATAAGAGAAGTTGTAGTTAACTGTATTTTTAAATGTATAAATTTTAGTTTAATATGTATTTTTCCCAACCAAAATTTTATTTGGACCAATTTTTTTAAAATAGATTGATAGTTTAATACAAATGTCAGATAACCTAACTTTTAAGTGTCAGAATTTTTATGAAAGCTTATTTTCATTTCTTAAATGTTTTACTTCAATGAATTATAATTTAACAGATTTTGTATAACACATAAATTTTATTTAATAAGTTATCTATTCAGCCGAATTTATATATGTCAGAATTACAATTTAACAGAAATACCAAACGTCAAAATTTTTATTTAATACAAAATTTATTTAACAGATTGTTTTATTAACCCCTTCACGCCCATGGGACATATATGTCCCACCTACAAAAACTTCAATATCTTCGAAGAAAATTTATATTTTTCATTCAATCTTGGTGCGTTCTCTTCAGGAAGGATAAAGCTTTAAAAATATGTAGACTGGATTGGGCTTTAATTTTCCTTTTATTTAAAAAAAAATATAAATAATTGTTAAAATTTACGAATTTTGAAAACATTTTAGATTTGCCTGAAATTTGTTACTCGGGGGTTTTTGGGGTCGCTGATTACGAACAGCAACAGCTCTACAGCGGCTGAACCGTCGATAAAGAACCCAGCGATTCCCTTAAAAAAACCAAGACTTCCAAAACCTTGGTCAAAAACAGTAATAGCTCCACAGCGGCTGAACCGTTGATGATTTTCCTAAACATTCTTGAAGTCAAAAATTTAATAATTTTAACAGTGGTGGATCCAGACTTGGTTTCTGGAGGGGGTCATACATGAAAAAGAAAGAGACAATACTATAGTGTTGTCTCTCTCTCTCTCTCCATGCAAATCTAAGTTAGCTCCAGGGGGGGGGGGGGGATCATGGCCACCATGACCCCTCCCCCGTGGATCCGCCAATGAATTTTAATAGTTTTTATCAAAATTTAAAGCATACCAACCTTATTTATAATAAAGTATTCTATTTGTCACACAGTGTAAATTTTAATTTGATTTTCGTTTAACTTTTATTTAGATCAAATTATTTATATGAACAAAAAGCAATTACAACAGGGAAAAAATAATAATTAAAATAGAATTATTTTAGTTTAACTAGTCAAAAGTGTAAAAAAAACTTAAAATACATATACAAAGTTGGCCTTTTTCGTAAACTATTGATTCTAGATAAAATTTATTGAAATAAAAAAAAATTATTTTTTTAATATCAACAAAGTCCATCTGATGGAATTTTTTGTCAAATGAATATTTCTTGAAGAAAAGTTTAGTTTTCGACATTTTGAATTTTCAAATCAACTTTTTTTAAAAACGGCTCCACAGAAGATTTTCGTTTTTGTTGAAAAATGATGTATTAATAATCCAGAATCGAAATCAAGAAGAAAATCCCAGGTGCCAGAACCTTTAGGTTAAATCTGTTTAAAAAGCATCGTGTAATGACTGAGAATTAGTCATTTTTGACTAGTTCAGATTTAGAGAGCAGTTTTTTCACCTTTGGGTGCTTTCTGTTACACAAAAATTCTGCGTCGACGCAACGTCATGCGGCGATAAGCGGCAAAAATCAGTTACTGTGATATATTTTTTACAAGATTCATAAATTTCATATAACTACGATATTGTTCATTTGTTTTGTCTTCAAATATTTATCACTCCATGTAAAGTGTTAAATAAAAAATAAATGAAAAAAAAGTAGAGGACTTAGCTCTGCGATTGTGGCAAGCAGAAGGTGCTTGGTTCGCACCCGCTAGCCAGAATTTTTTTTAACACGATTGAGATATTCTGAATAGGAGATTTGACGTCGAGGACTGTTTGTATATCATTGAGACCTCAAAGATATAGGTACATTCAGACTCGACTGTCGATAAATTGGCTGTACTGTAGGGAGGTTCAAAACTGTACAGTAAAAAAAAACTTTTTAAATAATACCCGTATTTTTTTTTTATATCGGACAATATTAGGGGTGGCCAAAACCCCTTGAAACTTCCCACTGATTTTACATGGAAAAACGAACTTTTTCGTAAATTCGCAACAAAATCTACAAAAATCACTCAAAACAACCATACAGCGAATCACACCTTGAAAAGTTCTCAAACAACAATATTCCATAATACATTTAATAATTTATTAATATTAACTATTTTTTGTAGGGTTATAAACAACCCCCATAAATATGGAGAACTAATTCTCAAGTGTCACAGGTCCGAAAAGCAAGTTTATTCTATCGGGGTGAAACTTGGACAAAATGTTGTCCTATTGAATAGTAACGAATAGAAAAAAAATCTTGACTATAGAAGAAATATTTAGCGTAGGGGAGGGGATGAAATTTCTGAATTTTTTAAGGATACTGTTTACTTTGATAATTTGTTGTTCTTTTAATTTCAATTGAAAAAAATTTTGAAATTCCAGTTTCAATAGATTTTTTTACGCTCTTTCGAATGGTCATATTATTTTTACAAGAAAAAATTTTTTGGCCCCTAAAAATGAAAAATAAAAATAAAAAGAACTTTTTCTTCAAAAAGGGATGGATTTTTTATTTTTTTAAAAGAAAGCCCTACTTTTTTCCTATAAAAAATCTGAATAGTAAAAAGTTGGATAAGAACTTCTAGTCAACGAAAATAAAGGTTGAAGAGAACCTAACGCCTATGACGCTCGCTGCCACTAGCACCGCAACACAGTGGGAATAAAACGACGCTGCTGGACAAAAGTCTGCTGACAATTCAAATCTTAACGGATTTTAACTTTTTTTATTTTGAAATTCTCAGGAAGACTTGCGCTATAAGCCTTGAGTGCTACTTTTTAAAAATTTTGTAACATAACCTCAAAAACTTGTTTTATATGTATTTAGTTAGCTCGAATATCAAAACTAATGTCAAAAATTATTTATAAAATACAAAAACTAAAAGGTTTTGAGTCCCTTAATAAAAATTTGGCACAAAATTTTCCAAATTTAAAATGGCGTATCCAAGATGGCGCCCAAAACAGAGAAAAATTTATTTACACTTTCTAAGTAGTAAAACAAATTACAAACACATGGCACAAGTTTATAGGGGTTTTTGCGATCGCTGATCACGAATTTAATGTCAAATTGGCATTTTTACAATTGACAGCTGTCAAAAAAAGTGTCAACTTTGCCAAAAAGTAATTTATTTTGATGAAAGTGACAGTATATATGTTTTTGGGGTCGCTGATTATGGATATGGTGTTAAATTGACATTATGACAGTTGACAGTTGTCAAATCAACTGTCAACTTTGCCAAAAACAAATAAATTTTCTAAAAAGCACATGAAAATGATTTTTGGGGTCTCTTATATCAAATATAATGTCAAATCTACTCTTTAACAAATGACATCTGTCAAATTAACTGTCAACTTTGCTGAAAAATGAAATGTTTTTATGAAAATGTCAGCAACAATGTTGTTCTGTTTTAGCTGTCAAATCAACTGTCAATTAAATGAAAAGTTGATAAAGTCTCTACGTTACTATTACAGCTGTCAACCATCACATTGTTAATATGTCTGTATAAATTTATTAGAAGAGATCCTGCAAATTCTTTTACAATATTTTATAAAAGAGGACCACTTTTCAGCAAATTTGAAATGTGATGTCAATTTGTATTTAACATGACATTACATTCCTAATTAGCGTCCCCGAAAACCCTGTGAGAACACTGCTCGAACACAACAACCATGTTACTAACATTTTCATAAAAAAATTTCACTTTTAAGCAAAGTTGATAACTGTCAACTGTCAAAATGTCAATTTCGCATCATATTCGTAATCAGTTACCTCAAAAACCCTTATACTGTAACTTTCATAAAAATAAATTGTTTTTTGGCAAAGTTGACAGTTGATTTGACAGCTGTCAATTGTCAAAATGTCAATTTTACAAAATATTTGTCATCAGCGACCCCAAAAACCCTATGTACTGCTTAGAAGGCGTAAATAAATTTTTCTCTGTTTTGGGCGCCATATTGGATACGCCATTTTAAATTTTGAAAATTTTGTGCCAAATTTTTATTAAGGGACTCAAAACCTTTCAGTTTTTGTATTTTATAAATATTTTTTTACATTAGTTTTGATATTCGAGCTAACTAAATACATATAAAACAAGTTTTTGAGGTTATGTTACAAAATTTTAAAAAAGTGGCACTCAAGGCTTATAGCACAAGTCTTCCAGAGAATTTCAAAATAAAAAAAGTTATAATCCGTTAAGATTTGGATTGTCAGCAGACTTTTGTCCAGCAGCGTCGTTTTTTTCCCACTGCGCAGGCGCAGCGGGACACAGTTTGGCCTAAAGCACGATTTTTGCACAAAAGTCTGCTGACAACTTAAACATGGACCAATTTTAATTTTTTTTTTAAATACTCAGGAATGTTTGTCCTACAACGCTTAATTGCTAGATAATTAAGATTTTCTTTTTTAACAAAAATAAATATTAATAACTTTAAAAATGAAAAAAAATGAGTTTTGAGGAAGTGATTTAAAGATCCTTCGATGACAGAAACTTTATATGTACTTAAATATTTTACACACAAAACTTAACTAAAGTATTTTTAAATGGTTCTAGTCAATAACCAACCATTTGTTTAAACAATCTTACGCTTAGTTGACAAATAAATAACTTCGAAAGTTTTCTTTACTTAGGTTTCTTTTCTTTTGTAAAATTATTTAATTAATATTTATCTAGAGTTGCGATTCAGTTTGGGATGTTAACTAATAATTATTGAATTGTTTAAATAATCTTAGTTAACAATTTAATAACTTCAACAGTTTTTTCCCATGTAAAATCAATGGGAAATTTCAGACTTTAATCTTTATGGGCCACTCTACTATACAGGTTTTCTCTTCACTCTGGTCAAAGAGGGCCAGGTAAATACGAGTCCTTCTAATAAAGCCGGATATGGACCCTAAAGGGGGGTAGGGGATGTTCATGAGATAAAAAGGTAAAAAAGAGATAACTAAAAAGGAGTAAACTGTAAAGGCCCCGAAAGGAGTACACAGTGAAATGTATTCAGTAAGAAGGATTACAAAAACACACAGTGAAAAAATGACAGAAATACTGAAAACTCATGCGTTTTACTATCGCTTTCTCTTTCTACTGTCTGTTTTGAAATCTTCCGTATTGTACAGTAGCATTCTTTCCAAGTAATGGATAGCTAGTCTAAAATAATTAATCTTACTATTATTCTAAAAAGCTTGTTTCTTATCATTTTTATAAACTACCAATTTCCTGAATATTGATAGTGCCTAATAAAATTGTATAAAAAAAGTAAAAACCTAAATAATTTGTTTATATAAAATATTCAGTAATTCATAACAATACATACCTGACAATGACGAACGAATCGTGCAAAACGTGTATCTTCCCTCAAATAATATTTATATGCTTCGACAGCCTCCCTGTGACGACTGCAAAAGTCTCCATATGCACTTTTCATACGAATAGCATTTTCGCCAGAAAACTGATCAATTAAAATGTCGGCGATAGTTGGTACAATAGTATTTATATTTTGTCTTCTGCGCAATTTCAGCAAAAATCGTAAGTGTATATCGATGAGATCATGCAGCCTAGGAAACATGCGATCTATAACCGCAGTTGTCATTTGGAAGTGATGACGAAGACCTTCTACAAATATTTTGTCCATAGCCAAAAGTACCAAACAATGATGTTTTTCAGTCAATACAAATTCATAAAGATGTTCCTGTCTCTTCACTTCTCGTTCACTATTGCCGGTTTGTCGTAACGTTATGTGTCGACCGACAGCTGCACTCCAAGAATCTGGTTCTTCTTTACCCAAACCCAATTCAGGATCTAAATCTTGGAGATTATCCACTGTGAATTGACCAGCCTCGTCGCCAAAATCAAATTCCTCATAGACACTGTAAATTTCAATAATAAATAAAAGTCATCTTTTAAAAAGTATTCATTTAAAAAAAGAAAAGCCTGAAAATTCTCGATAACACATTTGCCATAATTCTTAAAAATTTGATTTTAATTTAACCTAATTCTGTTTATGCAAATCTATCTCAAACTAATCTTTATATATTTCGGTTTCTAATAAAGATAGATTCAGTAAACCTGGATGGACTCATTTTCAAGCTTATATCCTGTACTTTTACAATATCTTACAATTAAATGAAGAAATTTTTTTCTATTGTTTAGCTCTTTATACGACACCAGGAAACCAGTGCCCCATTATGGTTTTTTGTATAATTTTTTATTAAACCATAAATTCACCATAAATTTCTAAAAAACTCATTATTGGCAAACAAAATAATATAAAACTTTTTATAGCAAAATTATATAGTTATGGAGGAAGGTAAAGTGGAAGAATTGATGTTTAAAGCACTTAAAAGAGCAATAAGGTATGAAGAAAAAGCAAGAAATTCAAAAAATAAATTAGTAATAGAATGTTTAAAAAAAAAGAAAAGGTAGGGAAGAAGATGTAGCGAAGGTAGTAGGTGGACAACATTAAGAAAGGAAGCATTAGAAAACATAATAGGAAAAGTGGAACTGAAGAAATTAAATGAAAAAGAAGAAAGCCTAGAAGAGATTGCAATAGAGAAAATAGCTGAAAGGTTTACTAAATCATTTTATTGAAAGTGTAAAATATTTTAATTAAATCTTTAGGCATGAAGAAATGTAAACTAGAAGTTCGTCCAAAGCCGAAAGGCAAGGGCTATGTACAAATAAAAATAAAACTTTTTATAGCACCTTCAATTCTGTAAACTGTGATAAATCTGATGGGCGTCAATGTATAAAATTCATTTCATATAATAATCATGACACAGAAATATCATTTCATATAGTTTTCTCCGTCGGTAATCTCCTTTATCAGTTTTTCAACTATGTTTGATAGGTAAAATAAACATATGTGTGACATCTTAAAAATGATTTCATTGCGTGCGTGCGTTCCTTCAATTTTACTTAAAAAATATTTTTTTATTTCAATTCAGTAAGCAATTAATTCGTTATCAAGTACTTAATCTAGATTTATTTTACATGACAATTGCCAGGTAAATAGTAAAAACGGCTTAAAATAAATAGTCCGGTTAAATAAATTTTTTGAAGTTTTAACTTCGAACTGAAGTTATATATTTTCATTTCTCTCTAAATCTTAATCAGTTAAATTTTGCTGATTCCGGCAGTGATGAGAATACTCACTGAGAATCAGCGACATCTACTGAGGAGTCTGTGAATACTTAGTTCGCTTCTGCGCAATCGGCACATACACCCATTTTAATCAGAGAGTCAAAATTTCTGAAGTGTAATAGCAAAATCTCAAATGTATCGAATTTAATTGAAAATACAGGAAATGAAATCGTCATTTTAAGTTTGTTAAATGGTCCAAGGGGTTTTTCAAAAAAAATTAATTTCCCTTAGATATAAACAATTAAAGTTTTTGACAGTCCTTATTTGAAAAATTAATATCTTGGGATAAAAAGATCGGATTTTAATGAAATTTGGTGTGTGTATAAAGTAACTATATTGTAGTTTTAATTTAGATAATAAAAATATTTAACTGTTTATATTTAATAATTGTAATTGCAAAATTAATTGTTTATTTATAACGATTCAATGTCCATTTTAAAATTTAGTGGACCGTAATTAGAAGCGAAGTTATTGCGCTTTATCTGACGGGCAACAAGTTAATCTACCACGTCATGTGACTCGACTTTACCTCGCGGAATGTCGCACAGTTTTGCCAAATGTAGTTTCCTTATTCGAATCACTTTACAAGTCTCAATTTTGACGCAACTTCAAAACAAACAAAATTTATAATCTTCGTAATTGAATTCCCCTATCTATTTCTCGAGCCGAATTTTTTATTTATTTATTTTAATTTTTTTATAATAATCAATGGAAAAATCTGGATTTTGGAGAAAATCTATTTTCTACACTTGAAAAAGTCCAAGACTGCATCGGAAATCATATTAAAAATATTTTGAAGTATTTCTAATATATAATAATATGTGTATTAACAGTTTTGTTAATTAAATAATGATTTAAGTAACTAAATTTTAGGAAAAAACCACATAAGTAGTAAAAATTCAATTTATTCTATATTTCTTGAAGATTTTCACTAAAATTTCAATAAACACTTAAAATTTTGTAGTCTTTTAGATAATTTTAGACATTTAAAAATAGTTAAAACAATCTCTTATTTTTAATTAAAAATTTTCTTATAAATAATCATACGGAGTTCTAGTTTTTGCTAAATTGAGCAAAATTTTATGTCTATAATAACTACGTATGAAGATAAAGGATATAACACAGCCATACAAAAAAATAAAGTTCCCTGATCTGATTATGAAACCTATATTTTCCTATGTACTTTGATGTGCTAAATCCGAATCCATCAACAGAATTGACCAAGCACGTTAAGTTTGACCCTAACCTAAAATTAAAAAAATGGCACTTTTTGTTAGTTAGAATTTGAATCATACTTAACATTAATACATGCCTATGGCCATTACAAAGCTTGCATTATGACCTTTTAATGCTTTTTTAAAAATTGTTTTACGATGGTTTTTAACGAAGCTATGATGTTTTACTTAACTTATTACTTTTTTAAATGTTAAAAACGCGTGGATAGTGAATTATGAAAAAAAATTATTTTATGCGAAACATTATCATATCTTCGTTAAAAATCATCGTAGAACAATTTTTAAAAAAGCGTTTTAAAGGTCATAATTGAACCCTTCTATTGGTTCTAGGCATCTATTAATGTTAAGTGGGGTTCAAATTCTAACGTACAAAAAGTGCCATTTTTTTATTTTGAGAAAACCTGACGTGCTGGGCCAATTCTGATGGCGGATTCGGATTCAACGCAAATAGGTCTCATACTCAGATCAGGGAACTTTATATTTTTTGTGTGGCTGTGTAATTTAAAATGGTTAACAATTAATTAAACAATCTATTATTGTTAATTTAAATTTTTTTTTTAAAAAAATCATACAGAGTTCTAGTTTTTTCTCAATTTTTCAACATTTTGTGTCGACAATAACTAAGTATAAAGTTAAAAAATATTATTAAATGTTTAACAACTGTTGAACCAATCTATAATTCGATACCTCCATGTAATACTGTTCTATCTTTGAGTAGCTCTTAGTAACGTCCTATCTTAATTGTTTTGGCTAACCTTGTTTGCAACTTTAATTGCTTTCAATTTTTTAAAATAGTGGTTGATTAAGTGATGTTGTTAATAAAATCTACTTTATATATATTTATTATGAGTTTGAGTTACAAACAATGTTTTAATTAAATACTCATATAAAAAAATCAAAGCAATAAAAGATTCAAAGTAGGTTATCAAAAAACTTGAGATAGGACGTTACTAAGAGCTACTCAAAGATAGAACAGTATTACATGGAGATATCGAATTGTTAATTTTTAATTTTCTTATAAATAATAGTACAGAGTTCTAATTCTTTTCTAAATTTTGCAACATACTTTTGTCTTCAATAACTAGAAGTAATAAGTATATCCATTTATTGTAGACATAAAATGTTGCAAAATTTGGAAAAACTTGAACTTTGCATGATCATTTTTAAGGGGGTTGACCCGTGTGACAGATTCGAAAAATCGAATTTTTTTATTTTTCATATATCGCACCTTATGCGTTTTTTTTTATTAAAGCAACTTGGATCAAATTTAATGCTTCGGCTTTTCCTATATTAATTTGGAAGGGAATTTATATTTTTCTACTGTTATTATACATATTTTTATACATTACAAACAATCCAAAATATTCTTATTATGATTTCCGATGCAAACTTTAACTTTTTAAAGGGTAGAAAATAGATTTTCTGCAAAATTCCGATTTTTTCATAGATTCTTTAATAAAAATTCAATGCAAATAAATAAAAAATAAAAAATTTGGCTTGAAGAATCGATAGGGAATTTAATTACGAAAGTTAAAAAAAAGTGTTTAATTTATGCCAAAGTTAAGACTTTAAAAGTGATTTGGATAAAGAAAACATTTTGCCCCACTGTGCGACGCGGTAGAGTAGCTTGCCGTCAGAAAAAACGCAATAACTTCGCTTCTAATTACGTGCCACTAAATGTTAAAACGCATATTGATTCATTGTAAAATATCCATTCGAATGGAAGTTGAATAATATTCTTGAGACGTTGAGAACATTGTTTATTTTACAATTAGACAAATTATTTTGCAATAACAATCATTAATTATAAACAATTAAACATTTTTATTATTTAAATTAAAACTACAATATTTACTTTATACTCACTCTAAATTTTATTTAAACCCGATCTTTTTATGCCAAGAATACACGGGAAAAAATATTCATGAATAAGTACGGAATTTATTCATAAGTTTGGAGCAATAGAGAAAATTTGACGATTCTTAATGAGCATTTATTAACGATTAACGAAAATTCAGAAGAAATCCCAAAACAGTACTCTAGAAACTAAAATATGGTTCAGCACTTTATATTTTAGTAAATACTACTGAACCGGTTCCTAACTTTTATACATTAGGAGGCGTGGCCTCACGACCACTGTCTTTTAGCGCACTGCAAGCCGTTGCTCGTATATAACGTATATGTAAAGACTTGTAACTGCGTCAGTGGTCTAGTGGATACAGCGAGCGCCTTTAGAGTGAGGGGTCGCGAGTTCGAATCTTCCAGCTTCGGATTTTTCTGTTTCAGATTTTAAAATATTTCATTTAAATCACCAATCTATAGGTAAATGGTACCTATGTTTAAAATCAGACCGAAAGAAGTCAAAATATAAATATTTTATTTTCCATCTATTATTTCTATTTGATTTAAAATTATTACATGAATGTTTTAATTGTTTCTGATTACGATTTTGTCGCCCAATAGGAAAATTGCGAATTACAAATTCAAAAAAGTTGTTAAAGTATTACATTTTCGAAAAATCAAAAAGTTAATTATTGCAATCAATTGTATTTAACTTTGATATTGGTGTATTTTTAAGGTTTTCAATTCATATTTTTTTGTTTAAATTATAAATTTACTTGACTAAAAAATGCTCATTATGAAGCAAGATTGATTAATATTTCAAAAAATTCTAAAATTATTTATTTTTTGATAGAATGTTACTACTATTTACGTATAATCCTTATAAATAAAATCAGAGTTTTGTCTGTACATTGTTTCAAATCTCAAATTTTTAACATATTTTTTCGTTTTGAGCATCAAGGAATCCAAAAATGTCTATAAAAAATTTCATGTCTGTCTGTCTGTCTGTCTGTCACAAAACTTTGTACGACACATTTAAACGACTTAACCAATTTAAAGGAAATTTGGAGGTATATTAGGCGTTGACCCAAGTAAGGTTTATAAACTTAGGAAGTTCAACATTTTTTATTAGAACGGAAGATATGATAATTTTTCGAAAAAATTGAAAAACCCAAATTTTTTTACAATACTGACTTTTTGTTAGATTACGTCATTACGTCTAATCTTCTTGCATTAATTTTGTTATATTTCTTACAACATATTTGACTATAAGTTTTAAAAAATAAATATCAAAATCAATTTTAGATGCAACAATAGAAAATATAAATTTTTAAATATGAATTTTTTTTAGGTAAAAAAATGAAAAATCAGGTAATCAAAAAAATTGCATTTAAACTTGGTATAGGGTATTATAGGTTAGTAACTCAAATTTTATCAGAAATAAAAATTGGTCTTTATAAGGCACAAAGGGATTATAAGTAGGGCTGTGCAAAAAGCTCAAAATGTCGAGCCAAGCCGAGCCAGCTTTTTTCGGGCCGAGTCGAGCCGGGTTCGAGCTTAGCTCGAGCTCGAAAAATTTCTCGAGTACTCGAAAAATAACGAGCCCCCGACCAAAATGTGGTCACAAATAAATTAAGGTACCCGAATGATTCGAGAACCCGATATATTCGAGGACTCGAATATCGAAAAAAAACCCGAACGAATCGAGAACCCGAAAATTTAAAGAACTCGAACTTACATAACATGATTGGTTCCCCTAGTTCACCAAGCAACACATACATGCGCAGTAGTGTTCCACGCACTAAATACATGCGCACTAGTGTTCCAAGCACAAAACACACGCGCACTAGTGTTCAACGCACTAAATACATGCGCACTAGTTTTCTACGCACTAAATACATGCGCAGTAGTTTTTTACGAACTAAATACATGCGCAGTGGTATTCCACGCACTAAATACATGCGCACTAAATACATGTGTACTAATTTTCTACGCATTAAATACATGCGCACTAGTTTTCTACAAACTAAATACATGTGCACTAGTTTTATACGCACTAAATACATTTGCACTAGTGTTCCAAGCACTAAATACATGCGCACTAATTTTCTACGCATTAAATACATGCGCACTAGTTTTCTACGCACTAAATACATGCGCAGTAATGTCCAACTCACTAAATACATGCGCACTATTTTTCTACGCATCAAATACATGCGTAGTAGTGTTGCCCGCACTAAACACTTGCTTGTGCGTAGAACACTACTGCGCATGTGTTTAGTGCGTAAAAAAATAGTGTGCATGTATTTATTGCGTAGAAAACTAGTGCGCATGTATTTAGTGCTTGGATCAATAGTGCGCATATATTTAGTGTGTGCAAAACTAGTGCGCATGTATTTAGTGCGTAAAAAATTAAAGCGCATGTTTTTAGTGCATAGAAACCTAGTGCCCATGTATTTAGTGCGTTGAACACTAGTGCGCATGTATTGAGTGCGTTGTACACTAGTGTGCTTGTATTTAGTGCGTAGAAAACTAGTGCGCATGTATTTAGTGCGTAAAAAACTAGTGCGCATGTATTTTGTGCGTGGAATACCACTGCGAATGTTCTTAGTGCGTAGAAAACTGTTGCGCATGTATTTAGTGCGTTGAATACTAGTGCGCATGTATTTAGCGCGTGGAATACTAGTGCGCATTTATTTAGTGCGTAGAAAACTAGTGCGCATGTATTTAGTGCGTAGAATACTAGTGCGCATGTATTTAGTGCGGAGAACACTACTGCGCATGTGTTTGGTGCTTGGAACAATAGTGCGCATTTGTTTGGAGCTTGAAACTGTACTGCGCTTGTAGACATTTTCGTGTCTTGTTCATGGCCCAAAATTTTCGGGCTCCCATATCATTCCAGAACTCGTCTTTTTACGAGACACAGTGTGCCTCAACCAGTCGCAGGTGGTCTGAAAATGTAACAACAAACGGCTAATGTGGAAATGTTCTAAATGGCTCCCAGATTCCAAATTTTCAAGATTTGAAATCCTAGCTGCTCCACTTTTTGATATTTTTACGTAAGAGTTTCATATTTACCATGAAAACGCGTAAGAGACTATCTATTCAAGAGAATACCGAAATATGACGTGTCATTACATATTATAACTGTAAATGTCGCTATACACAACTTTGTTAAAGGCGAAGTAATCGTTAGCAATGGACATCCCCTCTCAAACCCTTCACAACCAATAATGACAGAATTGGTTATTGAAATGAAACCAAATTGTATCCACGATAATTAAAAATGTTATTGATACTCATCGTTGTAGGATCTTTGACTATCCCCTCCACCCTCATTAACCACCTTTCCTCTCTATCTAGCCCTCTATGAAGCCACACACCCCGCCCCCTCAATTATGACAGAACTGCTTATTCAAATGAAACGAAATTTTATCCACGATAGTTGAAAATGTTATTGATACTCATCGTTGTAGGATCTTTGACTACCCCCCACCCTCATTGACCATCTTTCACCTCTATGTAGCCCTCTATGTAACCACCCCGACCCCCTTCAAGGAGGACAGAATTGCTTATTAAATTGAATCGAAATTGTTTCCATGATAATTAAAAATGTTATTGATACTCGTCGTTGTAGGATCTTTGACTACCCCCATCACCCTCATTAACCACCTTCCCCCTATATCTAGCCCTCTATGAAGCCAACCCACTTCGCCCCCTAATTATCACAGAATTTTTTATGGAAATAAAACGAACTTTCATCCACGATAATAGAAAATGTTATTGATATTCATTGTTGTAGAATGTTTGCCTAATCCTTCCACCCTGTAATAATTTTAATTTTATAATATAATACTTATTTAAAATTTCAAATCTCAAATTAATAAAAAATTACGATATTAAATAACCAAGGCTAAAAAGAAAATTAAATTAAAAAATAGGATCATGAATTAAACAGATCAACAATTAATTAACATCTCTATATTTTCATTGTTGGTCATAAAGTGAAAAAGTAAAATATCACAGAAAGTCATAAAAGTATAAATTTCGCTGACCAGTCAAATCACTCACCCTTGCATTCTGCGGTTTAAAATTAGTGTATAAATTTGGAATAATACGAAAATTTACAAGACAAGTTACAAGAAAATTGAAAATGATCAGATAAAAATAATATAATGAAAAATGGGTGATTTGTTGAACTACAAAAAAACACAAAAATTTTCCCCTTTTTACTACTTAAGAGGATGTTAATTTGAGTCCCAAGGACAATATTCAAATAGACAATTAAATTAAATAAAAAATAAAATATAGTCACTTATCAGTCCGTTACTCAATTTTTTCGGGAAATGATGACCTCAAGGCGTCCAATTTCGGCGTCCAGGCGAGAAACGAGAAAACTGCTAACTTTGAGTCTTCGTTCGAAAGATTAATCCACCAAGATTAATAATATAATAAATTTTATCCTCAGCCTCAACTGTAATCTGTCGTCAATGGCCGTAAGCTTTCCAGAATAGAATTTGACTCGAGGATGATTACAAAAAAACAAAATTGCACTGGAGCCCCAACACGCGTGGTCCTCAATTTCCCAGTTACCACCAGATATAAATCGCCACACTATGAAAAATATAACAAGAAATAAATACGCGAACAAAATCAAAAAAAATAAACGATGATTTGGATAATCTTTCTTTTTATTTTAAATACTTAAAAAAAATATTAAAACCAAAATTTTTACCTCTGGCTGCCGGCGACACGCAGAGATATGGCAACTAGTATTAATCACACAAACGGACTGAAGAAAGTGAGGACGATTTTTTCGCGTAAGAAACTTTTATTAATTAGGAAAAACCCCCCTTTCCTGATATCATTAATAAGCCCACCTCCTAGCAGTTTGCTCGTTTCCCCCATCCTTTGACGCGCCTCTACGAAAGTTGGCCCACAAGAGAAAAGGCAATTGAATATAACGGAAATTTATCATTTAAATAAATAAAGCTCGATTATTTAAACAAATGAGGAAATTTTTCCTTCAACCCTCATTAAACACCTTTTTCTCCTCTCTTGTGTCCTCTATGTAACCACCCTGACCCCCTCCAAAGAAGACAAATTGCTTATTGAATTGAATCGAAATTTTATCTACGATAATTGAAAATGTTATTGATACTCATCGTTGTATGATCTTTGCCTAACCACCCTTATTAACCTTTTCCCCTCTCTTTAGCCTTCTATGTAACTGCCCCACAATCCCTTCCCAAGGATGACAGAATTGCTTATTGAATTGAATCTAAATTTTATCCACGATAATTAAAAATGTCATTGATACTCATCGTTGTAGGATCTTTGACAACCCCCCCCCCCGCCTTCATTGAACACCTTTCCCCTCTATGTTTTCAATTATCGTGGATAAAATTTCGTTTCATTTCAATAAGCAATTCTGTAATCCTGAGGGTGAGGACTTGGGGGGGGGGGGGGAGTGGAGTTATCTATTGCTAAGAAGTATTTCGCCTTTAATAAAGTCGGGTCTATCGACATTTACAGTTATAATACGTAATGACACGTCTTATTCCGATATTTTCTTGAGTTGATAGCCTCTTAGGCGTTTTCATGGTAAATATGGAACTCTCACGTAGAAATCTCAAAAAGTGGAGCAGCTAGGATTTCAAATCTTGAAAATTTGGAATCTGGGAGCCATTTAGGACAATTCCACATTAGCCGTTTGTTGTTACATTTTCAGACCACCTGCGACTGGTTGAGGCACACAGTGGAGAGCTCGAATAATTTCGGGTATTTCATAAAGCCCGGCTCGAACCCGACCCGGTTCGAGCCCGACGAAGCCGAGCTGAAATCTGCTCGGCTCGAAGACTGTAAGGCTCGGCTCAGCTCGGTCGGGCTTCGAGTTTCGAGCTTTTTGCACAGCCCTAATTATAAGGGAAGCTTGCATTGGAAATTTCCAGAAAGCCTCCCCTTGGGAACTTCCCAAAAACTTCACTTGGAACCTTCTCAGAAACTTGGCGAAAGATTCCCTTAAAAAATTCCCTTGGAAATTTACTGGAAGCTTTCCGGAAATTTTCATCGGGTACTTCCCTTGAAAACTTCCGTTGAAACTTTCGTTTAATTTTTGCAGTTATTGTTTTTTAATTTAAATAATAATAAATAGCCTTATAATACACGATTTTGTAATTTTTAAAATCAATCATAGCAAATTTCTTTAAATGAGATTAATTGTTAATTATTTAATATTATACCTCATTGTTAAATTTTCAGCTTTCAAAAAAAAAGTAGCATCTCTATCTTAAAAAATTATTTATCATTTAAGTTAAAGAAATAAAAGGAAATTTTCCAGGGGATATTTCCAGGAAGTTTCCAGAAAGTTCCCAAGAGATATTTCCGTGAAGTTCCCATGGGTAGTTCCCAAGGGATCTTTCCGGGAAATTTCCAAGGGATCATTAAGGAGGTTTCTGGAAAGTTTCCAGGAAGTTTCCGGGAAGATTCCCAGTAAGTTTCCAAGGGAAGTTACCCAAAAGTTTCCAATAAGTTCCCAAGGAATGTTTTCGGGAAGTTTCCAAGGGAACTTTCAAAGAAGTTTCCATGAAGTTTCCAAGGGAACTTTTAGAGAAGTTTCCAGGAAGTTCCTAAAGAATGTTTCCGGGAACTATCCAGGAAGTTTCCAAAAGAAGTATACGGGAACTCTCTAAGGAAAGTCTTAGAGAAGTTTTGAAAACAAGTTTTTAAAGGAAGTTTCCAGGAAGTTTTTCGGAATGTTTCTAAAGGGAAACTTCCTAGGGGGGGGGGGGGGGGTGGACATTTCGCTATGTCCCGGAAGTTTGCTGACGGTTAGTAACTTTCGACCTTACAATGAGAAACTTCTAGGGAAGTGGTTTTTTGGTCAAAAAATACTGTTGATGGCACGCCACTAATAAATAAATAAAATAAAGGTGTTATAAATATGAGAAAATGCAAATATACTGATAAAGAGAATAAAAGGAGTATGAGGAAAGGATGGAGGAAGTCAGGAAATTATTGAAACAAAAATATGTTTTTGCAATTCAAAAAAAAAGATAATTTTAGATCAAGAAAATATGTTCCCATATTGAGATAATATTTTTTACGTTTCTTACAAGCTTATCAAATTGTCAACTCGATCCTATATCTTCTTGGATCAAAAACATATGCGCTCCGCACAATCATACTATAGCAAGTCCATCGTTTTCTGAAACCAATATTATAATTGTCTTGTCCCTATTCAAGCAGACGATATACTTGAAGCAAGTACAATTTTCTTGATTCAATGACATTTTTTTCAGTGTACAAAAAAGGGATCTATTTTTATCCATACAATAATTTAAGATATTCCTGCCAAAGACATCTTGATACTCCTAGAAACGTGGTATTGTGAATGTTGGTAGCTTGCGAACGATATTTTAAGATTTGTTACTTGTTCTTGTCAAATATATATTATTATAATACCAAAGATGGCGTTTCACTAGTTAACTTATAAATTTTTTTCACAATTAAATCAAATGTAAATGAAAACTATTAACCCCTTCGATGCCGATGGCAAAGATCTTTGCCATTTGGAACTTTTCTCTGACTGCGGAAAAATTGCAAATCTTTGCCATGCTTAACATTGAAATAGAAAAGTCAATAGCTATCGCTAACCATAAGTAAAATGATTTTTATATAATCTAACATATACGAAACGAACTCCCGTTATCCATTTTGAATTTTCTTAAACCAAAAAAAAGATACAACTTATTAAAAACTACACTTTTGTTAAATTTTTAAAAATCTTTGCCATGAAGTAATAACATAATCCCAATTTTAAAAATGATTAAAATCATTTGAAACTAGTTACTCGGGGGTTTTTGGGGTCGCTGATTACGAATCTGACATTAGTTTTCAAAATTTCAAAATGCGGATCTAATATGGCGGACGATATTTAAAAAATTACTTGAAATCGTCTGAAACTTGTTACTCGGGGGTTTTTGGGGTCGCTAATTACGAATCTGATATTAATTTTCAAAAATTCAAAATGGCGGATCCAATATGGCGGACAATTTTTGAAAATTGCTTGAAGACGTCTGAAACTTGTTACTCGGGGGTTTTTGGGGTTGCTGATTACGAATCTGACATTAGTTTTCAAAAATTTAAAATGGCGGATCCAATATGGCGGACGTTTTTTGGAAAAACTACTTGCTTTGGTCTGAAACTTGTTATTTGGTGGTTTTTGGGGTCGCTGATTCCGATTCGGACATTAGTTTGTAAAAATTCAAAATGGCGGAACCAATATGGCGGACGCTTTTTGAAAAATAACTTAAAATCGTTTAAAACTTGCTATTTAGAGGTTTTTGGGGTCGCTGATTACGAAACTGCTATTATTAAATAAGTGACTAAGCGCGGTCAAAAATCGGTCGCTCTAGAGAGTGTAAGTGGCTTGCGAGATGCAGAAAGGCCGCGCTGCGCCATAACGTATCTTTTGACATCTAATATCTCAAAAACGAAAAAAACGGCATTCTGAAATTTGGTATTCTTATAGGAAAAAACTCAGCTTTCGATTGCAAAACTTTATTTTAAAATTAAACGGACCGATTTTTGTAAAATAGCAAATTAGTTATTAATTATAACAAATTAGGGTCAAATTTTCAAAATATTAAAAAAGAAAATTTACCAGTGAAAAGATTATTAAAAAGTCTTTAAGAAACATATTCAACGAAATTTTTTCCATGACATGTAAATACAGAAAAAATTTAAAAAAAGATGTTGTCAAGGAAATTTGATCAAATTGACCCCCCTCTATCCCCACCAATATTTCAAAATATTTCATAATGTTTCATAATTAACTACCACAAAAACCCTCAAATAAAATTTATAAGTAAATTTTTCAAGAAATTGTTCGCTATTTTGCATATGTCAAAACTGCTGTCAGATTTATAATCAGCGACCTCTAAAACACTCGAGTAAACATGTTTCAGACGACTTCAAGTAATTTTTCAAAAATCGTTCGCCATATTGGTTCCACCATTTTGAATTTTTTCAAACTAATGTCCGAATCGTAATCAGCGACCCAAAAACCCCCGAATAACAAGTTTTAGACCATTCCGAGTAGCTTTTCCAAGAAACGTCCGCCATTTTGATTTTTTGAAACCTAATGTCAGATTCGTAATCAGCGACCCCAAAAACCCCCGAGTAATAAGTTTCCGACGACCTTAAGCAATTTTCAAAAAATTGTCTGCCATATTGGATCCGTCATTTTGAATTTTTTAAAACTAATGTCAGATTCGTAATCAGCGACCCCAAAAACCCCCATATACATGATCTCTTGAAAATTCAATGACTTTTAACTTTTGGCACTCTAAACACTTTTGCGGAAATACTGTCGGCAGGAAGGGGTTAATAAATATTACATATCTATTTATTTACCATTTTCAAATTTAAAAAAACCTTCACACTTATAATGTTCCTTATATACCGTCGAGCACATTTTTGTGCTCAAAACCGCGCTTTTTTCACTCTATGTTTTTTGTATGAGTTATAGAAACTCAAAGTCGTGTACAAAATAGCCCCACTGATGGGGGCTATTCTGTGCATCAAAGTTTTTTTATTTATAAAGTTGTGTAAACAAATTTCTTTTTTCTTTTTTTCTGTATGAAGTATTTTTTCTAGATATTTTAGAGTGCAATAAAGAAAACCAAAGCTAGAAATATTTTTTTTTGTAGTTATTTTTTAAGAAAATCTTACTTAATATAACTTCTACTACACTTCTTTAATTATTTTAAGAGAAAAAGTTTCAAAATTATTAACTTCAAAAGCATGTAATTATTAATACTACTTTTTTGAAGTAAATTCGACAGCTTTTTACAATTACTCCAAAACATATGAACTTTTAAAAGTGGGCGGTGAATGCCATTTAATATCAAAACGAAAAAACGAATCTGACCATTTTATATACGTAATTCCAACAGAAGATTATTATTTGAAGCTGCTAGAAGCACATCTGAAGACTGGTCACGGAGGCAGGGATAAAAAGTTGTATTATTTAAAAAACAAATATAGAATTGCAAGACTGGCTTGTGAAATTTTCTTAACTTGTTGTCAAACTTGCGATCGAAAGAGGTCCGTCCCGAAAAAGAATGTTGTAGTAAAACCCATAGTAAGTAACGGATTTAATACTCGCGGTCAGGTTGATCTCATGGATTTTCAATCGTGTCCTGACGGCGAATATAAATGGCTTCTCAATTATCAAGATCATGCAACCAAATTTTTGCATCTGCGTCCTCTGAAAACGAAACACGCTTAATAAGTTGTAATTAAAAAAATTTGTGACTACAAATACATTTTTCAAACTGCCTGAAACGTCTTTGGCAGTATGTAAACTGCCTAGGCAATTTGCTTATTGCCTGTTTTTATCCAGGCATTTTACAAACTGCCCGCGGTTTACAAACTGCCTAGGCAGTTTGCATACTACCGGATTCTGCAAACTGCCTACGACATATACATCATAACAAGTAAATTGTCAACAGTTATCATTAATACTTTACAAAATACTTTTAAACTTCCGGAGACCTGAACCGAAGTTTGAGAGCATTGACAAATTTGAACTTGATTTTCACAACTTTACAACATTTTTTCTGATTTCCGATAAAGAATTAAGTAATTTCATTTAGGACTTTCTGCAGTCTAGATATCAGAAAATATTTATACCAAGTAGGAATCTTAAACAACTCAATCTAAAGATTTTATTCATTAAAAACCTCGCGTGCACAAAATAGCCCCGCTTGACGGTACTAAAATTATTATTGTTTTACGAAAAACAAGTCTACGTGGACAATTATGGAGGAAGGGGGATCAAAAAGTGATTAAAAACTGTTCACGTGGTATATGGATGACCTCCTATATTAGCAAAGGTAGCCTGTCTTACGGTATATTATAAAAAAAATAAATAGAAGGTAACAAAAATATTGGTGACTTGAAGTTATCAATTACTGCAAAAATAGTAACTAAATTACGTTAAAGTTACTTTTTAAAAAAAGTAACAAAGTTGCCCAAAATGTTACAAGTACCGTAACTTTTTCAGTACTACCCAACACTGGTTCGGAGATTGATATCATATTTATATTTTACTAGCTTTTTTATATTTACAAAGTATTTATTAATATTGAATTATGTTGGGCTTTATAATTCTTTATTTAAAACCCAAAAGAGAATTTTATTATTTCTATACATATTTTACGATATTTAAGAAGATTTTGCATATATATTTGGGCAAAAACAACTTCTTTTGTCCTTCATGTTGTACAATTTTTATTTTATTTCAAAAAGTAGACAGTTATATTATTATTATTTACATAATGTATTGTATTTTTTAAGATTTTCTGCAAAGAATTGTACCAAACTAAATTTTTAATTTTGTTACTTATAAGAACCAATATTTATTTCTTATCTAAAATGGTAATTATTATCAATCCAGAAAACACCCCTATCCCAAGTTAGAGTAGAATCTATTAAATTTATTAATTTTTCATTTTTTTTTTGATTGACTGACTTAACGTGTTTCTTTTTGCTCTCAAAAATTATTTAATATTCAACCATTTTGTCAAGTTTATCGACTAAGTGGTGCTATATATACTTTGTTACGACCGGTTTTTTTAATGTGCGGAGTTTATATTTAGGGCATTTAATATAAGAGTTAGACTCTAATTTACTTAAATAACTTTTTTCATAAATTTGCCGTACCACTGTGTTTAGACTGTCAACTTAATGCCACAGAAAAATATAGTTAGCTGTGGCAGCTAAAAGTTAACTACCATAGCTAAAAAAGTTACTTGATATACGGACAGCTAAACTTTTAGCTGTCAGTGCTAACTTTTTTAGCTGCAATCTGTTAGCTGTGGTTGCCAAGTTATATTTGACCTGGAAGCTAAGAATTAATCTAAAAATAATTCAGTATGTTAACTAATTTTTTTAAAACTGCTTGTGAATTGATTTAGCTGTATTTGAGAAAATTATCTAATATTTATGGCTATTTTATTGTCTATAAGGAAATATATATATAATTATACATATTATGCTACACAGAAGCTGAATTTTGTTGGTTTTTTTTCATAAAAAACATTGTAGGATTATAATTTTTTGAAAAAAATTACATTACAACTAGCACTAATTTAATCTTTATACATATTGGTGGACATAGGAAACATAACATCTTTATCACTTGAAACACTCGTCGAGCAATTTTGGTGTCTTAGGTACGGGTACTAACTTAACTTGCACTATTCAGATATCACTCTGTAAGTATTTAAGATGCATAATTATTAAAATGTTCAAGACACACAGGTTATTATTGTACCAGGAATTGGATACACACATGTTTTTTAAGGGGAGGTTCTAGTCTAAAGTCCCGAAAATTAACGCAATTTTAGTATTTTTTTTTGAGCGAACACAATTATTTTTTGAAAAAACATCTTATGGTATTTATTGGTATATATTTGAAAAATTTTACAAAATTTTTTTAAGGAAAAATAATTAAAAATAGCGGCTCCAGCCCTCCCTGAAAAAAACCGTGCGTGGCGGGAGTCCAAGTGCGCGGGGCACTCTACAGCCCTTCCAAATGATCTGAAATAAAAAAACCAAAAATATTCTTAAACTAGATAAAATTTGTGAGACCATGTAAATCTCCGATTTTTAAAAAAATCCTTTAAAAAATTTTATTTTTTATTTTTTAAGTTAATTATACACTCGTTTTCCGGCCTTACACCCATACAAGTGTTTTCCTTGTGAAATTATTTTTTCCTTTGATTTGTTTTTCATTGTTCATACTTTAAACAGAAGTATTAAGTGTTTTTGCGTCTACAGAACGGCTTGAAATTAGAAATACTCGCATTTGCCTGGATCACCCTTATTGGGTTTGCTCGCCAGTGGAGAGAGAAAACTGTAGAAAAACCTCTCCTGAGTACAACCGGTTTATCGACAGTCGAGTTCTAATGATATGTACATGTCAGTTATCGACAGAACACATCATTATACCTCGACGTCAAACCTTCCACTAAAGTTATCTCACGAGCTGGAAAAATCCTAGGCTCCCCGGGGCGCGAACTAATCAAACTTGACTTGGCGCGACCGCAGAGTCCAGGACCTTAATCAACTGAGCTAACACCGTGGTTTTAAAAAAATTAGGGTCATTTCAAAAAGGAAAACCTGTTTTTTCCCTTTTTTTTTTATTTTTTCCTTTATTGTAAAATAAACAAAAACAAAATTTTTTTTTAAAAAAAAGGCAACCTGATGTCCCCTAAATTGAATAAGCTTTAATTTGAGCCGTCAAACATCGAAATCGGTTCAGCCGTTGAAGGTGAATTGTGCCCTGCGCGCAAAAGAAAGGTATTTAGAGAAAAAAGCGTTTAAAGTTTGACGAAGAAAAAATCGTATGTAATGTTTGTTTTTTTAAACTTACGTCTAATCAGCTATTCCAGGACCGTATAAGGTTCCTTCCTCATTCTCGAAGAGAATAAGATTTGAAGGAAAATTTAGCAATGATTTTCGCGAGCTCGGCAGTTTTGAAACACACTGCTTAAGCGGTGCGAGCGCGCGTTTTTACTTGTTTTTTGGCCGACGCACCGACGCACCTAAATAAATTAGATAGAGGAATATTCTTTTGCATACACATTTTCAAGACCCTAAGAATGAAAATAAAACAATAAAAAAAAATTTTTTTTGTCGATTTGGACTAGAACCTCCCCTTAAAACGTTTACTAAGCGGACTACATGACTCTCATGGCGCTTTGTACTTCAAACGCATGCGCAACGCGACATAAGTGATAAGCTATAATAAAATTAGCAGCCGCAGCTAACAATTTATGTATCAAAGTAAAAGTTTGTGAAAATGAGTACTAATTTTTACCTTCGCTATGACAGTAAACAATTTTAGCTGTAGTCCCTAAAATTTTTAGCTAAAGCTTTTCAAAAGTTGTTATGCTCACTTTTAATTTCAAGAGCTCATTGTTCGTCAACTCTTCAAAATTATTTGTGATTCTCAGCTAACAAGAGTCAGCTAACTTTTTTCAGCTGTAGCAGCTAACTTATTTTTTCCGTGATGTAACGAGAGCGCCGGGTGAATTAATGACATGTTCCAAGTTGGTTGGTTTGGTTTGTGGCATTAAGATCCTATTAAGGTCTAATAGACATATAACAATTGACTTCTAGTGGAGCATAATTTCCATTTCGTATTTCATTATATTACTAAATTAATAAAGGTGTGCAAGTCTTGGAAAGTTTGTACAATCCAGGTTACGGCGTTTTCTCCCACTGGTTATGCTGGCTTAAGGTCCGTTTCCATGTTCGTTGTCCAATGACCAGTCCGATGACCAGTCCGATGCAGCTTCTTTGTTACGAATAGTACAAAATGGATTTAAGTTTGGGATTTAGGTCAGGAACTTAGGTGGCTCTCGACGTAGTTTCCAGGTATCCCTGACAGGAACATAATTTGATTCAAATGGTACCGAATTAAAGAATTACTCCAATGAGTAATAAAAGATCGGTTATTTCTTCCTTTAAGGGGTTACATGGGTTTTAAAGCTTCAAAAAATCAATCTTTAAAAAATTTGTTTATTTAATAGTATAATATGTCAAGAATATTTTCCCCAAGTTTCAAGTTAATCTGATTAAAACTCTAGGTAAGAGAGAGAGAAAGAAAGAGAATTTGGAATTTTCTCTCGTTATGTTCGACTGGCACACAATGGTTTGAAATCGAAAAACATTGTGCCTATCACTTTAAATTTAGAAATTTATAATTTCATGTTTCCAATCAACAAGTATCAATTGATTATTTTTCATGAATAACAAAAAATCCGCCAATATCATGAAAAATCCAACTTTTTGAACCTTCAACTTTAATAGCTTTTTTCTCAAAACTCGATTTTTGAAGACGGTGGACACGATTTCTTGAGAACTAATGCACCAATCTTCTTGAAATTTGGTACACTTCTTGTCAATAACATTGACTTGTGCCTGAACGAAGGATTCTTTTTCTTTTTAATCACAACCAATTTTATAAAGATATATGTAGTCAAAAAGTGTGTAAAAAATGGTAGTTTTTGCATAAAACTCAGCCAAAAATTAAAAATCTAACATTTTTTTAAATCCTTCGTTCAGGCACCAGCCAGACTCGCCTTCTAACAGAAAATCGTTCGTTTTTTGATTTGGGATGAAGCTATCTGGAATTATCATGTCTACCGCAAAAACCTTTTTTCCCCAGTGGTGTTAAAACGTCAGTCCTCAATGGCTCAATTTTTATAATTTTTTAATGAAATTTATTTTTTGTCCTTTAAAACCCATGTAACCCCTTAAGAAAAAAAAACATTTGGAGAAAGAAAAATACAAAAAATTAAATAAAAATAAAATAAAGCAAATAATTAAATAAAAATTTAACAGGAAGTTATACTCTGTACAAAGAGAGTCTCATTTAAAGACCAAAAGCCATCTTGGATCAAATTAGATACTTCTCAAAAACAAATTCAAAAATACTATATAAAGTTAGAATTTTAGGTTTGCATGTAAATACGAGGCATTAGTGAGTTTGGAAAGTATAGGGGTGATTCTTCTGAAAGTGCTCTTTTAGATGTCTCGATTAATTTTACAAAAACTATACAGTAATAATTATTGTCAATATTTTTAGTTAAAATTTAGCGTTTACTTAGTATTATAAAAAAAAATCCAGCCATTTAGCTGAACAAAATCAATATAAACACTAAAAATATTTCATCTCCGAAGCCTTTTTGGTATGTCTTCAACACGACTTCTATGACTATATTAAATTTTTTAATATCTTCTTGTATTCTTTTTAATTATTAAAAAATAGTTTCAGAAACTTAAATGTTTTTTTTTTAAGTTTTATCTGAAGGTTTAAAATTTGTAGCCTGCTGCTTTCTAGATAAAAAAAGTCTTTAAACTTTGTCTTCCATTTTAGGTTAAAATTACTTTGTGATGTATAATCATATTTAAACATGTTAAAAGTATTCTTAACACATTTTTAATACATGTTAGAATAAATTTAAGAGCTTAAAGTTTATTTTTCTCTTATACAATTTATAAATAAAAGAAAAAATGTTGCTTTTATAAATTATCAAAGTTAAAAAAATTGGGCGAGTAAAAATTCAAATTCATCTCCGAAGCCTCGTTATTTTAGTAAATAACTGAAATATTTTGAGTCTTAACATTACAAAATAAAATTTTGCTAAAATATTTTTATGAATAACTGAAAACAATCTTATAATTCTACCTTATTTCTTATAAAAATAAGAAAATTATCTTCTTTTCATCTCCGAAGCCTTTTTTTTAAAGGCACTGATATTTTTTTTGTTTTTAATGTTTATTTTCAATGTTTCGAACGAGTTAACCTTTTTTCTATTGGAATGAAGTGGAAATTTTGGTATGTTTTTAACATTTTAATCAATTTTTCTATTAAAAAAATAAAACTAATTAAATATATATATTTAACTTTTTACAAAAAAAGAATTAAATGTTTATAGAAATAATATTTAAAATATTGTTTTTTGGTTAACTAGCAATTTTTTAGTAAATATTATTTAAACTTGAAATTCTTATAAAATAATTTTGCGAACCAGAATATAAAGTTTTTTAATATCATTTTAAGTAATCCTGCAGAAGGAAAGTTAAATTATCTGAAAAAAATTTATTTTAAAATATAAATATAAAAGGAGTACTTTCAGAACAGTCACCCATAGATAAGAAATTATTGAAAATTTAACTCAATGTTTATAATTCCTATAATAACATTAATTTACAAGATTAAGTCACTTTGCTTAAAGAACGTCTCCGTTTCGATAAGTCCCTGATAAGTTGGACTATATATCACCCCCACAGCACCTAAATTTGCCTCAACTTTGCCAACCTTTCCTCAAGTTTCTAAACTTGCTGTAAACTTTCTGAAAGTTGTCAATACTTGAGGAAAGATTGGCAAAGTTGAGGCAAGTTAAAGTGCTGTGGAGGCAGTGATCAGAACGCCGATATTTCATCAACTGACAAAGGAAATCTGTCTACGAGATAAGCGAGAAACCTTGGTCTTTTTCAGAGTAGAGCGGACATTCCAACTGAATATGGCTGAAATATTTTAAATCATTCCCACATTGACATTCCAACGGCAAATTCCACCCCATATCAATAAAATGATCCGCGGTATATACATACACAGTTAGATCTAAATCTTGTGGTTAAATTCATCACTCTTCTTTCAAAGCGAAGACCCAGTCTTTATACTCCTACTTTAGAACCTTTCTAAGGTTGCAGGGGGTGTTTAGGACCGTCTTGTAAAGCGGAAGTTTAGTTGGACAACGGGCAATCTCGTCCGCTCTGGGCAGGTATCTATATGAATCTGACGAGGTCCAGATTCAGATCGTTATACTCCAATACTAGTTTAAGCACATCAATTATAAGAGGTGAGACTCTCAGGCATGATGGAACAAATTCTCGTAACTTCTAAAAACTCTAAAACAGTTCGTGAATCAGTGAGAATAATGACCCTTCCCAGTCTCAGTTCGGTAGCATCTCTCAGAGCCGCCTGAACCGCCAACAGTTCCAGAGTGGAAACCTTATTGAACCCGACTGTCCTAGTACCATGCCTCAGGTTCAAGTTAGGAATATAAAAGGCTATTCCACTTCTCCCCGTTGATGGGTTAAAGGAAGCATCTGTAAACACCAGGTTGACAGCAGAACAGCTGTTTATTATAATATAGTTATCTAAGAATGATTGGGGGTCATTTTTAGCCATTAAGAAGGCGGAGATAGTGCCCAGTCTAGCTACATTTATCTTGTTAGAATTTCATCCTATTAATTGTTCTGTTTCTTCTAGACCCAACATTACTGGGTTATTGGACCATTGTGCACTTCTTATAATGTAACCGTAAGCCTGCTGAGCTCTATCCAAACTAGGGTGCGCAAATCCCGTTTCTGACAGTAATATGGTAATTGGAGTCGTTCGCATCAAACATAAGGACACTCTAAGAGCTGCAAAAAGAACCCTATCCAAAGAGGTCAAATGTGGCTTGCTGGCCTTCCACACCAAAAATGTGCCCCAGCTGAAACATGACGGACAGTGGAACGACTCTGTACAAAAAGCGGACATTGACCAAAAAATTGAAGTTGTTAAATATTTTAATTTACTTTAGAATATCATAATAGATACCTCAAATGTTTCAAAACTTGAATATTAAAAATAAAAACTATTTTTACAGTCAATAAAATGACTGAAAGCATCTTAGTGTTCGTAGTTTTGGTTTTTTCCATTTGAAATTGTTGTTATTAAAGTGCGCTTAAAATACTTTATTAATTACTAGCTGTCGTACCCGTCTTTGATGGGTTTTATTTCCTACTGATACATTTCAACTTTTGTCTTTACATTGCTCAAAAACTCAAAATCTTCTTTACAATTTATGAAATTATGTTTTATTTTATTTTGTTTTTGTTTATTTTCTACGATATTGTTTCTGAGATGTGTCACGTCAAAGTAACCAATCATTCATCTTCAAAAATAATTTAAAAATCTCTTAAGAATAGTCAAATATTAAAGGATAATTTATATTCATAAGAAATACGAAAATTAATAGTTTTATATTGTTTTATTTACATTGAATTATATTTATCATAAGAGTATTTATAATATATATTATGCAAATCTGTTTTAATTCCAACTTTAAAATTAAATGAAATTAATTTTATTTAGTAAAATCTTTATTTCACATTATTTACAAATATTAGAAGTCATGTACATTAGATAATGATAAAATTAAGAATATTTTTAGATTGTTAGAAAAATTGTTCAATCTCCCTTTTTAAATATTTTTGAAGTTCTGTCAATTAAGGTTTTTAAGGTTTTTACCAGGTGATAACATGATAAATATCATAATTATACTACGCCATCTCGTCCTCTAGGTCACAATGTAGTACCGAGGTATTTGCTTGGTTCGTATCACAATTTTCAAAATTTTCCCGGGAGAAGAGAAAAAACAGGTACACTCCTGCTCCCTATGTCTCCATAGCCCAAATAGTCAACAAGTAGAATTATTCGATCTCAAGTTTTTATTTAGAAAAAGTAAATATGGAACATTGTTCTCGTTCACATAAACGACATAGAAGTGATTCTAGAAGTCATAAACATCGCAGAAGAGACCGTTCGGAAGAATATGTGACTACGAAACTGACGTAGAAGTAAGTCCCCGGTAAAAAGAGGTTGATTAAAACGCATAAATTGGCATTTAAAAAAACAGTCATTTGAATGCTGACAGATGCCTACTAATTCCTTTTTTGTCCTCAATGTCATTTAACGCGTTTTCTTGATTGATATTTGTTTCATTTTAATCATTTTGAATGCTCACAAATGTTATGAAAAAAATTGAATGCGTTTCTTTACCTTCAAGCGAAACACCACGAATTAGATCCGAATGCCATTAAATGCTTTCTGATAATGTATCAAATTAAATGCCATTCAATGCCTTCAAGAAAACAATTTTGAACGTAGTCAATGCCTCAAGAAGTTTAATGCCGTTCAATATGGCTATGTCAGCAGATTAAAAAGACGCCATGCTGGAGCTATCGTTAACTTGTTTATTCTTTGCAGCGCGTCGTCGTGTCATCTTTCTATTTTGTGTCGTTCGATCCATTTTATAACTAAAACGCGTTATTGAAGTGAAAAACAAAGTGATTTCGTGTGTAATACTAATAGTTTACCTGAACAAAGTGAAGGAGTGAACGCAAACATAAGTTGTCATTTTTGTTGCATGCAAGACAAAATACGAAAATTACATTAAGTGTTATATTTAGTGCTCATATTTTATTCTATTTTGGCCTACTATTTAGCTGAAGTTAGCTTATTAACATATTTAAACTTAAAAAGTAAAATACTGATAAAGACAATAATCACAATAAAACATAACAATCACATGTTCAATTTTCCCTTGCTACTGATTTGTTTTTAGGCATTTGAAGGCATTCATACAAAAACGGAATCAAAGCGCATTGAAACATTTCAATGCGTTTTAATCATGTTCTTTTTACCGGGCCCTGTTTTCATAAAAATTATGATCACGAATATTGTTCTGGTTAATGACGAGGAACTAACCTCAAAAAATGATTCAGAAAAACAAACTGCAGATGTGGGCAGTATTTTAATTTCAAAAAGTACAAATAATCAAGGCGGTGATGAACAAACCGTCGTCACTGAGGAAAATATAACCTCAAAGAAGGTTGATGAAAATCAATCTGCGGATAATAAAATTACCGAATCAACTCAATCACAAAACGAGGACGTAATACATGTACCTTTTGATGAAATCTTACAATTACTCGGTGAGGATTTAGTTGCTACTGAGCGGTAGCACCAAAAGTGACTCAGGCTTTAGCTGATAGGTGGTCGAGTGTTTTACAAAAAGGACTAAAGAAGAAAACTCGCCAAGAGTTGTTAAAAAAGTATCCTCCAATTGAAAATTGCCCCAATGTGTCAGCTCTCAAAATGAATCCGGAGATTTTGGCAACCATGGACGATAAACAAATTAGAAGAGATAATTATCAGGTAATATCTCAGAATCAACTTGGCCCTGCAATTTCTGCTGTCGAAGCAGTGTTGGATAAATTTGTTTTAGCCGAAAATCCAGAAGAAAAATTGTTTGTTGAAAAATTAAGTGATTCATTGAGGTTGATGTGTGACTTGCATCATTCACTGTCGATGACCAGAAGATCTTTCTTCACACCATCATTCGATAAGATTTCTAAAGGACTAGCACTAGAAGAAGAAAAACTGGAGAAAAATAACTACAGATATTTCTGTTTTAAGTTGGATTAAAGGGTATAAAGTAGCATTTACTCAAAATCCTATACAAGAATATCCCCCAAATCTTCCCAAATTATCAGGGAAAGATTTGTCAAATATGAAACTTTCTATATTGTTGTTAGAGCAGAAAGGAGCAGTGGTTAAAGGCAAAACTTGTAAAGATCAATTTTTGTCTCCTTATTTTTTAGTAGATAAGCCTAAAAGAGATTCATTTTAAATTTAAAGGGCCTTAATAAATCCATTGAACCACCTCATTTTAAATTAGATGATCTTCGTTCGGTAATTAAATTGATTTCAAAGGATTGTTTTATGGGGACTATTGAGTTACAAGATGCGTACTTTACTGTCCCAGTAGATGTTGAGTTCCGAAAGTTTCTTAGATTCAGGTTCCAGGATTCATTATATGAGTTCACTTGCTTACCTTTTGGGCTGTGTACAGCCCCATTTGTTTTTACGAAAATAATGAAACCTGTTTCTCAATTTTTAAGATTAAAAGGTATTATTTTGGTGGTTTATCTGGATGATATTATTATCATTGATGAATCGGAATTAAGGGGAGGTTCTAGTCCAAATCGCCAAAAAAAATTATTTTTTTTATTGCTTTATTTTTATTCTTAGGGTCTTGAAAATGTATATGCAAAAGGATATTCCTCTATCTAATTTATTTTACGAGTTATAGCATATCAGACAAAAAAGTGCGTCGGCCAAAAAACAAGTAAAAACGCGCGCTCGCACCGCCTATTAAGTGGTGTGTTTCAAAACACATCGAAAATCAGTGCTTAAGTTCAGCAAAAAATGCTCTTCGAGGATGAGAAAGGAACCTTATATGGTCCTGGAATAGCTGATTAGAAGTAAAATTAAAAAAACAAACATTACATACGATTTTTCCTTCGTCAAACTCTAAACGCGTTTTTCTCTTAACACCTTTTTTTTGCGCGCGGGGCACGATTCACCTTCAACGGCTGAACCGATTTCGACGTTTGACGGCTCAAATTAAAGCTTATTTAATTTAGGGGCCACTAGGTTGCGTTTTTTTTTAAAGAAAATTTTGTATTGTTTATTTTACGATAAAGCAACAAAAAAAGGAAAAAAAACAGGTTTTTCTTTTTCAAATGACCCCAATTCTTTTAAATGGTCTTTTTAAAAATCGGAGATTCATATGGCTTCCCAAATTTTATCTAGTTTAAGAATATTTTTGGTTTTTTTATTTCAGATCATTTGGAAGGGCTGTAGAGTGCCCCGCGCACTTGGACTCCCGCCACGTACGGTTTTCTTCAGGGAGGGCTGGAGCCGCAATTTTTATTATTTTTCCTTAAAAAAATTTTGTAAAACTTTTCAAATATATACTAATAAATACCATAAGAAGTTATTTCAAAAAATAATTGCGTTAACTCAAAAAAAAAAAATCCTAAAATTACGTTGATTCTCGGGACTTTGGACTAGAACCTCCCTTTAAACTTTAAGGATAATATAAAGCTTATCTGTGAATTTCTCAAAAGCTTAGGATTTATTCTCAATCTTGAAAAGTGCCAATTACAACCTAGTGTTAGATGTAAATTTTTAGGTTTCTATCTTGATAGTGAAAAAATGTGCATTGAACTTCCAGATTCAAAAAAGGAGAAAATAATTGAATTAATTAGTAAATTTAAGACTAAAGTTAATTGCATGATAAGAGAATCTAGTAGTTTAGTTGGCCTGTTAGTATCAAGTTGCCCTGCAGTAAAGTATGGTCTTTTATATACTAAGAAATTTGAAAGGGAAAAATTTCTTAATCTTGAGACTGCGAAGGGAAATTATGACTGTAGTATGAATATTTCGAAAGGGCTTTAAGAAGATTTTGAGTGGTGGCAAAATAACATAAGATATACTTATCAACCAGTGAGGCAATATAAATATTGCTTAGAAATTTTTTCGGACGCATCTACTACAGGGTGGGGTGTGTTTTGTAATAATCAAAAGACGCATGGATGGTGGAATGAAACAGAAAAAGAATCTCATATAAATTACTTGGAATTAGTAGCAGATTTTAATGGTCTTAAATATTTTGCCACAAATTATCGAGATTGTGAAATTCTATTAAGGATTGACAATACTACGGCAATTGCCTACATTAATAAAATGGGTGGTGTTCAATATCTGCATTTGCAAGATATTACCAAAAAGATTTGGCAATAGTGTGAATAAAGAAATATATGGGTTTTTGCCTCATATATTAGTTCCAAAGAAAATAGTGAAGCAGATAGTGAATCTAGAATTAAGAATATAGGTACAGAATGGGAGTTAGGAGAGAATTACTTTAAGCAGATAGTTAAAAGGTGGAAAAAACCGGATATAGATTTATTTGCATCTGCCATGGAATAGTTATTTCTTTTACGCTTTTCCACCATTTAGCATGATTTTAAGAGCAATTCAAAGATAAAGATTGACAAGGCAGAAGAGAACCTCATTCGCTGGCGTCATCTCTTTCCCCGGTTGCAGGCAAGCTATCAGGGAAGCTTTCGCAATGAGAGATATTTCTGAAGGACTTGAAGTCATAGAGGCTTCGCTAGCAGATTCATCACTCAAGCCGTATGATTCAGCACTTAAGACCTGGTGGATATTCTTCGTCGAAAAATCAATAAATTCATATAATCCAAAAATATCTTCGGTGCTGGGATTTTTAAATTCTGTGTAAGAAAAAGGGGTTTCATATTCAACTCTTAATACGTACAGATCAGCTATTTCCTTAATAGTTCCGTTTGATTTAGGAAACAATGATATTGTTAAAAGATTTTTTAAAGGGGAATACAAATTAAGACCATCAATGCCAAAATATAAATACACTTGGGACCCTATACGCCAGTGTTAAAGGCTTTAGGTACTTGGTATCCAAATAAGAAATTATCTTTAGAAAAATTGTCAGTTAAACTAGTAGTTCTGTTAGCTCTCATAACGGCACAGAGAATTCAAACATTGAGCAAAATAAGTTTAGCTAATATTAATATAACAGATAAACAAATTTTAATTAAAATCCCTGATAATATTAAAACATCAGCACCGAATAGATATCAGCCCTTGTTAGAAATACCGTTCTTTAAGAAACAGCCTGAGATATGTGTCGCTTCAGTGCTTTTAGAATATATAAAACTGACAAACTTGATCAGAGGTAATACCAACGACAATCTTTTTATAACGTATAAAAAGCCTCACGGGCCAGCTACTGTACAAACACTCAGTAGGTGGATCAAAACCGGGCTTAGTAAATGCGGTATCGATACTTAGGCAGGGTATAGTACTCGTCATGCGGCAACTTCGGCGGCGCGCCGAAAAGGCCAAAATGTAGAGACTATTATTAGACAAGCTGCAGGTTGGACCAAAGGGTCAAATCGATACCTCCATGGAAAACTGTTCTTTCTTCGAGTAGCTGTTAATACTGTTCTATCTTAGGGTAGCTGTTAGTAGAGCTCTATCTCAATTGTTTTGGCTAACCTTTTTTGCAACTTTAATCGCTTTCAATTTTTTGAAGTATTGATTAATTTAGGGATATTATTATTAACATCTACTTTAGGTATGTTTCTTGTGTATATTATCAATAACAAAATGTGTTAATTAAACACTATTATCAAAAAACCCAACGAATAAAAGGTTCAAAAAAGGTTATAAAAAAAAGTGAGATAGAACTGTACTAACAGCTACTTAAAGATAGAACGGTATTAACAGCTACCCGAAGAAAGAACAGTTTTACATGGAGGTATCGAAATGTCTTTGCAAATTTTTAAAATAGACCTTTAAAGTCCAATACAAAGTTTGGTAACTGGATGTTAGATTCTTTACAAGAATTGAAAGATTGACTCTTTGAGTTTTACAAAATTGTTTTGTTTAATTAAATTAGCCCTTTTTTGTCACGTTTCTTTCTTCCTTTTTCTTTTCTTATTGTATACGTGATCGATCTTAAGTGATTAACTAATAAAAACAAATTATAAAAATTACACTCACTGCTCTTTAAACATCTACATTGTGATCTAGAGGACGAGATGGCGTAGTATAATTAAATGATTAAACGAACTTACCTTGTGAAGGTCGATCATAATTATACTAGCCATCTCGTCCGAATAGATCAACTCCCCTCCTTCCCTAAAATTTATTTATTTAACAAAATAAATTCCCTATTTAGTGAGTTAAATTTTTTGTTGTCTTCATTAGCGACTCTTTAAACTTAATGACTATTTGGGCTATGGAGACATGGGGGACAGGAGTGTTTCTGTTTTTTCTCTTCTTTTGGTTTTTCGATTTTCTTGAAAAAATGTTATAACTTCCGGTAAAATTAATATTTTTTAATAGGGTTTGGCTATAAATTTAAGTTACGCGAATACCTAACAGACTGCAAGATTTAACTTTATTCCGTGGAACCGTTTTTGAGTGATGCTCGGACAAAATATCGCGTACATACATACATAGACACACACATACATACATAATTTTTTTAAACAGCATTTTTGGAATTGTTACTACTTGAAACGAAAAATTAAACACGAATTTCCAAGTTCTGTGCAATGTACAGACAAAACTCTGATTTTATTAATATAGATAATAAATATCTTTCAACTGAGAAAATTTTTCGCTTTAAATGTAAAAAATAAGAGGTACGATAATATAATATAATTTTTTTATGCTTTGCTGAATTGTTATAAACAATGTACTCAATTGTTTTTTAGTTAACTAAAATCGTTACAAAATTCATATAAAAGTTCCAAATACAGATAAAGTTCACAGAAGTTCAAGTCCCAGCATTGAAAAACTTATTGTGTTACTAATAAAGATTAAAAAACAATGCATTTAGCTGCGAGTACCTGCAACTCTTTTTTCCTTACAATAATTAAGTTTTGTTCTTTCTGACATGTAGTACAATTGAGGCAGTTAATGCAGAAACCGCACAAGTCCATTTTTTTTCGAAAATCACTTTTTTATGGAAAATTTATCTTTAAGTGAAGCTCTACGATCTCGTAAAATGTTACATAAGTTACAAAACTCTAAACCCTTTAAAAAAAATAATCAAATTTTTGTTTCGTGCAGAAACAACACAAGTCCATTATTTCAAGTTGCGCACAAAGATGCGCAATGGATAAAATAATATTTACTTATGATATTTTTGACATGTTTTAGACGTTGTTAAATAATTTATATTAAATAGTTTAAATTATAAATAAAATGCACTCAAAACGAGGCAGAAGACGGTAATAGTGAATTATGTGATATTTGTTAAGAAAATGTTGAAAAGTGATTTTTGAAAAATGTGTATTATTTATAAAATGTTAATGTAAATTATCCAAATTAAAAATTTTTAATAGATAGATAGATAGATTCTTTATTTTGTCTTAAAATTCCATTAATTTATACAAAAAGAGTTTCAAGAACTTTGAATACAAAAGCTTCCTTATATAATTTATCTAAATTGATTTCCAGAACGAACTTTAAGGATCTCACTAATATAATAAGGTTAGCAAGGTCCTTAAGTTTACGGACGTCATTTGTCGCCAGCAGATCTATCCAAAATTCTCCTGGTTTTTCTACCGCTTGCTGACAGCGAAAAAATTTTAATCTAATATCAGAATATGCCGGACAAATCGCTAATAAATGAAAAGAGTCCTCCGGAACCAGCAAATTGCAAAATTCGCAGTTTTTATTGCTATTGAAATTGGCGATGTTATCTTGACAAATTATTCTGTAATTGTCATGCATAAAAAAACGAACCTGAGTAATTAATTTAGTGAAACAGATTGTCATCCTAACATCAAGGTATAGGGCTTTCTCCAATCTTTGTTCGAGATGTGGGTAGATCTGCAGGCGAGACGACCTTAGTAGCCTTTCTCGATCGGCGGAATTTTTACATGACCCGAACTCTCTCAACCACATTTCTATATTTCTTTCCAGCGAGGACAGGGTCAGTTCGTTCCAATCAGCTGCTCGGTTAATTTGTTTAAAAAAATCTTCTACTTGTAAAAACCAGCTGTATTTAATTTTACTTGTTGGCGATTTAGCTAATTCCTTAAGCCTAATACAGCACATTTTCGGGTACCGGTCGTCCGACATCGACAGTAATTTACCTATCCACGCGAGCAACTTTTTAAAGAGATTGCAACTGACGGGATTTCTCCCAGTTTCTATTCGAACTGCATAGTCCGCGGCATGTGGTGGAAGCTGTAAGATTCTTTTAAAATAATTATTTTGTACTTTTTCTAATTTCTCCACATATCATAAGCCCCAGACCTCTGCATTGTATAACAAAGATGACATTATAATACTGTCAAGCAGTTTATCTTTGGCGTACCACGAATCTGACCTCGACCTCGCTAAAACGTCCAAGACTCTACCCATAGCCACCTTAGCCGATGATACTGAGTTTTCACAGTCATTTAAAAAGACACCGGAATTTGAAAAAAGCACCCCCAAATATTTGTATTCTTTAACTACTTCAATTTGTTCTTTGTCTGTAAAAAATGTAGGGTGCTTTCTCTTTCCGCCCTTTTGAAATATGACAATTTTTTATTTGGAACAGTTTACACACACATTTTATTTTCTTTACAGTATTCCTTCATAATATTTATTTTGTTTTGCATATCTCTGCCCGAATCCGCCAATATAACAAAGTCATCGGCGTATGCCAATATAAACGATTCCAAACTTGAGTTTATGGCCAGGCCACGTGCACCGTGTTTAATAAAGTATTCTTCAATGTCGCTGATGAACAAAGTAAAAAGAGATGGGCTTAAGGTGTCCCCCTGTAAAAGTCCCAAGGTGACATCTGTGAAATCTGAGACACGCTTCTTAGTTTGTATCACGATAGTAGCTGTTTCGTAAAAATATTTTAATATTCTAATGATTTTTGAACTCATACCCAAATAAAAAAGTTTCTCCCAGAGCTTGCTATGATTCACAGAAGGGAACGCACCGTTTAAATCCACAAAAAAAGCGAATACTTTTCTTTTTGGAAGTCGCAGATGAATTTGAATGATTGAATTTAATGTAAAAATATTGTCCATACAACTGCGACCTTTTCTAAAACCAGCTTGGAATTCTGGCGCATTTTGTGTTTCCACAGTCCATTCTTTTATTCTTTCACTTAGGATCATAGTGAAAAGTTTTGTAATTCCATTCATTAGAGCGATACATCTATAATTGGAAGGAACCGTTTTTTCTCCCTTTTTGTGAATCATAACAGCTAAGGATTCCGCCCATTTGTCAGGTATTACTTCACTCTCCATGACTTTATTAAATAAACTTTCTAAATAACTTATCCATTTTCCTGGGAGATTTTTTAGGAACTCATAAGTGATTTTATCTGTGCCCGGGGCCTTACCATTTTTACATTTTAATAAATTTGTTTTAATTTCGTAAAAACTGATTTCTCGATCTAACAGAGGGTGACGTACATCGGTAAGCGGTATATTAAAAAATATGCGTTTCGGATATAAACTTTTTAAGTAAACATTCCACTCACTCAAATTTACACAATCGCCGTAGTTAATTCGTATTTTAAATTTATTGATTGCGTTCTAAAAATCCGAAGGATTTCTTGAAGAAGATAAAGATAATAATATATCAGTTTCGAAGGCTTTACGTTTATGATTTAAAATTTTTTTTTAATAATTAATTTTTCTTTTTTATACGCTGAAAATTCCTCCTTTTTAAATTTCGATTTTTTGCAATCTTTCAAATGTTTTTTAAGAATTTTTTTTTGAGTAACGCAAGCCTGGTCAAACCATGGCTTTGATAGGAACATATTTCCTGATTTACATTTTTTCATCCCTAAATATTCTGCTGCAAGGTTAATCGTTGATATAAGGTTATTGTTCATCGTGTTAGCATCAAGGTAATAATCTGAATAAAAAGGAAAACCTTCCATAATTTCCCCAAAATTCGCAGTGTGCTCGTTATCCCATTTTAAAAAAGTTGTTTCTTTCTTTTTGATATAAATTACTACAAATTCCTTTATTGTTATTTTGAAAATTCAATTTAAGAGAAACTACTACTGGAATATGGTCTAAGAGAGTGCCTATGGCTTTTGTCGCAAAATCCCTGACGCAATCAGTGTACGCTATATTACAAAAGATTAGGTCTATAACACTCTTGCCTTTTGACCCCAAATAGGTAACATTTGCCGGACAATATCCGACAAATCTACCATTTAAAAACAAAAAATCTTGTTCTTCGAAAAAATCAATCAAAATCTCTCCATTTTTATTAACATACGGAATCTAAGGAATTTCTTTCATAAATTATATTACTATTGGAGCTGAAAGATAAGGCTAGCGGATCTATTTGATTTAATTTCCCTATTCGGCAATTAAAATCTCCTCCTATGATAATTGGACAGTTAAAATTTTTTAATTGGCTAATACTTAAAGCTGTCGTTAGTGAATCCTGTAAGATGGATTCTGAAACATTTAGAGGAAAGTATACTGAACCCACAATAAATTTTTCTTTATCCTGTGATATAAGAGCAAAAATGAAGAATTGATTTTGATGAATAATCTCACAATTATACAGATTCTCGTTGTACAGAATTCCCAAACCACCCTTGGCTCTACCCCTACTTTTGTCTCGCGATGCATTTTCTGCTAAGAATTTTAAATTGTTCAACCCAATTGACCATGTCGGTATTTTTTCTAGCCATGTTTCGCTTATACAGAGTACATCTTGGCTATTTATTAAATTCGTTATGTCATTTATATTACGGAAACCAAAGACGTTCCAAAAGAAAATATTTACCCTTTTAGTAGATTTCGTTAAACGATGATTCATTGTTGTGGTACCTGGTTTGTTTACTAGGGTGGCCAAAAAAAAAAAAAAATTCGATTTTCATAAACCTTACCTCCTAATTTTGTTCTTTAGCGAAAAATATGCAATACGTATTTTTTTATTTTTTTATTTTTTAATATTAACCCGTGCCGCAAAGCCGTTGAAAATTACCATTGAATTCCCATAGGAAAAATGCACTTTTTCGTAAATTTGATATAAAATCGCGAAAAATTTACCTTTTTCTTTCTGAAAACGATATTTTTGTTCATGAATGTCCAAATAATAAAAATCTGTCTTATATTTATTAAATAAATTATATTAACTATTTTTTATGTGACTGTAAAAAAAACCCATAAACGTAAAAAAAACTGGAATTTATTAAAAAAAATATTAATTATTATTTTAAATGCTTTTTCTTTATTCATTGATGTTATTATCAAAATATATATTATTGTTTGTGTTTTACCATATTACATAATTTGTTTAAACAATTTATTGTTGTTATTTCCCTACAAAATGACGAATAATTCGAGCGTTATTGCAATTTTCTTAAACTTTCTAACTTTAGACGCCTAATAAAAACATAAATTTATATATATTTATGTTTATAAATATTTATTATCAAATTAAGACGCTAACAATTGTTTAAACAAATTATTGTTGTTATTTATTAACTTTTTCAAAAATGTTTATAAAGAGTTCTAGTTTTTTCTCAATTTTGCAAATTGATTTTATTAAATCAACCACATGTTAATAAAATTATTAAAATTATTATTATAACAATTAATTAACCACTTCGGCGGTATGACGCCAAAATTGGCGTCATGCGTGAAGTGGCCCAGAGCGGAAAAATGAGCAAAATGGCGTCATGACTTTTTCTGGATTATTAATGTCTGTTGTAGTTTTTTATGTATGTAAAAAAACTTATATTTATACACTCTTATGTTTATAATACAAACATAAGAGTATATGAAGATAAGTTGTTTAAGGGGACGCCTAAGTGGAAAAATGACAAAAAAAAACGATTTTCTTTTTATGTGATTATCGAAAACTAGACTTATTTAGGAATAAAAGAAGACTATTTAAAACCTTTTCTGATGAGTAGAAGTAGCCTAAATAAATTTGTAAAGTTAGATACTTTTTCTTGAGAATAATAAATCCTTAAGTTCATCAATAAATTATGTACGAAAGCTTCAATTGAATTCAAATTTCTTATTTTTATACTAAAAATGAATAAATCAAAACTCCATATATATTTCTCGACATGATTCGCAAATTCAAAATGGCGGATCCAATATGGCAGACGAATTTTTAAAAATTGACTGAATTTGCATGAATCTTGATTTATTGGGGTTTGCGAGGTCCCTGACTTCAAATTTGAAGTCAGATTTGAAAAATTCAAAATGGTGGATTCAATATGGTGAGTGAATTTTTAAAAAATGAATTGAATTTGCATGAATCTTGGTATGTTGGGGTTTTTGGGCTCACTGATTCCAAATTTTAAGTCAGTATTGGAAAACTCAAAATGGCGAATCCAATATAGCGGACGAGTTTTTAAAAATTGACTAAATTTGCATGAATCTTGGTATATTGGGGTTTTTGGGGTCGCTGACTTCAAATTTCGAGTCAGATTTAGAAAATTCAAAATGGAGGATACAATATAGCGGCCGATTTAAGATTTGAAATCAGTAAACCTGAAAATTTCCGAGTAACAAGATACAGGTAAATTCCAAGAATATTTGAAAATGCAACCCTCATATGAGGGGCTGATAGTAAAAACGGATTATAATAATGATGGGAGCAAAAGTGGGTTATATTCATTAGGAGCAAAAACGGTTTAAAAGTTCCAAACATTTTCTTTATTTATAAAATATCCTATCGACTGTCTGTTAATTATGTTTACATTCACTGAGAAAAAAGGTTTAGTTTTACCAACAATATTTTTTAGTTGACCATTGTTGGTTGTAACAACAATATTTTGATTGGTATAACAAAACGATTTGGTTAGCGTAACACTTCAAGTTGTTTGGGACAACCATATTATTTTGTTGCTCTTATTTGGTTGAACCAAACATAATTTAGTTGTGACAACCAAACATAATTAGGTTGTGACAACCAAACAGAAATTGGTTGTGACATCCAAATATAATTTGGTTGTGACAACCAAACAATTATTAAAAAAAATTGGTGATTAGTTTGTAAGTAAGCTGCCGATAATAATATAAATAAAATCTAAATGAAAACCAACGGTGTCAGTTACTGAACTGTCTAGCTATAAGGTTTATTCCATATTGGTCATTCATATCTCTCATGGGCTGGTGGTTAGCCTAGTGGACTGGCAGCTGGAAACCCCGGGTTCGAATCTTCATGACTAATGAAATTTTTCTGTTTCAGGTTTTCATTAATATGAAATTTCTACATTCTCATCTGATTATATTTGTGTAATTAAATTTATAACATGTGAATTATGTAATTATATGTGTTGTCCGACCGAAAATTCGCACCTGGGTTACTTAGCTCCCAAATGAAAATTTTTTTTATGACAACCAAAAGTTTTTGTTATGCCAACAAACAACACTGAACCAAATAATTTAGTTGTCTCAACCAAATAGTTTGGTTGACTAAATAACAACCAAATAATTTGGTTGGCTCGACCAAATTTTCGTTGCTATGACTAAACATTTTTCTCAGTGTTACAACATTCAAAATTGTTGAAACAATATTCGTAAATTAAAATAATTCCAAAACAGTTAATAGTATCTTTTATAAATAAAGAAATTGTTTGGAACTTTTAAACCGTTTTTGCTCCTAGTGAATATAACCCAATTTTGCTCCCATCATTATTATAATCCATTTTTACTATCAGCCCCTCATATTAGATTCGAAATTATTATCACCATATTGGATCCGCTAATTTGAATATTTCAAATTTGAGTTTAAATTTGAAATCAGCGACCCCAAAATCCCCAAGATACCAAGATTTATGCGAATTCAGATAATTTTTAAAAAATTTGTCCGCCATATTCGATCCGCTATTTTGAATTTTTAAAATCTGACTTCGAATTTGAAATTAGCGACCTCAAAAACCCCAATATACTGAGATCCATACAAATTCGTTCAATTTTTAAAAATTCGACCGCCATATTGGATCCGCCATTTTAAGTTTTTAAAATCTGACTTCAAATTTGAAATCAGCGACCCCAAAAACCTCATTATACTAAGATTCATACAAATTCATTCAATTTTTAAAAATTCGACCGCCATATTGTATCCGCCATTTTGAATTTTGATAATCTGACTTCGAAATTGAAATCAGCGACCCCAATAACCCCAGTATACCAAGTTTTATAAAATTTGGATTATTTGATTCTGAAATTCATGAGATTTTTCTTCTTTTTAGTTATTCATCTCTCCTGTAAAATTTGATTTTTTTAATTTTTTTTATCTTTCGGTACACTTTTCTCTTGAACTACTAAACCGATTTAAAAGTTTTTTTTTTAATTTGTTCAGTAAGGTTTCAAGATTATGAATAAGAAGTTTGACATCATTTTGAGTTATATAAACGGAGATATGAGTCATTTAATCAGAAAAATTGGGAGGGCTATTTACATTTTGGTATAAATGTTTATAAAAAAGTATCTATTTAAGATAACGTCTTATTACTTCTTATTCATACAACTGACTATATGTGTAATCGAACAAAACAAGGAATAACGCAATTGGAGTAATAGTTTTTTAGAAAAGTGTACCGAAAGTTGACTCTTTTTGCATTGTTTTAAGGTGACTTAGGCGTCCCCTTAAAGAAAATAAACCGAAAATCAAGGATAATAACTGAATAAACGTATGACGCCATTCACGCAAAATATTGAAAATCGTCGATATTCAACTTGTTAAAAAATAATTAAAACCTTAAAAAATTGAAGTTTTAGTATTATATTCCTGCTCACCGAATCCTAAAATATAAGAATAGTATGTTTACATCCATAAAAAATTATTTCAGGTATTAATAATCGAGAAATAGTCATGACGCCATTTTGCTCATTTTTACCGCTCTGGGTAAAAATTAAGAAAAAACTACAACTCTTTTTAAGCATTTTTGAAAAAGTTATAAATAACAACAATAATTTGTTTAAACAATTGTTAGCGTCTTAATTTGTTAATAAATATTTATATAACATAAATATATATAAATTTATGTTTTTATTAGGCGTCTAAAGTTAGAAAGTTTAAGAAAATTGCAAAAACGCTCGATTTATTTGTCATTTTGTAGGGAAATAACAACAATAAATTGTTTAAACAAATTACGTAACATGGTAAAACACAAACAATAATATATATTTTGATAATAACATCAATGAATAAAGAAAAAGCATTTAAAATAATAATTAATATTTTTTTTAATAAATTCCAGTTTTTTTTACGTTTATGGGTTTTTTTTACAGTCACATAAAAAATAGTTAAAATAATTTATTTAATAAATATAAGACAGATTTTTATTATTTGGACATTCATGAACAAAAATATCGTTTTCAGAAAGAAAAAGGTGAATTTTTCGCGATTTTATATCAAATTTACGAAAAAGTGCATTTTTCCTATGGGAATTCAATGGTAATTTTCAACGGCTTTGCGGCACGGGTTAATATTAAAAAATAAAAAAATAAAAAAATACGTATTGCATATTTTTCGCCAAAGAACAAAACTGGGGGGTATAGTTTATGAAAATCGAATTTTTTTTTTTGGCTACCCTATTGTTTACATTTTGCGCTTCTGATGTGGAATGTCTCCTTCTCTGTGTTGGTTGGTATGATGAATCCTCCTTTTCTAGTTTTTTTCTTGGTTAAGGCTGGCCATTGTCCGATGTGGCAAAGTGTATGACTTTTAAATTTGTTAGACTTTTTTCAATCTTGTTTGTATTGGACATTTTTTTCTAAAACTTGATCCTAAATAGATAAGCATGTCCGCTTTTTTAAAGAATCGTTCGACTGTGTGACGTCACCAAACTTATACACAAGATCAGATACACGGAAAGGAAAGCTCCCCAAGACACCCTTGGTAGTGATTTAATTATATTCAATGCTCTATTAGCCTTGCTGACCACCATTTTGATGTGCTCATGCCACAGCAGCTTCTGATCAAGATTTATCTTCCTATATTATAAAAAGATATCGTCGCAGTCGCCGCCGCCGCTGTTTCAAGAATTCGGGAAAATGGACATGCCCATTTTACCAAATTCGAAATATTAAATCAAAACTCCCGAATGGCCTATCCCAAATGGACATTTTGCCGAAAGAATTCGGTAAAATGGATATGCCCCTTTTTCGGAATTCAAAATCCCGAATCCAAACTCCCGAAAGCTTATCCCAAATGGACATTTTGTGAAAAAAATTCGATAAACAATTTTACCGATTACCCATTTTACCGAATTCGAAATCCCGCTCCCGAATGACCTATCCGAAATGAACATTTCCCCAAAAGAATTTGGTAAAATGGACATGCCATTTTAGCGAATTCGAAATCTCGAATCGAAACTCCCGAATGCCCTATCCCAAATGGACATTTTCCCAAAATAATTAGGTATAATGGTCATGCCCATTTAACTGAATTCGAAATCATGAATTGAAACTCCCGAATGGCCTATCCGAAATGAATATTTTCCCAAAAGAATTTGTTAAAATGGACATGCCCCTTTTTTCCGAATTCGAAATCCCGAATTGCCAAACTCCCGAATGGCCTATCCCTAATGTACATTTTCTTGAATTGTAATTCACGAATCCATTTTCCCGAATGAAGTTAAAAATTATTATTTAGAAACATTCTGCCCTTAAAATTTGGGTCAATTTCAAGGGTAGTTTTGACTTAAAGGTCAAGACTTAACGAAAAAACCCTCTCTGACGTATCCTGTCCTTAAAATTGTCCTACATTAAATTTTTGTGCAATTTTGTGTCAAGTCAAGACTTGACGGTAGAACTCTGTCTGACCTATTCTGCCCTTAAAATGTAGGTATATTTTAACCCGGCGAGCGTAAGGTGAAACTTCATAACACGGAGCGTAAGGTAGGGTATTTTTTACCCTGTAAAGATTTTCTATTTGTATATTAAAAATAAGCTTGAAATCTTGGAAATTTTTTAACATATTTGTTTTATATTGCCTATTAATGTCATTCATTAATGTTATAATAAATCTTTCATTTGTTTAAACAATTTATTATTGCGAGATTGTAACTATGCCAAAACTAATATAGAGAAAAGTGAATTTCTATAAATTTGTTTAAACAATTGAAAAATTAATTGTAACAATAATTAAATACATTATTAACCTTCAGTAAACAATTACAATGTTTAAACCTAATGATTTAAACTTTCTTTTACAATATACAAAGAAAAAAGCTCTTGGTGTGTTCTATAGTCAGCGTATATGTGTTCACAATTGTTATAAATAAGCAATAAGAAATGTAAAAAAAAATTTTTTTAATCGTTATTGCTTTGTTACCGTGACACGTGCAGCTATTTAAAATTACAGAGAAATTCATCATGCCAAATTCAAATTATTGAGCAATAAGTATTTCACAGAGTAAATTTTACCCTACCTTACGCTCGCCGGGTTAAGGACAGTTTTGACCTACAGATCAAGTCTTGATGGAAAAACTTTCTCTGACTTATTCTGCCCTCAAAATTTAGGTGAATTTTAAGGGCTGTTTGACCTAACGGGAAAACTCCGTCTAAGCTATTTTGGCCTAAAAATTTAGGTCAATTTCAAAGGCAGGTTTGACATTAAGGTAAAGACTTAACGGGAAAACTCCATCTGACCTATTCTGCCCTTAAAATGTAGGTAAATTTTAAGGGTAGTTTTCACCTTAAGGTCAAGACTTGACGGGAAAACTCCATTTGACTTATTCTGCTCTCAAAATAAGGCTAATTTTAAGGGTAGTTTTGACCTACAGTTCTAGACTTGACAGAAAACTCTCTTTCTTCCCTGCTTTAAAAATTGGGGTCAAATTTATGGAGAATTTTGACCTACAGGTCAAGACTTATCGGGAAACAACCCTATGACCTCTGCCTTTAAAATTTAAGTTAAATTTAAGAACAGTTTTGACCTACAGTGTTGACGGGAAGTTCCTGTCTACTCATCTGGCGAACATAAGTTCAAAATTGAAATCAAATAAAGGAGTTAACTTAAGACTTCTCACCCTCAAAATTTAGGTCAAATCATATCATAAACTATGTTTTGGTTATTCTTTATTCCGATTTTCTTTATACTTTTATGTTCCCTTTGTTAATTACATTTACTTTCTTAAAAAAATTTGTTTAAATCTCAAAAATCGCAAGAATAATCTTGAAAAATGTATAATTAAAAACTAATTTAATTTAATTAAAATTTTAAACTTAAACTAAATGAATAGTTTTTAAAATTATTTTAATTAAATTTTTATAATTTTTAGCCAAAACTTTTTTTTGATAAGAATTTTTTTGACTAGAAAATCTTTTTTATTTCAATAAATTGTTTTCAAGATTATTTATTTGGTTTTCATTTACTTTTAGCAAATATGTATCTTTGTATTTAAGAATTAGAAGATTTAAAATTGTATATTATTTTATGATTGTAGATTTCCAAAAATTATTTCGTTTCTTAGTAATATATCTATTGTTATGTAGTCATTTTTATTAGTGCCTTTTATTATATTCAAAATATTCGTCACTTTCAGGAAAATACTTCCATTATCTGAAATATGTATTCTATGTATTATAAAAATCATCCAGGTAAATTCATCGTTTAACAAATTACTTTGACATTTTTATTTTTATATTTTATTATTTATTTATTTTTTTACGTATATAATAAGATATTTCAAAAATTTAATAAGATTTTTAAATATTTAAAAATTACATCATACGATTTAGAATTTTGAAACATTTGTAATTCGAAAATTGAGTTGTAAAAGTTAAATTTTTGGACTTAAGCTAAATTAAAGTTAAATTTGTATTTTTAAGTCAATTAACAAAAATAATTCAAATTAAATTTGAGTTAAAATAAAGTTTGTAATTTAAGTTTAAAGAAACAATAGAGGGGTTGGCGCGCGAAGCGCGCAGGGTGGCCAAGCCCCCCTAGTACCCAAATAAATTAACCTCTTTTGACATAGCAAACTTTGCATCCCGACGTCTAAAAATTGTTCCGATTTTATGATGTTTCTTTTACGAGTAAAGATAATAAACTGAGTACATGATAATTTTAACTTCCGGAGGAAGATAATTCCGAATTTCCCTGAAGGCAGTACTAAAAAGAAAGGGTGACAGGGCTCCCCCCTGCGGGACACCTATTCCCAAAGTACTAGGCAACCTTCCGACTGCGAAGTAAATGTTTCATTTCATAATTAGATGGCCTATAAAATTAATTATATTCTCCGGAACTTGTAGACGGATTAGTTCGTTTATGATTTTACCTGGAATAATGGAGTTAAAGGCCCCTTTAATGTCCAGAGCAAGGGCGACAACAGGTTTCCCCTCAGAGTAAGCCCGGTATACGTCCGAAACAAGGTACACCACCGCATCAACAGCTGATCTGGACTTTCTGAACCCGAATTGAAAATAAGATAGCTATCCTTTAGTTTTCGAGAGGTATTCCAGTCTTCTTTGTATCATTCTTTCTATTAATCTAGCCAAACATGATGTAAGCGAGATTGGTCGAAATCCCCCACTTCCCTTAGGAATAAATTTGAGATTTTTTTAATGTGCGGAGTGTATATATAGTGCATTTAATAGAAGAGTTAGACTATAATTTATTTAAATAACTTTCTTCATAAATTTGTTATGGCACTGTGTTTAGATTGTCAACTTAATGTAACGAGAATGCCGGATGAATTAATGACATGTTCCAAGTGCAATGGTTCAGTTCATAATGATTAGTGCCAACCTAGCAAAAAAAGAGTGATTGAGCAAAGTGTTAGGAATGATTGAGCAACTTGTTCAATCATCCTATACACTTTTCTCGGTCAAAAGAAGAAAAACAAGACCTAATGGTTGACGAAATTGTTAAAAATAAAATATTAGAGGTAAATGTACAAAAAGATTGTATTAAAATACCTGTAAGTAGATTAAAATACGAATTGAAAATTGAAAAATGTTAATTTTTTCAATTATTTATTTAAAAATTAATGTTTATTTTTTTTTTTAAACAAAGACGCAATCACTTTTTTCACACAAAAAATTTTTTTCATAAACTTTGGGTTGTCTTTTATAAACACACCAATTTTCAAGATGGCATCTGTTTTTGTTTTAAATAATAAATTTTCAAAATTTAGACTACTTAGTTGTCGCGTCAGAAAAAATTTAACTATGTTCAGTGCAGCGCGGTATGTATGCGTGGCACGCATTCGACATTAACAAATTTTTTTTAACGAAAAAAAAATACAATTTTTTAAAAGTAGAAAATCACTACATGCGTGTAATATTGAATGTTTTAGTTTGTAATTATTTTTTTTTAAGTGAAGAGAGCCCCTCCCTACGCTCTCTTCTGTGAGGCACTGCCAATGGTTCTATTAAATTATTTATTAAATAAAATGAAATTAACGTAATAAGACACTTACAGGCAGCTCAATTACCTCTCTGCAGAACAAATAAATAAATAAATAATATTGTAATAAAACAAAGAAAGCAATTTATCTATGAAGTATTATAAAGTAGAAACAACAAATATTGAACAATTTACTTAATATCATAATAGGAAATGAATTTTAACATTTTGTTATTTGTAAATAAAATATGGATCATTCAAAAACTAAAAATTAAACATTTTTAAAACAATTTACAATTTTTCTTTAGTAAAAGCAAAAATTATGCTAATGTGCACTGAATGAAGGTTTAAGACGAAGTAAAGTTGAAAAAATTGTTTCCATATTTACATATGGCGGATTTAATGGTTTGTAATGACATACAAATGTGTTTAGACAAAATACATTGAAATGAATCCCCCAAATTAATGATCATTAGGATTCATAAAATTTTTATTAAAGTGCACTTTATCACATATACATAAAAAATTAGCAAATATTCATGTTTAATTGACACTTAATTACCCGGTAAGAAGGCTGGAATAACCTAGAATTAATTTTATTAATTCTATTTAATAGTTGAATTTCCCTTCATTTTATGCTTTTGCATTATGAATTAAAAATAACAGAATTCTAATCCTTGTAATTCAGTTTTTGAAAAAATTTCAATAAATATAAGAATCGATCCCAAGTTTTTATGTCACAAGTCTATGAAAGTAACCACTGAGATACTCGTGACTTGAATATATAAACATAAATGAACCTTTTGAATTGAAACTGTGAAAGAATTGCCAGGGAAAGGAAAAATTTCAACTGTATTCTCTATTACGGAATTAAACATTTTGGAGACTCTATTCCAGAGAGAATTATTGGGGATAGAAAAATCATGAATGCCTAAACTATTTTACAGAATAGAAGAAATTTCTGGAATTAAAAACATTTTAATTATATTCTGCTGCATGAAATTGAAAATCATTTTAGAATAAAGCAGAATCAATTTCAAAAATATTCTTTTCTATTTTTAGAAGTAAGTATTTGAGGGAAATTCAAGTATTTAATAGAAAAGAAATCATTGCGATTTTCAGTAAATGTGAAATAAACTTAATTCTGTTCTTTTCAAGGCTTCTTGCCGGGATACTGATTTATGGCATGATTCAGGGCTGTGATTTTGAATTTTTTTAGTTATTAAAACTTTCAACATAAATATTAACAAAGGAACATAACTACATTTCGAGGAATTACACTTTAAAAATAAAAAGTTTCAGTAAAATTAACTGCTGCGTTTAATTCATGAAGTATATTAATTATAAACTAAAACATTCAATATTACACGTGTGTAGTGATATTCTACTTTTAAAAAATTGTATTTCTTTTTGTTAAACAAAATTTGTTAATGTCGAATGCGTGCCACGTATACATACCGCGCTGCACTGAACATAGTTAAATTTTTTCTGACGCGACAACAAAGAAGTCTAAATTTTGAAAATTTATTATTTGAAAACAAAAACAGATGCCATCTTGAAAATTGGTGTGTTTATAAAAGATATCCCAAAGTTTATGAAAAAAATTTTTTGTGTGAAAAAAGTGATTGCGCCTTTGTTTAAAATTAATAAATAAACATTAATTTTTAAATAAATAATTGAACAAATTAATTTCAATTTTTTATTAAAATTCAGTAGGGCAGTAGGTCCCAAGATGGACAGGGCCCCAAGATGGACATTTCGTATAAAATTTTTGTTTAAGCTGACAGCGCCTTATGCTTTCTGTCATTTTTGTTGTTTTTATAGACGAATATTTTGATGCACATTTGAAGAAAAAAAACCAGTTAGTTTTTCTTCTACACATACCACGCAATTTTGTGTCTAAAAAAAGTTTTGTAACAGTTTTTTCTCAAGTTGGTAAAATTTTTTAATTTTATGATTTAGAATGAGTACTTAACGTTATAATATTCTTTATTTATCGTATAATAATATCCTAAAATGATTTTACTAATTCAGTGTTCGTATATATATTTTTACTGGGAATTAAAAAATGGTGTCATATACCCTAAGATGGACAGGCCTCAAATCTCAATGTATTTATTTGCATATTTTCGATTTTACACTTTTTTCAATAATCTTTTGAGCCAATTAATTAAAATTTTTTATTTTCCACCATAAAATGTGATGTTATCGTTAGAGAAAATGATATATCGATATTTTTCGATATTTTATTACTTTTTACTGTTAAGCTATTAAATTGAAGTTTTTAGAAATGTTATTTCTTGATAAATTCCGTAAAATGATTAAAAATTAGTTTAAGAATTGTTACACGATGTTCTTTTTTTATTTACTACAATTTTCAGAGACTTTTAAGAAGGTGTCCATCTTAGGGCCACTTTTTTTTAGACCGAAAATTTTAAAATTAGAAAAAATGCTTTAAAAAATGTTTATGTTCAAAATAAAATTGTATCCCTGTGGCCATAAGTTACCTTATAAATTATACTTTCATTCGGTATAAAACATTTTAATATATTTTATTTGGTTTGGATTCTACAGCAATAAATCGAAAGGGTGTACAACTTGGGGCCAACTCCCCTATTTTTTACTCAAAAAAGGATTCTTGACTTTTTTCGTAATTTTTAAAATTAACGAAGATATAACACATTGAAAAAAAGTACCATCAAATTTGCAATGCAAATATCTTGAATAATTATAACAATTTTTAAATTAATACTTGAAATCTTTATTTGTATCACAAAAAACTGCTTATAAACAAAAATTGAGAAATATCTGAGATATCGACCTTAACTTTCCTCCGAAATGACCCAACTACTTTTTTCCTGACAGTTCAACACCGTACATTTCTTCATGTTAGTAACTTGGTAACAGCTGTTTCTGGTAACATTTAAGAAGTGTCTACATAATATCTTTGTGTCTACCGATAGCGACCAAACAAGAAGTTAGTGACATTGACGGATTTTATAAAATTAAAAAAAAATGTAATTACCGAAATATATTTTAATATTAATTGAAACTACTTGAAATAACGCTGGAAAAATATAATCAGTTCAATGAAACATAAATGGATTTAATAATTTAATGAAAATTTTTTTACATAAAAAAGTACTTTTTATTAATTCCAATATAGATGAATGTGATTCGAATAAGTATTTATCCATTGTATTGTTACAAAAATATGCATAACACTTTTGAGTCTTGTAAAATTAATTTTATTAACAGACATAAATTAACTGCAAAAAAGTGTCGTTGCAGCATTAAAAAGTTTCATTTTTCAAAACTAGCTGTTCTGAACCAACTGCGGTTATTCTTCAAAATACGCGTGTACATTTGAAACATGAACATTGTAAACATTTATTTATAATTCATTTTAAAAAATATATTTATGCTATATTTTCAGGAAATATATTTTTTAAGCTCATTTGTCTTACAATAAAACTATTTAAGTACTAAATGTTTATTTGGAAATTGTAATTTATTTTGAAAATATTTCAAATCACTCGTGAAAATTGAAAGCATGCGCATTTGCGTTTGTAGAGTTTTAATGAATTTTCTCACTTTGATAAACTTTTTCTTAAAAATATCACTTATAACAGATAAAATTTTTTAATATCTAAAATATTAATGTGTAGCATACTTGAAAATCATCAATTTCTACTCACTAGTTATGTCAGAAAAACAAAAAATGAGAGTAATTTTATTCAGAATTAGCCAATCTCCATAAGACTGCGTGTTAATTTAAACATTTTTTAACAATAAAATACCTTATAATGCATCATGAAATTTTGGGAGGTCATTTCTTTTCAACTTCACTGTTGATTCACAAAATTTGAACAAAATCTACTCATTTTGTAAGTAATGAATATAGGTAATTACAATGAAATATTTTATTTATTTATTTTATTTCTACATGTATACCCTTTTTGGATTTTTACATTTCTTATCCCCACATATTTACTCTGCATAGTTTCCCATCTAATTCCCCATAACCTAACCCTATCCCCACTTGCGAAATGAAATATTTTATTTATTTATTTCATTTCTCCATGTATACCCTTTTTGGGGTTTTACATTTCTAATCCCCACATATTTACTCTTTACATTTTCCTATCACTAACAATAAGTAGTAATAAAGATCTGAATCTTTGTAAGTGAAAGGTGTGCAAAGTTTCTTGTAAAGAGTAATGAATGTAGAATTAGCAACACAAGCACTCCTTTAGAATAATTGTCGAAGTACGCAATTCTTCGCGTGTTATTTTCAAAAGTTTTATCCCAAAATGTGAAATGATTTTACAATCTTAATGTTATAGGAGTGTGAACATTTCAAGAATTAATAAAATTAAGATAAATGGAACATTTTAAAAGACGAAAATTAAATAATCTTTCAACGTAAGTACACATTCATTGCAAGTATTATAGAATCTAAAATAAAAATATAATTATTTCATAATAATATAATTATGTTGGAACTACATTGGAAGATTCTTCAATAATTTTTGTCTTTTAAAATGTTCCAGTTATCTTAATTTTATTAATTCTTGAAATTGTCACACACTTATATTATTAAAAATATAAAATCATTTGACATTTTGCGATAAAATTTTTGAAAATAACACGCAAAGAATTGCGTGTTTCGATAATTATCCTAAAGGAGTGCTAGTGTTGCTAATTCTACATTCATTACTCTTACAAGAAACTTGGCACGCTTTTCGGTGAAAATCGCCTAAGGAGATACAGCTCCTTATTACTACACGGAAAGACTTTCGATTTTAATACTTAATATTATATTATTTATTTTTACAAAATTTCGATAGGAAACCAGGATATATCGTTATATTTTCAGAATTTACTATTTCTATTTAATATTTACTATTTTCGATAGGAAATGTTAAAAGAAACTTGAATCGCCATTTTGTTGGGAAAATTGCTATTGAGTTTTGGAATTAGTAAAATCGAGATTAATAAGTTATTCCTATAAAAAGGCAAATAAACCGATCTTCATGATTATTATATTATTATAGGTTACCTGTGGTAATTGAAATTCCATATATTTTTAACACTTTTATATACATATAAACACAATCACCGTCACAAACGAAATCCTAACATAACCTAAACACTAACGATAATACGCACACACATATATATATATAGGCTTAACGAATCGCACAATACATATAATGTTTGAAGGGAAAAGTTTTCTTATATACTAATCGACATAATACATTACCACTTTTGAGAAAAATCCACAAAAATCACAAGTTTCCATCTGTGAACAATAGTTGAAGTTTGACATCCGCCAAATTCAAAATTCACTTAAAAGTTTTTACATGATATAACCGGTTTATATTGAATAAAACTATCACGTAGAATGTATTTACTGTGTTATTTTTCACCCACTTTACGATAACGTTAATGATTTAATCGTTTCTTTTAAGAGAGAAATTATATAATCCGAATAAGCAAATCAACAGTGACAAGACGCGCACAACGGTCAAACTGTCATGGCCGCCAATTTTCCAATAGTTAATGGAATTTCAACAAAGCATTATTTTGAAATATAATCTTTTTAATAGTAAGATGTTCAAGATGAACTTATTTTATTGTTGCTTCCTATTGAATATAGTAATATTTTTAACCTATTTTTGTAAATATTTTTAAAAAATTATTATTTAATAAAAATTAAATAATTTTAATTATTTTTTTTAGATTATACTTTTTCCTAGTTTCATTTTCCTTTTTAAAAAAGCAGTCTTTCCAGTTTTAAATTTAAATTTTAATTTCAAAATATATAAATATTAACTGTTAAAAAAGTATATTCTTCTAGTCCTGTAGTATAAAATACCATTTTACAGTTATATCCTGATTTACAATCGAAATTTTGTAAAAATACATATTATAATATTAACTATTAAAACCAAAAGTTCTTCCGTGTACTTCGTGTTTCCTAGTCAATTCACCATAACATAACCCTATTCCCCCTTGCGTTCCGTAGACGTATTTTTATTAGAAGTACTCGCATTTGCTTGACCGTCCCTGATCAGAGTAGAGAAAAACTACGCGCCACCTGAGCCACATCAGCGTTTATTTATTTTTTTATATTTCACTTTAAATGTTTGTAACTAATTTTATATATTAATGATATATTATATATTTTTTATTACAGTAGAAGAAGGAGAATTTTACTTAAAAAACATGAAAATAGTGAAAGATATTTGATGTAGGTTAATTCAATTTAAAATGTCACCCCTGTTGAATGTCTATTTCTGACTTTCTTTGTAAAAATTAAGTTGTAGTGCATCTAAGTTTTTACACAGTTTTATTTTTAAATCATAATTAGAATTTTATTTATAATATTATCTTTAATGAATCTGATTCTCAGATATCGCGTCACTATCCCTGCTAAAAAAATCCGATAAGAAACAGATAGAATCCGGAAAGACACCAGATAAAACCCAGTTCGGGTTCTAGTTGGTTGTATCCGGTTTTTATTCGGAAACTATTTAAAATCTACGGATCCAATAAGGTTGAAGTCGGGTTTTATCCGGGTTATGAAATTAAAATTAAAATAAGTGGTGACATTCTGTACGGTTCTATACGGGTTTAATCCGGAATATATATAAAAATATAACACAAATGTCGTTTTTGATGTGGATTCTATCCGCGTTTTATATGACAGTCAAAACAAGTATAACTTCTACCCGTTTTTATTCGGGTTTTACCCGCCAGGAAAATAAAATTTAAAAATTTCAATCAGCTTACTATACGGAAGCTACACGGTTTCAATCCGGACGTGATAATCTTGGCGTCTATCCGGTTCAATCCGGGTTTTATATGACAAAACCAAATTAAATTTTTTTACGTCATTACTTTTATTTATTCTGTACAATTACTTTGAAAAAGAGTCATTTCTGTAATTGAATGATTTTAATATATCACTCAAATTTATAAATATTTTAAGAATTATATTTTTCAGTGTTCTATATTTATTTAATATTTCTTTAACTTTAAATTAACCTTGTAATTTAGAGATTTAGATTTTTAATTTCAAAAAAACTTTTGTTTTCTGCGTATATTTTTATTGTTCTGACAAACTCATTCTAAAAAAAAGTGTTTTAGAAAAGCAAAGTTTTATTAATTTTTTTAATTAAATCTTTTCTTAAATTAAAGTTAAAGTTTTTTAATAAAAACATGTGATTAATTAAATTTTTATTTTTTAATTTTAAAAGTAAACTTAGAAGTTTTGCTGTTCATGTTTTTCTTGTTTAAATGATTGTCTTTAAGAATAACCGCTGTTTTATAAAAGCTAAATTTAAGAACAAAATTTTTTTAAGATATGATTTAAATTTAATATTATCTTGAATGTAATTAAATTTTTTTAAATTTCTGAAAACTAAAAAAGTTTTTAATTCGTCTTCAAATTTAAAAAAAATATATTTTCACAAACAAAATTTAATTTTTTTCTGTGTATATTTTTATTTTTATGAATAATTATTTAAAACAATTTGCTTCTTTAAAGCGTTTAATTTAACTAACTGATAATTGAAAGGTAAGATCCGAATTTATTATTATTTTTAATACTAAAGTTTTATTTTTTATCATTTTAAATTCTGTTTGATTTCTTTAAAATAAATTAATTTTATAATAATTTCTAAGAAATGAATATCAGTTACAGTAAATTTAGAACATGAATTTATCGGTTTAAGATACTACTTTAAGAGTTTTTTAGAATCTTCAAAAATTTAATAGGTACTTATATTTATGGAAGGTATTTATTAGAATTATTTGTTCAAAATTAAGCATATTACTTTTTATTAATATTCAGAAAGCGATTCTAATTTAAGAATGTTTAGAAATTCGGTATTATTATATTTCTTTTCTTTTATTTGATTAAGAAGATTCTTGTTGCAGCTATGCCTCGTCTGCTCGCCAAGAATCCTAACGCGTTTATGGTTTCGACAAGTGGCAGCAGGGCGCGCATCGGACAGCCTTTCCCATGAATGGGTTGCTTCAGCTCTGTTATATAAGACCCTATTCTGTACCGTTGAAAATACAAACCAAATATGGTTTTACATTTTAAAATCTTCTTAGCCAAGTATTGGCAGAAGATTTTTAAACAACTCTATGTTCATAGAGTTGTAAAAATAAATTTAAACAACTTATTTGTTGGTTATTTCAATGGTGGTCCAATAGTGGCTGCCAATAGTTTGACAAGATGAAATCTATTGGCAACCATTCTTTCACGTTATTTAACCAATGGTAACCGATGGCAATTTCCCATTGGGTATAAAGAATAAATAATGCCATCTCCAATAAACAAAGTATATAAAAATAAGTTAAACTATTAAATTTTTTTTTTTTTTTTTTGAGAACCCATATAGGAAGCAGATAGAAAACCTTGAAGAACCCGGATAGAATACCGACAAAACCCAGGTATAAAACAGGGAAACCCGGATAAAAACCGGATTCAATTACGATATTATCCAGTTAAACCCTCTTCTATCCGGGTTCTATCTGGGCTTTATCTGGATTCTATTCACATTCTATCTGTTTTGTATCAGGATACAAAATAGATAGAAACCTTATAAAACCCATACAGGGACCGGATAGCAGAATTTGAAAGACCCTGCTAAAACCCGGATATAACTGGGATATAAGACAAGTACAATCGCTATAAGAACCGGATAAAAGACGATTAAAAGTAATGTAAGGGATCAGATACAAAACAGATTGAATCCATATAGAAACCGTATAAAACCCATGTAAAAACCATGTAGAAAAATTTTGGTAACCCGGATAGAACCCTGATAAAACCCGAATAAAACACTGATAAAAACCTGATATAAAACGGGGACAAAAACCGGATAGAATTACGATAGAAACCGACAGAACCCTACTTATATCCGGGTTTTATCCGTTTTCTATCGGATTTTTTTAGCAGGGTAGACAAATCGTCAAGGGGTAGTCTCGATACTACATATGCCACTTTATAACGGTTTAGAATGTGGTACCAGATTCTAAACATTTATAAATTGATATCTTAGTTACCACTTTATAAAATATGTTGACCACTTTATAACGGAAGGCAAATGTGATTATAAAATGGCAAAGCGGAAAATAATAAATTAAGTAAATTAAATGAAAACTTTATAAACAGCATGACATTTTATTTAAATTATGTAAAATGGAAGCAAAGTCGGTGGAAATTGCTAGGTTATATAATTATAATATTAATATAAATTAGTGCATTGTTAAATTCTACGAAATACGGGGGGGGGGGGGGGAGGGTCAGACTTAATATAAAAGAATCATCCAGTATTTTGTAGAATTTAATGAAGCACAAGGGATTAAGATTTAATATAAAATAAAATACCCTGTACTTCGTAGAATTTTACAAAATACTGGCCCTCTAAAAAGACTTGCATTAAAAAGTATTAAACATTTTAATAATTTTCAATCCCTGATTGTTTAAGACTTTTTAATTCAAAGATAACGAATTAAATCAGCTTCGGTTTAATGCGTTTTAATCATTTACTATTAAAAATAAAAATAGAACCGTAGCTAGGAGATTTGAACTTGTGAACCCTCGCTCTTCAGTCCTGAGCTGCATCCGAGCGCCTATTGATAAGCTTACAAACAGTAACAAATACGTTGCTTACAAGTGACGAGTCGTAGTGGACCGTTAGATGTATTTCCGGTAAGATTTTAAGATTAATGCCAAATTCAATAAATTTTAATATTAATTATTAATTTCTTGATTATGCTAAGTATAATTAAAAAAATTATAAAATTCACATTAAGTTTGATGAAGCCCGTTAACACAAATGCTATTACCTGATTTCAGGATTGACGTTTCGTTTGTCAAAGACAAGATTAATCAGCAAATGTTGAATAATTAGAAATAAAAGTATCGTACAAGTGGAACAACTATAATTTTTTGGCTATAAAAAAAGCTAAATATTATTTTTTAAAAATTATTTTTTGAAATAACTATGATTAAAAATTTTTTGCTATAAAAAAAAGGCTGATATTTTAAAATTATTTTTCCAAGTTTCAAAAATAATGTTTAAGAAATAATATTTACCTTTTTTTACAGAAAAAGAATTCAGGTACCCTACTTGTGCGGCTTTATTATTTCTAATTAATCAACAGTTGCTAAGTTATATTGTCTTTTACGATCGAGAAACATCAAATTGATATCAGGTAAGGGCATTTCTGATCACATCAGGTTCGACCGCAGGTTTGAATTGAAAATAACATTATTAAAGTGCATTAAAATTTCGCATTGGGCGTTCAAAGTTCAATCGTATTAAAGCTAATTTGTTTAATTATCAATATTTGAAATAAATTGTAGGGGAGAGTAGTCAGAGTTGGATATAGTTTTGACTTTTCTCTATAACTTCTCCTGTAGGCCGAAGTTTGCAATGTCTCTTATATTATTGGAAAGTTCTACTAAAATGCAATGTTTTTGCTAAACATTGCAAAAAATTTGGACCAAAAGTTTCAAAGTTATAGGCAATTAAAAAAAAAAAAGGTAGTCAGAGTTGAACATGGTAGTCAGAGTTGGGTCACTGTAGAAAATCAATGAAATATGAAGATAAATGATTAAAAATGACAATATCTTTGCCTTCGCATGATAGAATAACACTCAAATACATTTGGAAATGACAAAAGGAAACATGAAATTGAAATAAATCATATTTCCTCTTGTATCGCGAAATTGATCTAAAAGTGAAAAAGTATTACCAAAAATTTGAATTTTCTTTCTTTTAAATAGAAATGAAGTTGTTGACACCTTTTTAAGTTAACAAATTCATTTTCATTGCAAAAATGCTTCAGAATTGCAATATTTTGTGTGTACCAACCTTGACTCAAGCGTCGTTTAGCTTCATATCACACACACACCATTAACGCTTTATACAAACACCAAATTACGTTCCACATTTTCGTATAACATCTTAATGAACAATTTTAGTCAACTTAATTTGTCTTTGGCATATTTCTTCTACATTTAATTATCGAATAATTAAATAATTAAATTTTGAAACTACAATAACGTTTTTTGTTGAGCGTATAACACGGACTCGCTTAATACGTCTATATAATTCGTACACTTCACTGCAATCCATCTAAAAAGTTTGCTGGCATTGCTAACAAGTATTTACACACAACGACATATGGATCTACTGTGATAAAACAAAATAAACGCGATGATTCAACTCTGACCACTGTCCAACTCTGACTACTCTCCCCTATTAAAATATTCATATTCATACAATTATTCAAAAGTAATCAAATGATTTATTTCCTTAAAAAGGCATTATTTATTTTATTTATTTATTTATTTGACATGTAATTGCTACCTACGATAGTGACTACAAAGGAGTTTCGTTAACCAAATTGTTGTAAACGAGATAATAAAATTTTGACAAACAAGTTAACAAAGCAAACAATCACAGCGTGGTCATTAGACGAAAACAATCGAAGCCAATCCTCGACCGAAGACAAATTATTGTGAGTGCGATCCCTGATGGAGAGAAATAAATGTCTGCATGCCGGACAATGAAGAAGAATGTGAAATAACGTTTCTGAGTCCATATTGCAAGAGGTACAAGTTGCATCGGGAAGAAAAGGGAACTTCTTCTGATTAAAAACCACTCTACAAACGTGTTTATTCAAAAGCCTAAGTTGTGCAATAGTTCTTTTAAAATAAAGCGGCATTCGAATAAGCAAGTAGCACTGTGCTCCAGTAATTAGTTGCAAAGAAGGATAGATTAAAAGACTCTTAGAATTATTGTAACAGTCTACATCCTGGTTTCTAAGGTACTGCGAGAATCTATCAAGTACTAAAGCGCTATCAATTCAAAAAGATTATAATCAGGATTATTTCTTGCGATCTTAATTAGTCTCTGTAAACACTGCCTGGGGTACCGAGAATTTTCCATATTCAAAACTTTATTTATCCAGGACAGTATATACTTGAGAATTTGATACGCTATATGTAAAACACCCATTTCTAATCTGATTGCATAGTTTGGAGTGCAAACCGGAAGATGCAACAGTTTTTTGAAAAAAGACAATTGTACTCTCTCTATGTAATCTAAGTAATTTAGACTCCATACCTGACAACCATAACACAAAATACTTCTTAAAAGACTTTGGAATAATTTAATATAAGAGTCCCAAGACTGAATATCGACAGTCTTAATTATATTAAAGACAGAACCCACTGCCATATTTGCAGCGCCACTTGCTTTTTTTGCTGCAGATAAAAAAGAACCCGAACAATGGAAAGTGACACCTAAATAAGTGTATTCCTTAACCACCTCGATGCAACTCTCACCATATTTAAAAGATTTAAATCTTCTCGAAGACGAAGCACTCGATTTGGGAAAAATCACAATCTTGGTTTTCTCCGTGTTAACAGTTAGATAGTTTAGATCGCAATATCTGTGTAACGCTTTCAGCTTTCCAGTTAACTCCATAGGAGTGTCGGCAAGTTTCACATAATCGTCGGCATAACCTAACATAGGAATTTCTGAGGAATTATTTATAGAGAGCTCTCTGCAACCTTGTTCACTAAAAAAAATTTCCATATCTGAGATAAATAACAAAAATAAAAGGGGACTCAAAACTTCGCCTTAGAAAAATAGCCTTCAAACTATTAATCATCTTGGAACTAAGTCCAAGTAAATATAATTTATTCCATAACAGTTAATGGGAGACTGAGGGGAAAGCTCCTTTGAAATCTATAAACGCAGCGTCAACCACTGAGCCCGAAGTACTCAAATGGATCTGGATGATCGAAGCAAGATTGAATAAATTGTCTCAGCAGCTTCTGCCATTTCTGAACCCTGTTTGAGATTCCGGCATCAGGTCAAAAGTTGAAGCCTAAAGAGTTAAACAGTCACATAGAATTAGAGTAAAAATTTTTACGATACAGTTAACTAGGGTGATTGGTCTGTAATTATTCGGTACTACAGGATCTCCCTTTTTAAAAAGCATGAAAGTAGTCAAGAAGACCCATTCATTGGGAATCGTTTCATCCCTTAAAATTTTATTAAAAAAATTGTTAAGATATAAAATCCAATTCTGCGGGAGATTTTTAAAAAAATCAAAGTTGATCCCATCAAGACCAGGAGCTTTCCCGTTTTTACATTTAACAAGACATTTCAATAATTCAACCGTCGAAATGTCCCCATGAAAAAGCGGATCATAGCGCTTAAATACCCTTGACTCCAAAATCGGGTCGCCGGTTATAAGCGGGTAGCATTTTATCAAAAAAATTTCTTTTCTTTTCTTTTAAAGTTTTTAAATAAAAGTTTTTTTCTTTAAAATATTGTTTTTTGGAAGTCTCAGAAAATGCCTCTACTCTGCAAAGTTTCAATGCCTCACTTACGCATCTTTTTAAGGCTCTGCATTCGTCATCAATCCAAGGCTTGAGCCTGACATAACCCATGCACAATGAACGTTTCACCATGCCTAGACTTACGGCGACATTTTTTATTGTAGAAATAACATTTGCGTTCATGGCATCCACGTTCAAGGATGAGTCAGCCACCTCCCCCATCCAAACCATACATGTAGCATATGAATTTGCATTCATATTATTAACCTTAAACACAAATGATTCCGAACTAACATGTGGTTGGAGTAAAAGAGATAAATTTAAAAAAACTGGAAAATGATCTGAGGAGGTGACTAAGTGAACAATATTCAAATCACGAACTATAGGGAGAGCCCCTGATGAACACCAGACAAGGTCAATAATAATAGAGCCTCTCAGCATAAATAAAACTGTTAAATTGAAAGAAATTAGGATCCAATTGATTTAAATCCGCTACTCTACTGTTGAGATCACCGCCGATAATGATTGGAACGTTTGGAAATGAAGACTGTAAATTTTCATAAGTGAAGTTGAAATTATCAAGAAAAAGGTCAAGATCTTTATCAGGGGCTATGTAAAGGGGCGATTCACGATTCGCCGCCCAACTCGGTCCCGTCTCGCTCCGCGGCGACGAAAAGTCATTCCGGGCCTTCCCCCACTCTACAGCCCTGCCTACCCCTCCGACTAGCTCACCGTTTGTCACTACTACTGCCGAATTCTATGCACCTGTCACTCTGTACTGAGATTTTAAATGAAAAGGGCTGTCATACGTGTTTATGAGAATAAATTTTCGTGAAATTCTTGGTAGTTTTATATAGAATTCTTGTTTGTTTTAATTCTACTTCTTGTTAGTTTGTTTTATTTAGTAATTATTTCTATTATTATTGTTATTATTATTTTTAGTAATAGTTTTCGTGTTTTTTAATTAGAAGATCTTTTTAAGCATGGCAACTGAGGGTAAGACTCAAATTTCTGAAGTGAAAAGTCAACGTGGTAATATTTCAATCTTAGTTAATAATATTAAATATACAAAACATAAATTGGTGGCTTATTGAAATGCACGGATTGACATTTTTAAATAAAATAAAAATGTCTTTACGTGTATTTTTGCCAGGGGTTTTATGGCTTTTTCAAAATTTTTTAAACACGCCAGCAAAAAAACAGTTTTTAAAAAACATTAGAACTCTAGCTGCCAGTCCTAAGCCTGGACAAAAAAGGACAAAAATATTCTCCGTTAGTTACATTTTGCATCGTTGACCACTAAGCATAATGACTGCAATACAGTGTGACTTTTCGTCGCCGCGGAGCGAGACGGGACCGAGTTGAGCGGCGAATCGTGAACTGCCCATGTAAAGCAGACGCAGAATTAAAAATATCCCACACAAAGTCGAATTTATACTCCCAAAAATTTGATTGTATGAAGAAGAAATTACAGACACAGAAAATATACTTTCGTTATATATAATAAGAAGACCTCCCTTAGCTCTGCCATGACGGTGAAGTCTGCTTTAAAAAGGCATTAAAAAGCAATGAAATATATTTCTGCAAAATGTTGTCTTTTAATTTGGAATAAGAATGCATTGAATGTGCAACAAAGTAATCTTATTTTTAGGTATTAAAAATATTTTGCACAATCAACGATTTAATAAAACTAAAATGAATTAAATTTGGCATTAAAGTGTAGAAACTTTAATACTCACTAATACAAGGCTTTTTACCGGGGGGTCATTCTTTTATATTAAAACTTCCCCCCCCCCTCTCCCAACCCGTATTTCGTAAAATTTAACAATGAAATTGATAGACTATATTGAAAATCAAAGAAAATAATTGAAACTGAAGAAAATAATTGCAAATTGAAGAAAGTAATAACAAAATGAAGAAATAAATTGAAAATTTAAAAATTTAATTGAAATTTGAAAAAATAATGAATAATTGAAAAACAATTACAAAAACAAAGACGAAAATAATTGAAAACAAAATTCAAAAAATGGCTCGATTAATACACAACTAAAAAAAATTAAAAAATAAAACAATAGAAATTAAATTTCAAGAAAATAATTTATTGCAAAAAGAAAAATTAAACATTATAGGAATACTTGTTGAAAATAATTGTAAATTGAACAAATGAATTGAAAGTAGGAAGAAACTGCAATTGAAGAAAATAATTGAAAATTATCAAAAAAAATTAAAAATTAAGGAAAAAAATTAAAAATTTAAGAATGGAATTGAAATTTCAAGAATCTCAATAAAAGATTGCTAAATATAACTGAAAAAAGCGAGAATTATTGCTAACTGAAAAATGAAATTGAAATTTGAAAAAGAATTGAGAATTGCAGAAAATATTCGAACAATTGAGTTTAAAATTAAAGAAACTTGTTAATAATCGAAAGAAAAATTAACCAAAACGCGAATTAAAAAATATTAACTGAAAAATTAAGAAAATTATAGAAACAATTGTAAATTGAACAAATGAATTGAAAAAGAAATTGAAATTGATGAAAATAATTGATAATTGAAGAATGTAATTGAAATTTAACAAAATATAATAAAGAAGTAATTTAAAAAAGTACATAATTATTAAATAGAGAAAAAAATAATTTCAAACTGAAGAATTGAACAATTGAATTAAAACAATTTTTGCTTCCTCATGGAGGAAGCTTTGTGATCGTTAAGATTTTCGATTTTTCAAAAATAGTCTAAATCGACTTATTTTTATCTAAAAAGCGTAAATTTTTATTCCTAAGCAAATGTCCAGATATGTGAGTGTGTGTGTATAGCGATTTTTGTGTACAAGATATCTCGAGAACGCTTTAACGGATTCCAATAAAATTTGGATGACTTATTAAGCACATGAATATCTAAATTTGGACAGGGATTTTTGAACATACCCAACCAAATTTTTTTGAGCACCTTTTTTCATCGAAAAAAATCGTTTTTTGCCAAAAAAAATTTTCATGATAAAAATACAACTTAAAGAATACAAAAATCATATTCCTTATCTCAAAACGAATCGATTGATCTATATAACTTTTATAATTGATCAAGAATTCGTAAAATAATTCATATTTTTACATTTTTTTGCATTAAAAATTTTTTTTTTAACAACTTCCCCAATTAACTTATATATATTATTAATTTCTTGCTTCCTCTATGAGAAAGCAAATTATTTTGCTTACTTGGAAGCGAAATGTCCATGAAATGGACATAATTCTCACCCAGTTATATTTGTTAGAAAAATTATAAAAATCAGATAATTATTGATTATTATAAAAATGATTGAACATTAGGGTGGCTTCACTGGGCTTCTCGAGCCCAGTGAAGCCATGTACTAACAACAAACTAAAAATAATAATTTTAGCAATTGTTTAAACAAATTATATTGTTTACTATCAATTTTTTATTAAATAGAGCTACAGAGTAGCAACTTTTCCTCAATTTTGCAATTTGTTTTGTTGTTACCTGCCCTCCTAGGGTCTCACGTTTTGTACAGATATATTGAACGAGCTCAATTCGGATTCAGTTTTTGTGGCATAAGGAAGTAGCTTCTTAAAAATTTTTAATTTGCACAGAAAAATAATGAAAAAGTTGAAATTTTTGAATTTCCTGCTGTGGTAGTTTCAACTTTTTCATTATTTTTCTGTGCAAATTAAAAATTTTTAAGAAGCTACTTCCTTGAAAAAGTTGAAATTTTTGAATTTCCTGCTGTGGTAGTTTCAACTTTTTCATTATTTTTCTGTGCAAATTAAAAATTTTTAAGAAGCTACGTCCTTATGCCACAAAAACTGAATCCGAAATGAGCTCGTTCAATATATCTGTACAAAACGTGAGACCCTAGGAGGGCAGGTAACAACAAAACAAATTGCAAAATTGAGGAAAAGTTGCAACTCTGTAGCTCTATTTAATAAAAAATTGATCGTAAACAATATAATTTGTTTAAACAATTGCTAAAATTATTATTTTCAGTTTGTTGTTAGTACATGGCTTCACTGGGATCGAGAAGTTGCAAAATTGAGAAAAAGTCGCAACTCTGTAGCTTTATTTAATAAAAAGTTGATAATAAACAATATAATTTGTTTAAACAATTGTCAAAATTATTATTTTTAGTTTGTTGATAGTACATGGCTTCACTAGGCTCGAGAAGTTGCAAAATTGAGAAAAAGTCGCAACTCTGTAGATTTATTTAATAAAAAGTTGATAATAAACAATATAATTTGTTGAAACAATTGTTAAAATAATTATTTTAACTTTTTTGTTCGTGTTTAGCTCCAATGGCCTGAAAAAGTTGTAAAATTAAGAAAAAGTTGCAGCTCTGTAGCTCAATTTTTGCAAATCTTGAGAATAAACAACTTATAAACAATGTAACTTGTTTAAACAAATTAGGATTTACATGGAATAATGATTAAAAATCATTATTTATGTTATTTATTCAAAATCATTAGAAAAACTTTGATAAAAGTAATAAAAAATATTTTTTAACGATTTTTTCGTAATTTTGTGATTTATGGGGTTTTTTGGGGACCCTATAAAAAATAGTTAATATTAAAAAATTGTTAAATAAACAATGTAGCACCATTCTTTGAAGTCTCCTGAAGAGAAACATAGTTAGCCGATTGAAAAATATTCATTTTCATGGATTCTATACCAAATCTCCGAAAAAGTCTTTTTTCCCTATGCATTTTACATGGGAAACTTCAACCCCGTTGAGACACCCCTAAATATTAAAAAAAAATAAAAAAATAGGGGTATTTTTTTTGCGATATAGAAAAATCCTAGGGGGTGAGAGCATTAAAAAAACGACTTTTTTGCATTCCCATGTATTTTTGGACCACCCTATTGAACATTTAAGAAAATAATTTAAATTTGAAGAATGACATTGAAGAATGGAATTGAATCTTAATCAATTTGTTGAATATAATTGAACAACTACATCTAAAATTAACAAAATTTATTGATGAAGAGAAAAATAATTTATATAAGTCGAGAATTTTTTAGTATTATAGATTTATTAATAATAAAATTAAAATTATTTCAACTGATATTTTTAAATTAAAATGTTGATGAATGTAAATACATCTTTTAAAAAGTAGCTGGTTTAAAACATAAAATATCGAAATGCCAAACTTGAGGTGTGGACAGACAAAACGAATGAAGGAATAAAACAATTTGCCAATTATTAGAATATATGGGGGATTATTTCTCAAGTGTCACAGGTCCGAAAAGCAAGTTTATTCTATCGGGCTGAAACTTGGACAAAATGTAGTCCTATTGAATAGTAATGAATACAAAAATAACCTTGACTATAGAAGAAATATTTAGCGTGATGGAGGGGATGAAATTTTTGACTTTTTAAAGAAAACTATTTATTTTAATAAGTTTTTGTTCTTATAATTTAAATTGAAAAAATTCTTGTAATACAGTCGAACCTGGATAAGTGAGAACTCAAGGGACCGATAAAATATTCCTACTTAAAGAGGTTTCTCTCTTATTCAGTTTCCCACTTATCCAGGCTCAAGAAACATGTGTCTCACTTAAAGAGGTAATTTTAAAATTGAATATACATTTACACTATAGTAATAAAATAAAGTTTAGACACCATGAAAAATAAAAATAAATAAAATAAGCAATTATAACAGAAGTTTTATTTTACACGAAAGTCAGTTTAGTCTGTTTTCAAGCATACTTTATGTAAAAAAACAAATAATAGTTACTTTAAAAAAGTTGTCATTTTTTATTGTTTTTTTACATTGTTAAAATTAATACAATTTTCAAGGTCATGAATTTTGTCAATTATTTTATCATATACTTTAGCTGATCTCTCGAAATATCTCTGTAAAGTTTTTTAAGCTTTTTCGGCTTCATTTTTTGTTATTTTTCCTCTGGTTCTTTGGATTTTGGTACCTTAAATTCTTCTAAGAGTTCTTCTCGAGACTTGCCATTTTCAAATTCACAAATTATTTTTAATTTTTCACTTAATGACAAAGTATTGAACTTTTGTTTCCCAGTTAAAAATTTCGTATGTGTTCCCGTATGTGATACCTTAAAGGTTCCTATATGGGTTCCCAAATGGGATCCTGTGTACCAGGGAACTTTGTCACGAACCCTCGAGTGAACACTGTACATAGGATCCCATGTGGGATCCCACATAGGATTTCAAATCAATTTTTGAAAACTTAACATGCCTCGCAGTAGTTTTCTATAGCACTTACGGTTTTGCAGTGGATTTTTTTGTTCTTGTAAATATGGTATGTAACAGATACTAACAAATGAATTATTTTCTTAACAATATTCTTTCTGTAGATTCATTTAAATTGTCTAATAGATTAAGGATCCCGTAAGGGAACACATACACATGGGATCCTGTGTACAGTGGTTCCTCGAGGGTTCGTTCCAAAGTTCCCTGGCACACAGGATCCCATATAGGAACCCATGTATGAACCTTTAAGGGATCCCAAACGGGAACACACACGAAATTTTTGACTGCGGGTTATAAATTTTGCCGCACTTTTGCTTTAACTTACTGTGAGAAACCACAGTGTGCCTCAACCAGTCGCAGGTGGTCTGAAAATGTAACAACAAACGACTAATGTGGAATTGTCCTAAACGGCTCCCAGATTTCAAATTTTTAAGATTTGAAATCGTAGCTGCTCCACTTTTTGAGATTTCTACGTGAGAGTTCCATATTTACCATGAAAACGCCTAAGAGGCTATCAACTCAAGAAAATATCGGAATAAGACGTGTCATTACGTATTATAACTGTAAATGTCGATAGACCCGACTTTGTTAAAGGCGAAATACTTCTTAGCAATAGATAACTCCACCCCCCACCCCCCAAGTCGTCACCCCCAAGGATTACAGAATTGCTTATTGAAATGAAACGAAATTTTATCCACGATAATTGAAAACATAGAGGGGAAAGGTGTTCAATGAAGGCGGGGAGGCAATAAGCAATTCTGTCATCCTTAGGGAGGGATTGGGGGACAGTTACATAGAGGGCTAAAGAGAGGGGAAAAGGTTAACAAGGGTGGTTAGGCAAAGATCCTACAACGATGAGTATCCATAACATTTTCAATTATCGTAGATAAAATTTCGATTCAATTCAATAAGCAATTTGTCCTCCTTGGAGGGGGTCAGAGTGGTAACATAGAGGACAAAAGAGAGGGAAAAGGTGTTTAATGAGGGTGAAAGGGTTAGGCAAACATCCTACAACAATGAGTATCAATAACATTTTCAATTATCATGGATAAGAGTTCGTTTTATTTCAATAAACAATTCTGTGATAATTAAGGGGCGGAGTGGGGTGGCTACATAGAGGGCTACATAGAGGTGAAAGATGGTAAATAAGGGTAGAGGGTAGTCAAAGATCCTACAACGATGAGTATCAATAACATTTTTAATTATCGTGGATACAATTTCGTTTCATTTCAATAAGCAATTCTGTCATTATTGGTTGTGAAGGGTTTGGGAGGGGGGTGTCCATTGCTAACGATTACTTCGCCTTTAACAAAGTCGTGTATAGCGACATTTACAGTTATAATATGTAATGACACGTCATATTTCGGTATTCTCTTGAATAGATAGTCTCTTACGCGTTTGCATAGTAAATATGAAACTCTTACGTAAAAATATCAAAAAGTGGAGCAGCTAGGATTTCAAATCTTGAAAATTTGGAATCTGGGAGCCATTTAGAACATTTCCACATTAGCCGTTTGTTGTTACATTTTCAGACCACCTGCGACTGGTTGAGGCACACTGTGAAACGTATTTGATTTCGTAATGATAAACGATAACTAATTAGCCTTTAGCACACAAACAGAGAAACAACCAGTTCTATGCATTAATAATAATTAAATATTATCTACTCAACTACACGTGTTAGCCTTTTCGTCTCTCGCCATAATTCTCAGTTACAGAGGTTTTTCACGGACGTGTCTCAGTTACAGAGGTAAATTTTACATAAAATTGTAAAACATGATTCTCAGTTAAAGAGTTCATTGGATTTTCCCAGTTACATAGGTAAATACATGTAAAAATGAAGGGACCACAAAAATATTCTCATTTATAGAGGTTTCTCACTTATAGAGGTTCCACTTAACCAGGTTCGACTGTACCAGTTTCGATAGATTTTTTCACGCTCTTTTGATTGGTCATATTGTTCTTTTTAAGAAAAAAATTTTTGATCCCTAAAAATCGAAAACAAAAATGACTTTCTTCAAAAAGGACATTTTTTTTATTTTTTTTTAATTTTTTTAAATGAAAGTCCTACTTTGTTCCTATAAAAAATCTTTTGAGTAAAATATTGGATGAGAACTCCTAATCATCGAAAATAAAGGTTGAACAGAACCTAACGCCTATGACGTACGCTGCCACTAGCAGCGGCACTGGTGTAGCGCGGCGGATCACTGCGCTGTACCAAAGTGCCAAAATTTTATTGTTTATTAACAAAATTGTAATAGACTGAAAGTTATATTTAAACGCTCTCTGGATTTACAGGGTTGAGATTGTCATTACCGGAATGCCTGCATTACGTTTACTAAAAAATTTTGAAAAATGTTTTTGAAAATATTGAAAAATCTTTGATATAAAATTATTCCGAAAAATAAATAAATTTGATCGAAAAAATAAAAATTATATTTATACTTGCATGTTTTAAAACTCCTGGATTTTTTAATATCTGAGTTATAATCTATTTGTCATATCTAGTACGTCTAGTACGCTTTTTATCTTTTGGGAAGTAATCACATTTAGTGTCCAAGGAAAACATTTTAACTGCAGTCTTGCATCTTTAGTTGGTATAAATTCGTGATATTGTAGAGTTCCTTTGACCGTCTCTGCTGCATCAAATCTACTTTTAAGTTTTTCAGCAGTTATTTTTTTATCTTTCTTGCTACTAAAAAAGATTTCAGTCATTTGACAATATTTTTTGCCCAAACGAATAAATATTTAAATAATTGTTCCTAATTTAAATTTAAATACATGCTATATTTAAAACAAATAAAAACAAGTTTTAAAGCAAAAAAAAAAATATTTTTCGTTTAAGGCAAATTAAAAACAATTTTTTTGGAAACTTTGTTTAATTTAGGAAGCAAATAAGAAAAACTTCTAATGTTTATATTATCTTAATGACGTTAATCTTAGCTTAGTCCTCTCTCATTATCAAGCTAATTAATCTGAAAAAATGCATTAAATTATAAAGTTATCTTTAAAAAAAAAATTGTTCTGCATACTTTTTAAGGGGAGGGGGGGGTAGGGTTTTCAAATTTTTTTTCCGTTTTTTTTTATCTGAATGTATAATATTTCAACAATATTGTGTCAAAATTTCAAGTCGATCGGAGAAAAATTGACGACGTTATGAGTATTTTTAGATCTGCCTGATTTTCATATCTGTCCGGTCCGAGCGCGCTATTGTTATCTGGCAGTTGATTCGATTTCTATATAATACCTTAAAACAGGAGTAAAAAATACTTTAGACATCATGGATGATGGAAACATACCTTATAAACCTGGAATCAATGATTTAGTTTGAGGTAAGCCGATAGAACTCGCTTATGAACGTCTTTAGTGTTCAAAACTTTAAAGCGTTTTTCCCAAAAGTCACATTTTCAAAGTCGGTGCCCCTCGTAATTCCAAAACTACTTAACCGATCCTTTTGAAATTTGGAACACTATTTCTGTATAAAATTTACGAGGTAGTGACGAAGCCCTTTTTTTAATTTTTTTTTTCTTCTTTTTTTTAAAATAAAAAATAAGCCGATTTTTTGGGTAAAAATCACGTTTTTCACTTCAAAGTGTTCCCAAAAATCGAAAAATTAAAATTTCGAAAATCCCCCTCGACATTACCTGGGGAAATCGATCTTCTGACAAAAAATCTTTGGTTTTTTCATTTCAGATGATTTTGCACCTAGTTATGAGGGGCACCGCAATTCATCTTTTTTCTGAGGCGCCTCACAATAATTGCTGCCATTGCCCTATTTTCAGATATTTTTCAGTAAAAATTTGACACAACATTCTTCAAATGTTTTACATTAATGTCCAATAAGTTTTAATTAACTGATTTTAACTGTGTCATCAGAAAAAATTCACAAAAAAGTGCCTTTTTTTGCACGAATTAACCCTACCCCCCCCTTAATTGTCAACATATGATTATATGTTGTTACTAATGCAAACATTTTGTATTTTTCAAAACATCTAAATTTAACAATTTTAAAAAATTATTTGTAAATCTAATAAATACTTAAAACTCAATAAGAATTATATGAAAATTTAACATTTTTATTAATTAATTTATTTATTAAGAGTTGTGAAAAAATTAACTTTAAGTAAACTGTCATAAAGTGAAAATAAATTCCAGTAATGACAATCTCAACCCTGTAAATCCAGAGAGCGTTTAAATGTACCTTTAAATCTATTACAGTTTTGTAAATAAACAATAAAATTTTGTCACTTTGGTACAGCGCAGTGATACGCCACGCTGCACCAGTGCCGCTGCTAGTTTTTTTCATTTTAAATTATAAGAACAAAAATTATTAAAGTAAACAGTTTCCTTAAAAAAGTCAAAAATTTCATCCCCTCCCCCACGCTAAATATTTCTTCTATAGTCAAGATTATTTTTGTATTCATTACTATTTAATAGGACAACATTTCGTCCAATTTTCAGCCCGATAGAATAAACTTGCTTTTCGGACCTGTGACACTTGAGAAATAATCCCCCATATAGATTCTCCGAAATATTAGCTAATGTTCTCGAATTTTCAAGTACAGTAGAACGTCTATAATTTCAACATTTTGGGAGGGCTTGAAATTATAGACGCTGGGTCTTTTGAGGAGAAAATTGTTGCGCAGTAAGTTTCTGCGCAAGATGTTGACAGGCAAGAGAGTTCCGCCATTTATAAACGTCATGGTTTGACTATATGGTGGGGGGCCAGAATAGGAGAAACTTGAAATTATAGGACCTTGAAATTATAGACGTTCTACTGTATTCCGAATATTCCCTATTCCTAAGTATTCACAAGTCATTCACTTTGTTTATAAAGTGGTCATTTAATTTACTTAATTTATTATTTTCCACTTTACCACTTTATAATCTCGTTTGCCTTCCGTTATAAAGTGGTCAACATATTTTATAAAGTGGTAACTGAGATACCAATTTATAAATGTTTACAATCTGGTACCACATTCTAAACCGTTATAAAGTAGCATATTGTAACGAATCAAATCGTTACGCGTTTTATTCACTCTCCTCATTCACTTATCATTATTTTTCATTAATAGTGGTTACTATTAATTTTGAACTTACGCGCGCAAGAGTTGCAGATCGCGCGTGACGCGCCAGCAGACGACAAAACCTCGTGTTCTCGTCACCGGCTCCGGGCAGTGGGCCCGCCAGAAAGATTTGCGAGCCTATTGCGTGAACACGAAATTGTGCTGTGACACAATACTTACGCGTCTAATTAATATTCTCTATTGTGTTAATATTCTTGTAACTCAAACTTTCACCAATTAAAGTGCTCATAATTCTATTAACTGCAGTGTTGTTTGTGTGTACTGCCCAAATCCCAAAATACGTCGCATCATCGTGGACCGGAGAACCGCTTGCAGAGATCGACAACAAAAGGTAGGCCAATTGTTTATTGCTCTGTTCGTCAGGATCTTGCTTCTGTTCTCTGCGCTACAAGTGGTTCTCTCCCTTTCATAGTTTCTCTAGTAATTTCCACGATGCTTTAGGGAGTCAACAATGGTTTTCTCGATTTCAATTGTGAGTACTTATCCGCGAGTCGTCACCCACGTGCTCTAAATTGTTAATTAAATAAAACCTCGCGTATAGTGCCATAATATGTAGTATCAAACCTTCCTCCAACAGATCACTTTCACAACTCTGACATTTTGACTGTTTTGAGCAATACCGGGAGAGAGAGAAAAAGATAGAAATTTAACTCACTGAGAAAAAGAAAACAAATGATGAAAACTTTAATTAAGAGATGTACCCTTTTATTGTTAGATATTCCGTGGTCAAATGTATAAAAATTCAAATAGAAAACACACAATCATGCACACTACACACTGTTCTTTGTCCATTGTTTAAGAGTCCAGAGCTTCTGCGTAAATTAACACAACACAAAAAGAGCAAAACCGTCGAGAACAAACTTTTACACAAATGAGAAAATAAAAAGCCTTTTTTTTACATAGAGAAATTCCTTGAGAACAATTCAACGCAAAAATGCGTGTGACATTTTGCCAATGAGTTTGTCCTGTAATTTTGCGTGAGTTCACGCCGCACCATTCACAAACACACAATTGAGAGCATCATTTTTACACAAATTGAGAACAACCTTTAGAGTAAAAAATTGAGAAAAACCTTGAGAGATTTAACGCAATATGCGTGAGATGCGAACAAAAGTGTCGCGGAGAGAACAATTTTTTAAATACTCTGAGCACCTGTGAGACGACAGGCCGTCTAGCAGACTAGAAATTGGCCACCGGGAGGTGCTGCCGCCAACGCAACGCTCGACAAACACATCACTTAACTTTTCCCGTGATATTTGAATTGGCAACTGGTCTCGATTCGTAAGTTCGAGCCAGTTCCAATTCTGTGAAATCAAACACTTAAGTCTGAACATTGACCATAGGTCCTAATCTCTTCGCCCAACTGTATCTCGGAGTATTACGTAAAATTAGTTTTTTACAATAATATTTTTAGTTTTTGACCTATCTTAAAATTTTAATTAAAAATGTTTATTTGAGTTCAGGAAAATTTAAGTATACGTTTTTTCGTTTCCTTATGGCCTTAACTTCAATGCACAATATTCAAATCCAAACGCTTTTATTGACAAAAATGATCAGCAAGACATTATGTGAAAATAGTGGGGGTGGTTCAAAATTGACCCCCTTCCCCTTTTTTCGCATTGTAAAAGTAATTAAATTATTTTTTATTCTCAGGAAAGATCTAAAAATGTATTTTAATAAAATAACAATAATTAAGCTAATCTAATATAGCTTGTAATTAAGGACGATTGATGGACAAATCCGACAGTGTTTGTCAAAGACTTTTCTCTCCTGTTGTGAAAATTTGCACTTTGACAATTTATTTAAAAAAAACCAAACACTTTTAACGCAAAAAAATTGACAGACTTGCTACAGAAAATGGCCGGTATACGTCGCACGTATATCTCAAGAGACACATGTGACGTGACGCGGCCATTTTCTGTAGCAAGTCTGTCAATTTTATTCTCGTTTTTGTTTTTTCTGCTCTTGGAAACATCCAATCGTGGAAAAGTTATAGTTTTTAAATTCCTTATTACCTACGATTTTCTCAAGCAGAGCGATTTTGCGGAAAAAGTGTTTGGTTTTTTTTTTAAATAAATTATCAAAGTGCAAATTTTCACCAAAGGAGAGGAAAGTCTTAGACAAACACTGTCGGATTTGTCCATCGATCGTCCTTAAGCCCTTAAGGAAAAAAGTGACATGAGTATAATGACACCGATGCGTGCCATTCATTTGCGTGTCATTTTTTCGCGACCACAGGAGAAAAATGACACGAAAGAAAATGACATAGCAAAGGATACATAAAAATGCCACTATGCCCAGTCGTATTCGACGTATTCTACTGTACCTACGGAAGCGCAGTAAATTTTTGTCCTCCCCAAAATGGTGCACAATGTATGTTAATATGAAATTATTATAAAATTAATAATAGTAAAAAATTGTTTTGGTATATTCTTTGCCATGTCATTTTATCCATGTTATTTTATTGATGACACGAAAGTAATGACACGCATCCGTGTCATTATTTTCATGTCACACTTTTCCATAAGAGAGATCAGAATAAAAACATTTATCTTTTATTGTAATGATAATTCGTTTACTGTTATTCTGAAAAAGGCTTTAAAATGGATTTAAATTAAAGAAAAATTAATTTTAGTTCATTCTAGATTGTCGTTTTTCAAATTCAAATTACAATACAAGTACAAAATTTTGTTTGTTTTCGCGATTCCCTGCAATAAAAATAGAGGGTTGGTTTTGGACCACCCTTTTTGAGGTTGTCGAAAACGTGAACTTTTGATTTTCTCTCTGTATCTCCCACTTAATGAGATCCAGAACATCGGCAACCAGTAGAAACGTAGAAAAATAATTCCTTTACTGAAAATAAATTTGACCTCAGCATTGAAACAATTTTTGGCACCTTTTTGGCCTTTGCCTTTCAGGCGGTCGATATGGGATCACCCTCCTCTGATGTTGTATACTTTTAGAGATAAATAATAATTATGGACATATACTGAGCGACATTATATATTTTTTAAAATAAAAACTATGTAAATTAAAATTATCTAATATTAATATAATGAAATATTTATTATTAGTTATTATTTATTATTATTTTATTTATTCATTAGTTTTATTTATTCATAATTCACTAACAAAAATTTAATAAATAAAATTGCAATTATGATTTAAAAAAAAAACTGTGTAAAAATTTAGATACACTACAACTTAATTTTTAAAAAGAAAGTCAGAAATAGACATTCAACAGGGGCGATATTTTTAATTGAATTAAACTACATGAATTATCTTTCACTATTTTCATGTTTTTTAAATAAAATTTTCCTTCTTCTACTGTAATAAAAAATATATAATATATCATTAATATATCAAATTAATTACAAACATTTGAAGTGAAATATAAAAAAATAAATGAAATATTTTATTTTAATTATATGTGACTTGGAAAGTTAAAAGGGACCTTACGTCAAAAAAATCGATTTTTTTATGTTTTGTTTATTCAAAAGAGTGAACTTTTCTCTCTCAGAATCACCTATCAGTAAAAAAAATCGATTTTTTGACGTAAGGTTCCTTTTAACTTTCCAAGTCACATATTCATTACTTACATAATTCATACTCTTAAATAGTAAATCTCATCAATTCAATTTATCTTTTGTTTGTTAATTCGAATTTAAATATAGAAAGTCACGTGACTAGACGCAATAGTAACGGCGCATGCGCATAATCGCCTTTTATGTGTCGCTGTAGTAAAAATAAAGGATAGTTCTTGCTTGGTAATGACCAGGGGAGGGGGGCCAAGCCGTAATGCGTCTCTCATTCACATACATGGCGACACTAGCGCTGCGATAGACGCACCCAGGAAACACAGCATATCCAGCCAAATTGAGCCAATGCATTGCGGCTTGGCTCCCCTGGTAATAGCCGCCGCTCCACTATGTATCACGCTTTATGCGTTCTTTTTTTTTGTACTTTCATGTGTTAAATAAAGCAAAGTTTATTAAATACTTTACTACTTCACTAAACTCAAACAATTTGGCGATCCTGTCACGTTCTGGACTTTGTAAAATTTTTGCGTCAATACTTTAGTCACTACGCTTTTATCAATCACATGCAGTGCATTGTGTCTTGTTTCTAAATATATTGTGTTAATGCTTTTCACGAATTACTAAAATCCAAAAAGTTCAATATGTTAAATAAAAAGTGTTTTAAATGTGAAAAATCTTCCAATTAAGTTCACACATCAAAATTTCACAAAAAGTGTTTATTATTTTCAAGAAGCTGACTGTAATATTTACGATAATAGCTCACACACCAACACTTAGTCAACTTATTGCCAAGCAGCGCCAGCGTGTTAACTTTGACCTTATACTAAAACATTTAAATGGGGAAACTATAAATGTCCTCTGCTTTATAGTTTCCGATGTTAGCTTCCAGAAAGTTAGAAAAATAAATTGGGTGAAAGATATTTTTAGTAAGTTTACACCAAATTTCTATGATAAATTTAAAAATCTATTTACATATGCAGTAGTTTTTACTGTTTTTTATGGCAGCTAGGGCTGCGCACAACTTTTGAATAATCTTTTCTATAGGGAAGGTATGCATGTAGTAAAATTAATACATATGTTTAAAAATTTTTTTTTTTATTTCTTGAAATTATACGAGACAACTTGTTGCAAACTTTGTGCAAACTTACTGGGTCAAATAAGTGAAATGTGCCACTTAAGAAATTTTTGTTTCCAATTTGCAAGTTATCTATGCTGCTTGATAATTATATAAACATATTTTTTCCCCCTAAAATATTTTTCAAAAATTTCATTTATTTGTGAAATAAACGAGAGTTGAACTTTTGGGTAATGAATTTTTCTTTTAACATAACTCGGGAACGGAGAAAGATAATTGAGCTTTCTTTTTTTAAAATTAAAGGTTAAAATTTGTACTTTAAACTGCAATTAAAATGATTGTTGTAAAAATAAAATGTATAATTGTTATTAACATTTTTTTTAAACAATTGTAATTTAAAACATGTTCTCAATGTCATCTAAACATTAACCTATGCTCATTCGACGCGCAATATTCTAACGAGTAAATAAAAAAAAAACGTTTAGTAACCTCCGATATTACAGAAGTTATGCATATTTTTCTGCCCACACGCAGCAAGCTAGCAACACCTAACTTGCGAACGCGCGAGAATACGTTCGCCACTGACTGTCGCGCTTCGAAAAATTTACTTAATATTTAATAATAAGAAAGAATACGAACAATAGTTATAGTAATTTAAGTATTAATTCGATGCTTACTAATTTATTAGGATTTTTACCACTGAACTAACCAGTGATGGATCTAGACAAGGGTTTTGAAAGGGGTACTATATGAGACAGAAAGAGATGGCACTATAGTTTTAACTCTTTCTCTCTCACATAAATATAAAACTTTGGGAGGGAGCAAGCACCTGTGCCCTTCCTTTGATCCGCCAATGGAAGTAACTTTATACATTTTTTAAATTAAAATATAATTGTAGGGAATAACGAAAAAAAGTTTCGTCGAAAAAAATATAAATTTCTTTTATATTAAATTCAAATGTACGTCCTGTTTTTAAAAATTAAAAAATATATTGTACATCATTAGGTCTTATTCTACATGTATAAACCAATTTCAGTCTTACTTTTTGTTAAATATTAAAAACTAGAATAGAAATCAACAGTAATTAAAACTTAATATATTTAATAGTAATAATTATTATGGAAAAGTTTAAATTAGAGACAAAATTAAGTATGTTTCTGATTTTTTTTGTTTAAAAGACTTTTGTCATTGTGAATGGAAAACATAGGATATTTACCTTCATTTTCCTTTCACAATGAAAAAAGTAGGGTATTCTAATTTTAAAAAATAGGAATAATATAATTCTAGTAAATAATAAAAGAAAGGTCAATTCAAAGTTAATATAAATTTTCTAAGCAAAATTTTTATTCTATAAATCTGAATGAGTAAAATTTTACTCATTTTACGTTATAAGTCTCGCTCCCTTTTAATAAGTGCACATATAATAATAGAACGTCCAAACACGAATCTTCCGGCAGGATAGCTCAACGATCGACTTCCATTGCAAGTCCCACGTCATTTGAATTTAGAAATTCAAAATTTGCATACGCTAAAAGATCATTTCTTTCCCCTTCTAACCATGTAGTTAACTTTGTTTTTATCTTAATTCATATTCATTTTATAACGCGATTTAGTACGTACTCACAGAAGGATTTTTTATCTTGACAGAAGGACGTTGGACGTTCTATCAGTAACATTACACTTATAACTATTAATTTTTTCACTAATTATGAGAAAAATTTTACTTATCTTAAGTACATATACACTTATTCAACGAGAGAGCAACAAAGTACATAAGTAAAATGTTACTTATTCAGATTTAAAAAATGAATTTTTAATTACTGTTGATTTCTATTCTAGTTTTTAATATTTAACAAAAAGTAAGATTGAAATTGGTTTATACATGTAGAATAAAACCTAATGATGTACAATATATTTTTTAATTTTTAAAAACAGGAACTAAATTTAAAATTTAATATAAAAGTTTTATATTTATGTGAGAGAGAAAGAGTTAACACTATAGTGCCATCTCTTTCTGTCTCATATAGTACCCCCTTCAAAACCCTTGTCTAGATCTACCACTGGTTATTTCAGTGGTGAAAATCCTAATAAATTAGTAACCATCGAATTAATACTTAAATTACTATAATTATTGTTCATATTCCTTCTTATTATTAAATATTAAGTAAATTTTTCGAAGCGCGACAGTCAGTGGCAAACGTATTCCCGCGCGTTCGCAAGTTAGGTGTTACTTGCTCGCTGCGCGTCAGCAGAAAAATATGCATAATTTCTGTAATATCGGAGGTTACTAAACTTTTTTTTTTAATTTACTCGTTAGAATATTGCGCTTCAAATGAGCATAGTTTAATGTTTAGATGACATTGAGAACATGTTTTAAATTACAATTGTTTAAAAAAATTGTTAATAACAATTATACATTTAATTTTTACAACAATCATTTTAATTGCAGTTTAAAGTACAACTTTTAACCTTTAATTTAAGAAAAAGAAAGCTCAATTATCTTTATCCGTTCCCGAGTTATGATTATAAGAAAAATTCATTACCCAAAAGTTCAACCCCCGTTTATTTCACAAATAAATGAAATTTTTGAAAAATATTTTAGGGGGAAAAAATATGTTCATATATCTATCAATCAGAATAGATAGCTTGCAAATCGGAAACAAAAATTTCTCAAGTGGCCCATTTCACTAATTTAGACCCTACTAAAAAGACTTTCGCAAAATTTACATCCATAACTTTCTGGAAGCTTACATCGAATACTATAAAACGGGGGACATTTACAGTTTCCTGTTAGCTTCCTTGAATGTTCGGTGCTATTTGGGAAATGTTGTAGGTTAACAGTTGACGTTTTCTTTTTACTTATTGGAAAGTGCATAAAGTTCAATAAGTGAAATTTCACTTATAATTATGTATACAGATTTAGAGACTATTTACTATATTTCATATTCGTTATACTAAATCACAAATTTATTTTTATATTCTGCACTGGAAAATATTATTTAACCTATTTAATACCTTTCTATCTGAATCTACTTAATAAAATTTAAAATGGTGTTGACAGGATTAAATTTGGCCAGTTTTTGGTTGCTATCAACGGATTAAAAAGTACTGTCGAAAAAAGGGATTCAAAAATATAAAAAATTTCCAATCTTTTTTAATGTTGTCCTTCTTGCTGGTCACTGCTGAAGGATCGCAGGATAACACATCACCGGGAGATCTGGATCATTAAAACGGAGAGTTGGAATCGTCAAGGCACGAACACGTGTTGCAGGCTCACACATCGTCCTAACCTTCAGATTTACGAGACAGAAAGATGGAGTTAATAAGACGTGAGCGTGATCTTCTCGAGAGAGTTAAGGCTTGTGAGGCATAAACTTGCACTGCAGCGCAGCACCACTCCTGCTCTATCAACGGTATCACAGGCAATGCAGGTACCACGAGTGACCAACATCAATACCTTCAAGGACATGCTAGGTGACTTCGATGAACCTGGAAAGTGCAATTTCAGCTTCTGTGTAATACGTACGAAGTAGATGATGCTCGTGCACGACTTCTGATGACTCTTAAGCTAAAGTACAGAGCTTAAAATGGTTTTAATCCAAATCACAATTTATAAGTCTGCCTGTAAAGAATCTTCTGGCAGAGATGGCCTCTATTTTCGACAATCGACAAAGCAGGCTGACCTTAAGAAAAACTTTCAAAAGTAGAGTATAGAAACCTTCTCAGACCTTCAGTAATTATTTTCATGATAAGCTGATTCTGACAAATGCTGTACCAGTGGACAAAGAAGACTTGATGGATTACGTCATCGATGGGATTCCTGATGTAGCTTTACGAGATGAAGCCAGAATACAGTGCTTCGGAAATACAAGAACCCTACTGCAAGCTTTCGAAAAAATAACACTGCGGAATGATTCTGGAAATTCAGCTGGAATAAAGAAAAATATTATTCCAAATAATCCGAAGAGTAATGGTCCTTCTGAAGATACTAATCAGTTAAATACGTTGATTGTACGTTGATACAATTGTAGCAAATTTGGACATTTCTCAAATGAGTGCAAACTTCCAAAGAGACAAACAGGTGCTTGCTTCAAGTGCTTTCAGACGGGTCGCGTGTCAAAAAATTGTCCCGAGAAAAATGGAAAACAGAAACAAGTTAACAATGTTTCTGGAGATTTTCTAATACCGAAGAAGAACGAGATTGACCTGTTGCCTGGTGAAATTCAAAGTTGCTGTTTAGAGGAAGCCGAGGAAACTCCGTTGGAAGACCAGTGTTTCAAAACATGTGATTATAAATTTGACGTAGAAGATACACAGGCTATGTGTATCTTCTAGTTTTCACAAGGAAAGTTGTGTGCCAGCAGAAGGTATGAAACCATGCGAGCCGATCACCTGTAAGTATAGCGGTATTAATAATAGTGCTTTAGAATTGTTGGGAGTTGTGAAAGTAAACATTTTTATGGATAATGTAGAACGTAAAATAGAATTGTTTGTGGTGCCTGATGGTACTATGCGTACTTCTGTAGTTCTCGGCCGTGATGCATTAAAATCATTTAATTTAGGCTTGAGAGCTTTACCTCCAGCAGAAGCTCTAGTAACAAGAGAGATTTTCAAAACAGATATTTCTGAATATGATAATGTAGACCCTATAGAAGTAAATCTGAAAATTGATGCTGACATTCAGAGGACTTTTATTAATTTATTTTTGGTAGAGTACAAAAACCGGTAACGCCCGCAGGTTCCAAAAATTAATACTTTAATTAACTTTAAATAAACTTTAAACTTTTATTTAAAACTTTAAATTAAAACTTACGTTGCATTTGACGAACGATAATCCAAAATATTTCGGACCGCGGAGGTTATCTTTTGAGGAAAAAAACAGCTGCAAAAGATATTAGATTTATTGAAACCGAGGAAAATAATTCGAGACAGTGATTCTGAATACGCGTTTCCAATCTAATTGGTAAAAAAGAAAAATTCTGAATGACTGTGCGTGGATTACAGATTTTTAAATAAAGTTCTCTTAAGGGATAACTACCCTTTGCCTTTGATTAAGGACCAGATTGATAAACTTAAAAATAAACTTTATTTTTCTCTTTTGGACTTAAAAGATGGATTCCATCAAATTGACATGTCACCTGAATCAGTTAAATATACATCTTTTATAACTCCGCTTGGGCAGTTTAAATATTAAAATATGCCTTTTGGCCTGAAGACTGCTCCGGCGAAATTCCAACGGTTTGTCAACATGGTCCTTGAAGAACTTTTAAGGTCAGACGAGGTGGTGGTTTATCTAGACGATATTCTCGTTGCTACAAAAGTGTAAAGAGACATCTTGAAGTACTTGAAGTTTTGTTTCGTCTTCTGGTTGATAATAAGCTCAAACTGCGGTTGGATAAATGCAAGTTTTAACGAACAAAAATAGAATATTTTTGATATCAAGTATCAGCTGATGGGTTGAGACCGACTAATCACGGTATTGGAGCAGTAGTAGAGTTTCCGATTCCGTAATCCGTAAGTGGATTTCAATGTTTTTTGGGTCTGTGCGAGTATTTTCGAAAATTTGTAAAAAAATTTTCAGTAATAGCTGCTTCTCTGTACAAACTTTTGAAAAAAAGTGAATTTTAAATTTACTGACAAAGAGTTGCAAGCTTTTAAAGTTTTAAAAAAGAAATTAATAGAAGCGCCAGTTTCAGGCATCCATGATCCGAACGATCAGGCAGAACTTCATTATGATGCGAGCAAATTGGGTTTCGGTGCCGTCTTAATGCAGAGTAAAGTCGACAGTCTATTTTATCCAATTTTCTATTTTTTCAAAAGAACAACTGTTTTCAGACTTTAGTGTTTGATCTCACAGAATTGGGCCTGGCTCGAATTTACGACTCGAGACCAGTTGCTAATTCAAATATCATGGGAAAAGTGAAGTGTTGTATTTAGCGAGCGGTTGGTGGCAGAACCTCTCGATGAGGAATTTCTCAGCTGCTCACCATGCGTCTCTCGCCATTTTTGATCTATTGTATCATGCTTTTAGCGTTTTTGGTTTTTCTCACGGTTGTTTTCAAGGTGTTTTTTATTAATAAGGTTATGCTCAAACTATGTAATGGCATTTCTCATTTGTGTGAAGGCATTTTCTCAAGTGTGTAAAATTGTCTCACGACAAGATATCTGTGTCTCACGCATGTAGCGTTTAAAATCCTTCTAAGGCTTTTCTCAATGTTTAACTTAAAAGGTTGTCTCTAAATTGTATCAAGGATTGTTCTTAAGGGTGCATTTGTGTATTGTGTGGTGCGGACTCACGATAAATTACGATAGTAATTTCTTTACAAATCATCTGAACTCTCTTCGATCAAAACCCAAGAGAAGGACTGTGTGCACGCGTGTATGCGTTTTTCAACGTGTTTTTATCATTTTATCTGCTGACCACGGATTCTCTTCAATAAAAAGGATTTTCTCGTAATCAAGGTTTCTTATCATTTTATTTTCTATTTAATTCAGTGAGCCAAAATTTTGACCTTTTCCCCTCTCCCGGTATTGTTCAAAACAAACTGAAGTAGTGAGCAAATATCATAGCTTTGAGTTAGAAGCTTTAGCGGTGATATATGCCTTGAGAAGTTTCCGTATTTACCTCCAGGCCATTAAATTTTAAATAATAATTGACTGTAATGCGTCGAAGTTAACCTTGGACAAAAAGGATGTTAATACGCGAATACGCTTTAGAGCTTGAAAATTTTGATACAATTTTGGAGCACCGCGCTGGAGACAAAATGAAGCATGTCGATGCTTTTAGTAGGTCAGTCAATGTCATGATCGTCGAAGAAAACACTTTAGAGGATAATTAAGTAATTAGAATATTTAATAATTATGTCAGAATTTAGATCCTAAAATTCGCAAGCTACGGGAAAAGTTACAAGTATCTGAAGCTAAGTTGTTCGAAATGCGAAATGATTTAATGTACAGGAAGCGGAGTAGGGGAATTCTTTTCTATGTGCCCGAAAAAATAGAGATTCAAATATTAAAAAAGTACTATGATGAATAGGGCCATTTTGGTGTTGAAAAAACAGTTGAAACTATATTTAGAAATTACTGGTTTCCGGGAATTAAAGAAAAAAAAAAACTTATATCGCGAACTGTTTAAGTGTGTGACTTTCTCTCTATCAAAAGGTAGGAGAGAAGGATTCCTACACCCAGTTCCTAAGGGCAATTTTCCTTTTTTAACTTGTCATATAGATCACTTCGGTCCAGTAGACAAAAGTATAACGTCGAAGCAACATATTTTTTTAATCGTTGACGGATTTACAAAGTTCGTCAAATTGTATCCCGTAAAAACGACCGACACGAAGGAAGTAATAAACTGTCTGACCGATTATTTTAAAGATTACAGTTGACCGAGAATGATTGTATTGGACCGGGGAAGATGATACACTTCCCGAGATTTTAAAAATGTTGTAAGTCAGAATAATATAAATAACGTTCTAACCGCGACGGCTTCCCCCAAAGCCAACTATCAGGTAGAAAGAGTTAATAGAGTCATGTGTCCTGCTAGTAGATTGCTTTTTGGGGTGGATCAGCGAGGAAAAATTATAGACGAAGTAGCTGAAAATTTAGGGCCTGCTCAACCTCATGAGATTAGTCGTGATTTAGAAAAAATTAGATCTGATGCGAGCGAAAAGATTAAAAAATCTGAGAACTATAATAAAAATTATTTTGGCAAAAAGAGAAAAGAACCGCACAATTATGAAGTGCGACTATGTAAAGAATTTTGATAGCTCTGCAGTTGGACCAAAGAAACTTATCTCTCTGTATAAAGGTCCTTATGAAATAATTAATATATTGAGAAGTGACCGATATGTATTGTCTGACGTCGAAAACTTCCAGGTGACACAAATACCATATGTTAGCACCTGGGAGACCTGTAATATAAAACTGTGGCAATCAGAAATCGTGACGGTGATTTGTGAATCTTTTCCAGAGTATTTTTTGTAAGAAAAAAAAAAGAATAAATAAAGGACGAACGTATTTTATTTTCTGTCCGTCTTGTAACCTTTTATATTTTAATAAACTAACCATCTAATGTATTCCTTCAGTTTTAATTTAATTAACCTCACAAACGTTAAAATTGTCAATAACCTTCGGAGAAAAGTAATATAATATATTTATTGAAATTTTAAAAATTATTTTTATGTCAAAATAATGTCTTCAAAATTTTCTAAGTTTTTTGGTTCAACTTTTGAGCCTTGTACTTGGGTCTTATTTTCCTCAAAATTTCATCTGCTGCTGAGGAAATAAACACAGAAAAATTTTCATAATTATACTTTGTACGTTTAAAGACGTGTTTCAAACCTTAAAAATGAGTGGACTGACAAATTCCGACAGTAGTGTAAGTTATTAACAAAGTTGATTTATATTTTTTTAACATAGGGTCAGTTAGGGTAATGAAAAACCGAATTGACAATTTTCACCAATAACGTAAGTATTTTATTTAAAAAAAAATACTTTCGGTTTTCTTTTTCATTAGCTTGTTGCGTCACTTTCCTAGAATAATTTTATGGGTTAGCAGAATATATAGGTTACCTTGATTGGCCAGAAACTGTTGATTTTCATTATCTCAAAATTTTAACAAAATTAAAAAATTTCGGGGTAATTAAAAACAGCATTATTTCTAATGCGAATGTAAGAAAAAATTACCTTAAGTATACCCTTAAGTATTAAGGGATGCAAATACTTGGAAAAAAATCGTCTTAGGTGTATGATCCTTGAACCATTTGAATTTCATTGAAGATCTTGTTCTTTTACTGGTGAAATCGATATTTTATTTATTAATTAAATTTTTCAATTATATTCTATATTTATGTAATTTAAATTTATTCATCGCATTCTACAGTAATGAATGCCAGTACCCTATTGTACTCTACAATATCGAAAAAAAAAAACTTTATACAGTAAAAACAATAAAAACATTTTTTACCCATCTTTAAAAATAAACAAACTTTGATGCACAAAATAGCCCAATCCACGCCTATCCTCAAGGTCGAGTAGGTCTTTAAAAAATGAATCCCATTTTGGCCACTGTAGCGAGTTTACTAAACTTCTAAATATTAAAAATCCATAAACCTTAAAATCATAGCTGATCTGTTATTTTAAGAAATTTAACAAGATTTTAAAGAGTTATATTCATTTAAAAAAGGTTATATATACATATATAAATACATACATACATATGGTCGATTCTTGCGTAACTACCTGATTTCAAGATAAGTTTTGGTAGAAAAAAAATTTTTTTATTCAATGTTTCTCTGCACTTATTTTTCTTATTAGGGTGTAATATAAGTATATTTTAAATGATTTTACTACAACTATATTTATACGAAAATAATAGCAAATTTTTGAAAATTGGCTGCCATGTGGAGCTAAACCGCATCCTTTTATTGCAAATATATTGTAAAAAATAAAAATTTCTTCTTGATATTTTGCTAAAACGAAAATAAATAATAAATTCATAAATTATTTAATATCTAATAGTATTTTAGATATTAGTTAACATATATAAAATTTTATAAAAGAACAGCAAATACAATATTTAATAATGAATATTTTATTTTATTTTTTGGATAATTTGAAATCGAGATCGAGCAGTGTAATCCGGCATTGCTAAACTACTTTATAGAATAATATTTTAAAATAACCACCACAGATAAAAAAGTTTCTCTGCATGAAGCACACTGAACACTTCATATAGGCCATGGAGCTGAAATTTTACGTGATACCATGGAGCTGAATTTTGACATTTATTCTAACCTCACTTCTACAATATTGCAAAATAAATCTATTCCTTCTGCAGATCGCTTGTTTCACATGAAAACTTAAAGAAAATGGTAACAATACTATCAAATAGTTGTTACAGTAATATAATAGTAATGACATGGAACTGAACGCTTTTTTTGTACACATGCGATTTTCACAAAAATAATTTTTTTTTAAGTAAAAATTTTTCTTTTTTAAAACTTTTTTCACATGTGATTTAGTGCTAATGGATCAAAATTGAAATTTAACTTATTAGGAGGCGTAATAACTAAACACATGACACCTCAATTATAAGTCTACAGATTGCGTTCAAAAATTGGAAAAATTGAGGGACAAAATATTTTTACAGATTCTAAGTATGAAAAAGGTATTATGAAGTACAATATAAACCTAAATTTTTCATAAATATAGCCACTTTATGCTTGAAAAAGGCTGAGTTATAATAATGATATTTTCACCGAAAATTATTAAATTAAAGTTAACATTTTGCAAAAGGGACACGCCACGGAGCTGAAATTTCAGCAGTTATAGTGCAATATAATAGAAGTTATAATATATATATTTATGTATATTTGGTTTTCAGTTACTCTCATATATACCTTTAAAATTCACTAACACACTTTAGAATATATTTTTAATTTAGGTGTATTTTTTCAACGCCGCCAAGTAAGGCAGTTACGTAAGAATCGCCCATATATATATATATATGAGGCATTCCACCCCAACGTGAGACCATATGTCCTCCAAAATTAATTTAGGCTGAAATGGTATTCAATGGTCAAGACCATTTTAATTAACATTACTGAATTAATAAATATAAATTAATAAATAGACTTAATAAAAATAAGAAATTTAATGATAAATAAATAATAAAATATAAATATAAAAATAAAAAAGTATTGCTTGCGATGGGGATCGATCTCTCGACGTGTGGGTTTGTGGTCGTTGCTCTTGGCCGCTGAGTCACGGGAGATTGAATAGGTCGATTTTAGAGGAAAATCGACAGAAAAATGATCCAATGAAGAAAAATTAATAATTTAAATAAAATAAATAATAAAGTTATGAAAATAAAAATATTATATTTTACTGAATTTTATAAATAGAAAGAATTATAATAGTAATTTAAGTTAGTTCAAGTCTAAATAATAAGACTTTCGTCTAAATTATTAAAAAATTAATAATAAACTAGAAAATAGGTTGTGTTTAATAAAATAAAATATATAAAGTACAAAAAAATAACTAGTTTAATAAGATTAGAGAAAATTTAACAATAAACAATAAATATTAAATCGTTTATTAAAAAAATTATTAATTAAGATAAGAAATATTGTTTAAATTTTAATAAAAAAAATAGTCAAATGATGGCAAATAAAATATATAAAAATAATATGAAATCAGAAATTTTATAAACTAATTATTTTTTGAGAAATTAAATTATTAAATAAAAATTCGTTACAGAAAGTTCTAAAAAGTTCTAGAAGCTGTTAAAATTGTTTACTTTCCGGTTTCATTTTAGGAGGAAGAATAATTATTGGTAAAAGGAATTGTCCCAAATAAATAAGAGCAAATTAAAGTAATAGAAACAGATTGCGCCAAAATATCTAAGACGCGGGAGATATTTGTCTTTTAGCATATCCGGGGTCGATAGTAAATAGACAGATGAATTTACAAGGGGGGTCTCTTCTTTTTCTGATATTTATCTGAAGGTGAGGTGCTGCCGAAAAGTATTTCGATTTGAAATATTTTTGGAAGAATTAATATTCAAACATTTTTCAAACATTAAACGAATTTTGTTGGATCTCACTGTCTCTTGACAATGTGTATCTTTTATATTTATTTAATGTTGATTTCGAATAATATTTAATAAAGAAACAAGTTAAATATCCCCTGTTTTGGAGCTTTGTATGTTCTTAGTTAACATACCGGGTATCTATCCAGGATTATTTAATTTTAAAAGATTTCTTGTTGAATGATAAAGTTTCAATAATCAATTTGATAAAAAGTGGAGTGTTGTGGGGAATGGCCAAGCCATGCTCATGACATGTACCGAAAGTTTGTCAAATTTATGTTTCCAAGAGCTCCGTGTAATGTTAGGTTTGCTGTAGGTTTGGAGACAATCAAAGTTGAATAAATAATAAAAGAGATTGTCAATAAACCATAAAGAAAATATATACCAATAAAGAAATAGATTAGAGCATAGATTTATCCTAAAAAATTAGGGACTAAAGGCAGGTTAAAAAGTTTGAAAAATATAGAAATAAAAAATTTAAATACATAAAATTAATTTTTAAAAAAAGTTTTGTTTTAGATTTGAGAATTGAGGATTTACTTTTGATTCAATCTGTTGGTTGAGATTTGTTTTGATTTTTGCAAAGTAAGTTAAAATAAAATATTTCTAATTTATATAGATGTTGTTTTGTTTTCAAAGACATTTAAATTTACTAATTTCAAATAAATTTCTTAAATTAGTGTCTAGAAATTAAACATTTAATTTCAGTTATTGTTTTAATTATTTTAAAAAAATTAAAATTTTATAATTAATTTAAATTATTATTTTATTTAATTCACAAATGTAGAATTTATCGATTTCTCCGAGTCAAAATCTTAAATAAGGTTCATTAATAATTATTATTTTATTTGTTTAATTTTAAAAGTTTATTGTTCAAGTGGGTTGAGGAATCAGTGATGAAGCTTGATATAAAAATTATAGATCTCTTATTATATTAAAACGAATCCTTTGTCGTCAACAGAAATTCATCGTTCAGTCGTTCTTCCCCTTCCACTTGGTTCACTCCTTTTTCTTATAAGCAACTTTTAAAATAAATTCACCTATAATCTTTTCAAACTATTAACATTAATATAACTTAAGCACTTACACAATTAAGTATAGCAGTGTGTCATGATACTGGCGCATGCGCAGTTGATCAAAATAGTCCATTTATATGTGCAGTAAATCAATATCATTAATTCTTATGCGCACTTGAACATTATGTTTATGGCGCATTAGATTTTTATGGCAATTACACATGGGCAGTAATGCTCTATGATAATTGCACATTAGGGTGTCCGTTAAAAAGTCGACTTTCGAATTATGTTTACAATACCCTCCAGTTTGGTTCCAATATAAAAAAAAAAATTTCTGTAAAATTGCAGCCTGACTGATTAATATTAACCCGTGCCAGCAACCGATTGCAATTTCCCATTGAAAATGAATGGGAAAAATAAACTTTTTTTAAAAAATTTCATAACTTTTTTAATTTTTTTGCAAATAAATTTCCAGGTCAAAATTTTCTTCATTTTCAGCTATATTTTAAGGCAGCGTTTTTAGAAAAATTTAAATATCAAAATTTTAAAAATGGCGGATGTTCAAAAATGGGTCAAAAAATATATTGTAATTTTTGCAGCGTTTTATCATATAAATATTCCAGGAAACTCATTAGATCTTCTTAATCGGAGGTTCTTGAGGTCGCTAATGAAGATTACGATGTCAAAAATTAATTTTTCATAATTTTGGAACCAATATGGCGGACTCAAAATTTTGCTTTCCACATTTTTCAAGAAATCGCCTTGAAACACCGTTATCGGGCTTTTCGGGGTCACCATTAACAAATTTCATGTCAAAAATGTATTTTTCAATAAAGCCGATCCAATTTGGCGGATTCAACAAACTTTATTTTTTTTAAATATAGTTCTTACATTTTTACATTTTAATTATTCAGTTTTTGATCATCCATAATAAGCAAAACTGATCTCTAAATCGGACTTTCAATTAGTGATTTTTTACTGATGAATTGGCGAGAAATCGGTTACTATTAAAGAGTAAAAACTTTTACTAGTTATTAGTAGAAAACTACTAATTTAAAAATGAAATATCTATTAATTAAAATTGTAAACGTTCACTTTCTTAATTAGTAGTTATGCAACTGTTAAATTAGTAGTAATTTTCTACTAAAAAATATTGCAATTTTTAACTTTTTTGACATCGTAATTTTTATTAGCGACCTAAAAACCCCCTGAATAAGAATATCTATTGCGTTTCCTTGAATATTTATGTGATAAAATGCTGCAAATATTGCAATGTATTTTTTGACCCATTTTTTAACATCCGCCATTTTTAAAATTTTAAAAATTAAATTTTTCTAAAAACGCTGCCTTAAAATATAGCTGAAAATGAAGAACTTTGTGACCTGGAAATTTATTTGCAAAAAAATTAAAAAAGTTATGAAATTTTTTAAAAAAAGTTCATTTTTCCCATGCATTTTCAATAGGAAATTTCAATCGATTGCTGGCACGGGTTAATATTAATCAATCAGGCTGCAATTTTACAGAAATTTTTTTTTTTATATTGGAACCAAACTGGAGGGTATCGTAAACATAATTCGAAAGTCGACTTTTTAACGGACACCCTATTGCACATGCGCAATAATCCAATGTGGGATCTAAATAAACTCAATAATTGTTACAATTTTTTTTTTAAAGTCCAACGAAAATTAAAATTTCATTTATGTACATGTGCAAAATGTCTTATGTATATGTGTCGATTCAGGGTGAAAGGGACCTTAGCTGCAAAACATTCGATTTTTAATTTTTATTATCAATCGATAGAATTTGAGTTGCTCTTTCACATGCAGTAATGAAAACTTGTTTATGTTTGTTAGTTTTTATGTTATTCGCGATGAAACATAGACATAACCTAACAATAACATAGGCAGGCACAAGTTCAAACTCCCGTCCTGTGAAATTCAAAACACTTGATTTTTAATTGTTATTATGAATCGATAGAATTTGAGTTGCTTTTTAACATACATAAATCAAAACTTGTTTATGTCTATTAGTTTTTGTGTTATTAGAGGTGAAACATAGGCATAACCTAACAGTAACATAGGGAGGCTCAACTTCAAACGCCCGTACGCGTAAAACTTAGTTCTGCAGCTAAGGTCCCTTTCACCTTGAATCGACACATATTTTACTTTTCAAAATTATATGATCTACGCAAAGTATATGACTTTTTTGTTTAAATGTTTTTGCTTCCTCATAGAGGAAGCGTTGTGATCGTTAAGATTTTCGATTTTCCAAAAATAGTGTAAATCGACTCAGTTTCATCTGAAAAGTTCAAATTTTCATTCCTGAGAAAATGTCCAGATGTGTGTGTGTGTATGTGTGTGTATGTGTGTGTGTATGTGGTAAATTTTTTGTCGCCAGGATATCTCGAGAACGCTTCAACGGATTTTAATAAAATTTGGATGACATATGAAGCTCACAAATATCTAAATTTGGACACAGGGATTTTTGAAACTACCCAATCAAATTTTTTTGAGCACCTTTTTTCATCAAAAATATCGTTTTTTGGCAAAAAATTTTTTCATGCTAAAAATTCAGACAAATGAATGAAAAAATCATGTTCCTTGTTTCAAAACGAATCGATTGACCTATATAAAGTATATAATTGACCAAAAACTCACGTCATAATTCATGATTTTTCAGTTTTTTTCATCAAAAAATCTCGTTTTTGGAAATTTTTTAAAAAAAAAAATTTTTTTCATGCTAAAAATTCAACCAAACAAAATCATATTCCTTGTCTCAAAACGAATTAATTGACCTATATAAAATATATAATTGACTAAAAACCCACGTAATAATTCATGATTTTTCATTTTTTTTCATCGAAAAATCTCGCGATTTGCCAAAAAAAATTTTCATGCTAAAAAACCAACCAAACGAATTACAAAATCATATTCCTTGTCTCAAAACAAATCGATTGACCTATATAAATTTTATATTTGACTAAAAACTCACGTATTAATTCATAATTTTTAATTTTTTTATATTGAAAAATCTCGTGTTTTGCCAAAAAAAAATTTCTTGCTAAAAATTCAAACAAATGAATTAAAAGAATCATATTCCTTGTCTCAAAACGAATTGACTAAAAATAATTGACTAATAATTGACTTTATTTATTTATAATAAATAAATAAATAAAGTTTTGGAATATAGAAAAAAAATATATATATTAATTTATTATTATTTTATTATTATTACTTATTTGCATAAAAATAAATAATAATTAATTTAAAATTGAATTATTATTTTTTATGTTATAAATAAATTTATTGCTTCCTCTATGAGGAAGCAAATTATTTTGCTTTCTTGGAAGCGAAGTGTCCATGAAATGGACAGAATTCACACCTAGTTTGGTTTCTGTTTACGTTTAAAGTGTTAGACATCCATTCTGTTTTGAGATTTTATTGACTGCGCACGTGTAAAATATATTGAAACCTATTGCGCATGTGTAAAGCTTACAGAAACCTACTGCGCATGCACTTATATTACTTTGTATTTAATACTACACTAATTTTTATATTAATACTTACTATTATTATTACTAATATAGAAAAAAAATATTGTAATAAAAAATTATAATCTTTATATTTAAATTTAAAAAAAAATTAAAAACAAAATTAATAAAATGATTATTACATTTACGCTATTTTTCACTATAATTTTTGTATTCGACTTATTAAATGTAGGAATAAAAAGTTCTATTAAAATCATAGGTTCCACTTATTCAAAAGTACATCCAAATTTTTTATTAAATAAAGTATATATTAAAACAAAATTTAATATGTACTTTATTTACTCTCCCTTTAACGGGTTCGAGGGCTCCACTTCCTTTACATTTTTATTACAATATGCTTCTTATATACAGTGCCGCTCAAAAGGATTTGCCCACCCTACGGCATGCAAGGGCTTTACAAAAAGTTTTGTATCTTCATTAATAATAAAGATAAATCCTTCATCAAATATTTATTTTAAAGTTAAAGTATTTGACTTGAAACGACACCTAAACAAAATTAAAAAAAAAATTTTTTATTGTTTAATTGCTTAAGGGGACGCCTAAGTCACCTTAAAACAATGCAAAAAGAGTCAACTTTCGGTACACTTTTCTAAAAAACTATTACTTCAATTGCGTTCTTCCTTGTTTTGTTCGATTACACATGTAGTCAGTTGTATGAATAAGAAGTAATAAGACGTTATCTTAAATAGATACTTTTTTATAAACATTTATACCAAAATGTAAATAGCCCTCCCAATTTTTCTGATTAAATGACTCACATCTCCGTTTATATAACTCAAAATGATGTCAAACTTCTTATTCATAATCTTGAAACCTTACTGAACAAATTAAAAAAAAAACTTTTAAATCGGTTTAGTAGTTCAAGAGAAAAGTGTACCGAAAGATAAAAAAAAATTAAAAAATCAAATTTTACAGGAGAGATGAATAACTAAAAAGAAGAAAAATCTCATGAATTTCAGAATCAAATAATCCAAATTTTATCAAACTTGGTATACTGGGGTTATTGGGGTCGCTGATTTCAATTTCGAAGTCAGATTATCAAAATTCAAAATGGCGGATACAATATGGCGGTCGAATTTTTAAAAATTGAATGAATTTGTATGAATCTTAGTATAATGGGGTTTTTGGGGTCGCTGATTTCAAATTTGAAGTCAGATTTTAAAAACTTAAAATGGCGGATCCAATATGGCGGTCGAATTTTTAAAAATTCAACGAATTTGTATGGATCTCAGTATATTGGGCTTTTTGGGGTCGCTAATTTCAAATTCGAAGTCAGATTTTAAAAATTCAAAATAGCGGATCGAATATGGCGGACAAATTTTTTAAATATTATCTGAATTCGCATAAATCTTGGTATCTTGGGGATTTTGGGGTCGCTGATTTCAAATTTAAAGTCAAATTTGAAATATTCAAATTAGCGGATCCAATATGGTGATAATAATTTCGAATCTAATATGAGGGGCTGATAGTAAAAATGGATTATAATAATGATGGGAGCAAAATTGGGTTATATTCACTAGGAGCAAAAACGGTTTAAAAGTTCCAAACAATTTCTTTATTTATAAAAGATACTATTAACTGTTTTGGAATTATTTTAATTTACGAATATTGTTTCAACAATTTTGAATGTTGTAACACTGAGAAAAATGTTTAGTCATAGCAACGAAAATTTGGTCGAGCCAACCAAATTATTTGGTTGTTATTTAGTCAACCAAACTATTTGGTTGAGACAACTAAATTATTTGGTTCAGTGTTGTTTGTTGGCATAACAAAAACTTTTGGTTGTCATAAAAAAAAATTTTATTTGGGAGCTAAGTAACCCAGGTGCGAATTTTCGGTCGGACAACACATATAATTACATAATTCACATGTTATAAATTTAATTACACAAATATAATCAGATGAGAATGTAGAAATTTCATATTAATGAAAACCTGAAACAGAAAAATTTCATTAGTCATGAAGATTCGAACCCGGGGTTTCCAGCTGCCAGTCCACTAGGCTAACCACCAGCCCATGAGCGATATGAATGACCAATATGGAATAAACCTTATAGCTAGACAGTTCAGTAACTGACACCGTTGGTTTTTATTTAGATTTTATTTATATTATTATCGGCAGCTTACTTACAAGCAAATCTCCAATTTTTTTAATAATTGTTTGGTTGTCACAACCAAATTATGTTTGGATGTCACAACCAATTTCTGTTTGGTTGTCACAACCAAATTATGTTTGGTTGTCACAACTAAATTATGTTTGGTTCAACCAAATAAGAGCAACAAAATAATATGGTTGTCCCAAACAACTTGAAGTGTTACGCTAACCAAATCGTTTTGTTATACCAATCAAAATATTGTTGTTACAACCAACAATGGTCAACTAAAAAATATTGTTGGTAAAACTAAACCTTTTTTCTCAGTGAATGTAAACATAATTAACAGACAGTCGATAGGATATTTTATAAATAAAGAAAATGTTTGGAACTTTTAAACCGTTTTTGCTCCTAATGAATATAACCCACTTTTGCTCCCATCATTATTATAATCCGTTTTTACTATCAGCCCCTCATATGAGGGTTGCATTTTCAAATATTGTTGGAATTTACCTGTATCTTGTTACTCGGAAATTTTCAGGTTTACTGATTTCAAATCTTAAATCGGCCGCTATATTGTATCCTCCATTTTGAATTTTCTAAATCTGACTCGAAATTTGAAGTCAGCGACCCCAAAAACCCCAATATACCAAGATTCATGCAAATTTAGTCAATTTTTAAAAACTCGTCCGCTATATTGGATTCGCCATTTTGAGTTTTCCAATACTGACTTAAAATTTGCAATCAGTGAGCCCAAAAACCCCAACATACTAAGATTCATGCAAATTCAATTCATTTTTTAAAAATTCATCCACCATATTGAATCCACCATTTTGAATTTTTCAAATCTGACTTCAAATTTGAAGTCAGGGACCTCGCAAACTCCAATAAACCAAGATTCATGCAAATTCAGTCAATTTTTAAAAATTCGTCTGCCATATTGGATCCGCCATTTTGAATTTGCGAATCATGTCGAGAAATATATATGGAGTTTTGATTTATTCATTTTTAGTATAAAAATAAGAAATTTGAATTCAATTGAAGCTTTCGTAAAAATTTATTGATGAACTTAAGGATTTATTATTCTCGAGAAAAAGTATCCAACTTTACAAATTTATTTAGGCTACTTCTACTCATCAGAAAAGGTTTTAAATAGTCTTCTTTTATTCCTAAATAAGTTTAGTTTTGGATAATCACATAAGAAGAAAATCGTTTTTTTGTCATTTTTCCACTTAGGCGTCCCCTTAAATTAAAAAAAAAAATTTTCACTTTTTTTAAAAAATTTCAAATTGATACAATTTTTGAAGAAATCATCACATTTTAATTCGACAAATGTTATTTGAAAGCATTTTTTGTCACCTTTAACACGATTTTTTAACAATTGCTCTACGATAATTTTTAAGGAAGATATGATCATTTGTTTATAAAAATAGCCTCTTTTTTCAATTGTTGGTAACTTGAGAACAACTGACTTTTGGAAAAAATTGTTAAGGAAAAAAATGTGTCTTTTTGTGCGTAGAATTAGGAAAAAACTATTTGAACATTAAAAAAAAAAATTTTTTTTATCGATATGTATTGGCATGTATATTTTGTCCGTCTTAAAATATATTATACAGTAGGAAAAATGGAATAAATTTTTTTTTTTTTTTAATGATCAAATATTTTTTTTCTAATTCTACGCACAAATAGACACATTTTTTTCCTCTAACAATTTTTTCCAAAAGTCAGTTGTTCTCAAGTTACCAACAATTGAAAAAGAGGCTATTTTTATAAACAAATGATCATATCTTCCTTAAAAATTATCGTAGAGCAATTGTTAAAAAATCGTTTTAAAGGTGACAAAAAATGCTTTCAAATAACATTTGTCGAATTAAAATGTGATAATTTCTTCAAAAATTGTATCAATTTGAAATTTTTTAAAAAAAGTGAAAATTTTTTTTTTTTTAATTTAAGCAATTAAACAATAAAATTTTTTTTTTTTAATTTTGTTTAGGCGTCGTTTCAAGTCAAATACTTTAACTTTAAAATAAATATTTGATGATGGATTTATCTTTATTATTAATGAAGATACAAAACTTTTTGTAAAGCCCTTGCATGCCGTAGGGTGGGCAAATCCTTTTGAGCGGCACTGTATATTATATAAAGAAGGTAAAAGGAAAGCGTGAATTGTGAGGTTAGGTGGAAAGAGTGGGGTGTGAGTGCGAGAGATAGAGTGAATGACAAGGAGAGCGAATGAAGTGTAGGTAAGGTAGGGATCTAGAATGGCGAAATTTGACTCAAGTAGTATACGCGGGAAAATGTCGAAGATACGAAATATTATAGGCGAAATAGGAAAGGAAAAAGATGGGAAAATTATGATGTGTCAGGACTGCATCGACTTACTTGAGTTAGTCAAGCTGTTGGTAAAAAGGTTCGATAAAGAATGGATAGAGGTGTGGAACAGAATAGAGATTGATAGGGACATAGAAGAAAAAAGAGATAAGCAGACGGAGGTAATAAAAAAGGAGATAGAAGGGATGGAAAGGAATTTAAAAAAGTGGGAGGTAAATTGGAAAATGGCAAAAGAAAATATGTGGAAAAGAATTAACAAGTTAGAGAAAGAAATATCGGATTGGAGTGAGGAAGATGGAAAGAATGAAAAGGGTGGATTGGAGGTTGTAGAGATAGGGGAAAAGAAAGGAAGCAGAGAGAAGAATGGAGCAGTAAGGGATGATAATTTGGAAAGGAAAATGAAAGAGTTAGCGAGTCAGGTTGAGTTGCTCGAGAGGGAAAAAAGAAAGCGGAACATCGTGATTAGAGGTTTGGAAGTAGGGTGTAGGAAAGGCAAAGAGGAAGTAAAAAGATTGCTTACAGGAATTGGGGCAAAGGTAAAAATAAAAAAGGTTACGGGAATTAGAAGAGTAGATCAGGGGACAATAAAATTGTGGATAGTGGAGTTGGATGATGAGGAGGACAAATATGAAGTCATGAAATTAAGGGGAAAGCTGAGAGGGAGTGGGAAGAGGATCGATGAAGATAGAACATGGAGAGAGAGAAGGATAAGGTGGTTCTTGGAAGAGAAAGCGTGGGTAGAAAGAAGGAAAGGGGGCGAGGTAAGGATGGGGAGAGATTGTGTCTGGGTGGATGGAATAAGATGGAAAGTGAGGGAAGAGACAGGAGAGGTTATAAAAGTGTGATTGTGTGTAGGTATGGAGTGCATGGGTATGTTAAGAATGGAAGAAAGTGTGGGGGTGAATGACGAAAGTGGAATAAATGGAGAAGTGAGAAAAAGAGTGGATAGTAAGGAATGAGTGAGAGAGTATAGTAAAATGTAAAACAAAATTTAATAAATAAAATTGTTCAATTTATTTTTAATTTTTTCCTTTTTACAATTATCAAAGAACAAAAGGAGAAAAGCGGAACATTAAGAAAAATTTTTTTGAAAATAAAACCGATATAATTTTATAAATCCATTTACCGCAATGTTGAAAGTTTCAAAAAAAAATTTTATAATAATTGTAATTAAGCTACCAAAAACAATATAAAAAAATTAAGTATTTTTTTTCAATAAAGAATGAAAAAAAATTTGTTTGACCGAATTTAAAATCTGCATGTACATCTCACGTCGAATCGCCCATATATATATATATATTTATATATATATTAAGAATTAAATAATGTTATAATATTTAATTAAAATCTAAAAGAATCCTTTTATACCTCGTACAAATTATATTTTTATATATGAAGACGCCTGCTTTAAATCTAAAAGAATCCCCCCATAGGGGAGAGTCAGGTAAGTTCGGCTAAAAAGAGTTTAGAGTAAAAAAAATATAATTTATTGATAGTTTTTAAATGTACCAACCATATCACAGTAAATAATCAACCTTTAAACATTAAATGAGATAATTATTGAAAGTATTTATTAATGAAAACATTACAAAAATTATAATTAAAATATCGAAGTCAAAACTGACGAATTCGTCAGAGGTGTGGATAAGTTCTACTACGTAGGACGTAACCTGCACGTATTGTTAATTTTTACAAATATTTTTTAATTTATAACCGCGCTTTTGATATTTGAAGCATGGTTTTACGAAGCACATTGCTTCACAATTGCAATACCAAAAGATTTATCCATATCTTTAAATTATAAGTATATGTTTTCGGAATTCATAAAATTATACTTTGGAAGCACGAATTTGACACTTATTTAATATTTATATTAATATAAAATTAATTTCTTCAAAATTTTATATAAATCATCGTAATATTATAACGCTCCCTTATTAAAAACAATTTTAGTATATTATTTGTTTTAAACATAATTATTAAAAAATTATTAATAATATTAATATTACTAATTAATAAAAAAATTTTAAAACAAAATTATAATCTTTATATATAATATTTAAAAGATTTACAAATAACAACAATAAAATAAATGGTAAGTTCATGATAGTTTTTAATATTTAAACTTAGATAAGCAATTTCTTTATCAATAAATATAATTGAGCGAGCGTTAGCGAGCGAATTAACATCGCTAGTTATTAATAAAATCAAATCTGAGATTTCTAATAAAATCAATTTATTTGAACAATAAAAGAATATACTGAGATATAGAATTATTAAAGTTGAAATAAGAATTAAAATAGAATAAAATTTGAGAAATCAGAATATAAGAAAACATGTGGCTAAATTCTCGTTTAATTTCTTATCTGATGGATAAGAAATTTATGGATTTAAATGTCCATTCTTTGAACTTATGACCTTTTCTCTCTAAGATGCCTTGTCTATCTTCTGTTTAAGTACAGATTACCGATTCCACGGTTAAGGAATATAAGAGAAAGAACGATATATGCTTCAAGGCGTAGAAGGTTGTAATATTTCTTAAAATCTCTGTAATTTTGTCTACTTTTTAAAGCAGAGTGGCATATTAAAGAATTCAATATGTCGGATTTAATAAAAAACCAAAAACCCCCGGGTAACATAAGTTTCAAGAAAATTGCAGTGATTTTTCAAAGACCGTCCGTCATATAGGTGCCGCGATCTTGAATTGTATAATGTCTCTGCTTTGTATTTAAAAGTATACATAAATAGTTGTATTTTAAAACCTTGTACAACTTTTTGTGTCAAAATGAATATTGTTGGCACAGTAAATAAAAATGAATTTCATCAATTCTTTTCATCTTGAATTCCTTAATATGACACACTGCTTTTAAAAGTAGACAAAATTACAAAAATTTTAAGCTATATTACAACCCTCTACGCCTAAATCAATTTTGGAGAACAAAGGATCTCCATTTGGAGTTGTTGAGGTGGACTGCCCCTTATACATATATATTAGGGTGTCCATTATTTTGCGAAAGTTGGAATTTCTTAGGTCGCCGGGCTGAATTTGCTTTAGAATTTGAACAAAATGAGATGTGCACAAGGACAGCCCAATCAATTAATATTAACCCGTGCCACCAAAGGGTTAAAGTTTACATGGGGTTTTACATGGGATAAGTACACTTTTGTACATTTTGTATAATAACTTTTCTTTTTATTAATCTTTTCCTTCGACAATATATATATTTATGGTTTTTGAGGTGCTGAACTCAAATCCGATGTCAAAAATAAGGTTTAACAGCTGCCAGCTGTCAAGAAAGCTGTCAATAAAGCTGTCAATTTTTTAAGTCGACAGTTTTATGGAATTTTACATTAATTTACTCCTATAATGTAATTTAAGAACACTAAGGTCAATCCAAATAGCAATATGTAATATTGATAGTTGACAGCTGTCAATTAAGCTGTCAAACTTTAAAAAACGTGAGTTTTTGACATGTTTTTACATTAAATTACCTACATATGCATATAAAATTATTTTAACAACACTGAGATAAACCTTAATAGAAATATGTAATATTGACAGCTGTCAACTGTCAATGAAGCTGTCAAACTTTTGAGAAAGAGACTTTTTACATTATATTATTCATATACATGTCATGTATATGAGACAGTATATAATAATAATAGTTTATTTGTTCAAAAATCAACTGATTTGTACAAAGAGTTCAGCCTCATATTTAATTGACAAATATCGGTGGTTACAAATGTTTCTCCGCAGCCTATTAAATATCTTAAAAAAAGTACCAGAAATATCCTTATAAGGTATTAAAAAGACTGACCATGAATGTCGCAATACTTTTCACATTATTTCCGCTTAGGTTGCTAAGATTTTTTATCCAGTCGTCTTTTATATCACTTATTTCCGAATAATTGCTTATGCTTTGTCTCTCAGAGTAAAATCTCGGGCACTCGACTAGGATATGAAAAAGATATTCTAATCCAACGACTACCTGGAAACAGAAGTCGCAATATTCTCTTTCTTTAAACCCAAAGGTTTTTTGGCCCAATTTAACTAAAGGTTGAAATTTATTGACTAGTCTTAGCTGAGCAATTATTCTAATATATTTAAGAGGAATGTCAGATGAGGAGAGGTAACGCTGAGGACCTTCTATTAAGTAGGGGGTCAGATACGGATACAGGGAGAGCGAGGAGGAAGCTCGGGCCTTACTTAGATCAGATGCTCTATTTTTAGTTTTATAAGTATATAGTAACCGTTTTTTATTTTCTTGTAAGGAAGAGGATGAAAGATTGTCCCAAGCTTCACCTGCATCAATCCCCATGTTTTTGACAGTTTCTACATTAAATTAGCCACTTACCCATAAAAGTATTTTAAGAAAACTGAGATAAACCTAAATAGAAATATGTAATATTGACAATTGACAACTGTCAATTAAGCTGTCAAACTTTTGAGAAGGAAACTTTTTACATTAAATTACTTATATTCAAGTGTTTTTAAGAACACTAAGATTAATTCTAATAGCAATATGTATTCTTGACAGTTGGCAACTGTCAATATTACATATTTATATTTAGTTAACTTAGTGCTAACTTAGTGTTCTTAAAATACTTTTATATGAGTATGTGAGTAATATAATGTAAAAACAGTCAGAAAGTCTCGTTTTTAAAATCTTGACAGCTTAATTGACAGCTGTTAAATAAAGCTGTTATTTGAAGAATTATATTTCTATTAAAATTATTCACAGTGTTCTTAAAAACACACATATATATATATAAGTAATTTAATGAAATGTACAAAAGTGTACTTATCCCTTGTAAAACCCCATGTAAACTTTAACCCTTTGGTGGCACGGGTTAATATTAATTGATTGGGCTGTCCTTGTGCACATCTCATTTTTTTCACATTTTAAAGACAAATTCAGCCCAGCGATCTAAGAAATTCCAACTTTCGCAAAATAACGGACACCCTAAAATATGTGACGCGTCGCGAAGAAAGGCACCTAAGAAGGAAAAAATCGATTTTCGGATTTTGATAATATTAGGTGAATTAAACGTTCCTTTTTCATTATTAAAATTCAGAATACATTTTTATTGAATATTTTTCACGTACTTAAGACTTAAGCATCAGCGATTTGTACAGAATCTAATGGCGCGCACGCGACTTCTTTTCACTCTCCTGTAAAATTACGGTTTGGCTTCTTAGGTGCTTTCCTTCGCGACGCGTCACATATATATGTGACAATTTATGGTGAAAGGGACCTTACGCAACAAGAACATTAGGCTCACTTTTCGTGCACTGCGCAACGAAATACTGAGCCTAATGTTGTTGTCGCGTAAGGTCCCTTTCACCAGAAATCGCCACATATATGTATATATACCGGGTGTTCCTACATAACGTGAACATATTTTATGGCTCCCATCAGCTCAAAAAACTAAGTAATCAAAGAGTTGCTCGTTTTTTGATTGAACTTTAACTGCTCGAGTTATTTGCAATTCCAAATTGCCCAATCACGCATCGCCTTTACCTTAGAGCGCATGTAAAGGATTTATTGAAAATACGTGAAAAAAATTGTCGATAAAAAATAATGAAAATAGTCGACGGAGTTCAAGATTAAAGATGAGAAACCGAAAAAATTTAAACCATTGCTCTGGGGTGTCAATTTTTTTCTTACTTTATTTTGGATCTACAATTAAGATGTATTATCAAAAGATGGAAAACAATTTTTTCTAGCATTTTTAACCTTTGCGATAGATTGTAGAAAATCATTTAAAAATCACACAAAAAAATTGTCGATGGAAAAAAATGAAAATTTTGGAAGTGGTCTTTTTTACAAAATTTACTTTTTTTCGAGAATAAATATCTCAAACTCCGCAAATTATTCATTTCTCTATTTTTGATATTATCCCATAATTTTAGGTCTAACATTGCATTAGAAAAAAAATTGGTACTCCTGAACATCACGAATTTGGATGAGCTAAAATTTCACCAGTCCCTCCTCTTAATTATTTACTTTTCTATAATTCTTTTCCAATCTTTTTCTTCAGTTTTAAATTATTATTTTAATTATTAATTTATTTTCATTTATTTTACCCTGGTTTTAACTATATTAATTATTTTTCAATTTATTTAATGCATTTCCAATCATTCTTAAATGTTAATTAATTTCACAATTTTTAGTTATTTTCATTACTTTTCTATAATTTACCAATTTTTTAATTATTAAAATTTGAAATCTTTGAAAAAACATCGGACATTTAGCTCCGCCGGGATTCGAACTCGGGTTTTTCATTTGCTAGATGACTGCTCTAAACCAACTAAGCTACAGAGGTCCATGTCGGATATAATTTCACAGATTAATGTAAACGCTTCATTCAGCTAATTTTCTATTTCAAATTCAAATTTTCCCAGAATTATGACGTCGAACATTTTTCAGTCGCAAGCAAGTTGTCCACTTGATTTGTGTGACGAAACCTACTATACCGACTTTTATTTCGACAATTCTAGGAATATTAAATGATATTTTAAATCAAGTTGAAAATCGTTCGGATTAAATTATTAAAATTTGAAATCTGTGAAAAAACATCGGACATTTAGCTCCGCCGGGATTCGAACTCGGGTCTTTCATTTGCTAGATGACTGCTCTAAACCAACTAAGCTACAGAGGTCCATGTCGGATATAATTTCACAGATTAATGTAAACGCTTCATTCAGCTAATTTTCTATTTCAAATTCAAATTTGTAGGTTATAGTAGGTTTCGTCACACAAACCAAGTGGACAACTTGCTTGCGACTGAAAAATGTTCGACGTCATAATTCTGGGAAAATTTGAATTTGAAATAGAAAATTAGCTGAATGAAGCGTTCACATTAATCTGTGAAATTATGTCCGACATGGACCTCTGTAGCTTAGTTGATTTAGAGCAGTCATCTAGCAAACGAAAGACCCGAGTTCGAATCCCGGCGGAGCTAAATGTCCGATATTTTTTCACAGATTTCAAATTTTAATAATTTAATCCGAACGATTTTCAACTTGATTTAAAATATCATTTAATATTCCTAGAATTGTCGAAATAAAAGTCGGTATAGTAGGTTTCGTCACACAAACCAAGTGGACAACTTGCTTGCGACTGAAAAATGTTCGACGTCATAATTCTGGGAAAATTTGAATTTTTTAATTACTTTTTTAAATTCAATTATTTTTTCCGATTTTTTAATTTTAAAGTTTTATAGGTTTTGTTCTACTTGCATTATTTATATTTATATATTTAATTTAATTATTTGTAATCTAATTGTAATTATAATTGTTAATTCAGAAAATTCTTTACGAATATATTTCAAAATAGTTAAAATTTAAGTAAGCAATTTTTTTCACATACCGGAATGAAAAAAAAAACTATTTTCTAATTCAGCACACAGTACAAGCCCAAAAGTACGATAAAAAGACGATTATTGTTATTCAAATTCTGAAGTCGTTATGGATTTTGGTTGATTAAACTTAACATATATCCATGTGCTAAGAAAAAGATCAGTAAGATTTATTCAAGCCTGTAACTTAAACACAATAAAGTAGCTACCTATATTTATTTTAAATAATGATATACATACATTTAGGTTACTTCGGAGCTACGCGCTGAGTAGCGGCGACACCAGTCTGCGCTAGCGTAACTTAATAATTTTTTTCTCGAAAACTATAAGACATACCATCTTGTTCTTTGCCTTAAATTTTTAAGCACATTATAGGCTATGTTTATGAATTTTTTGAAAAAAATCCAAAATATGATTTTGATTTTTTTTCAGATAAATAATTTCTTTTGTTAATAAAAATTTATGTATTAACAGTTTTTATTTATTATAATTTTTCTTAAAAAAAAAATATTACTCAAAATTTTTAATTTGAATATTTTCAAAAATATTTTGAATTTTTAAAAAATACTTGAGATTTCTTTTTTTAACCACTAAAGGAACCCAAATCATCAATTTCATAAATATTACTTAATGTGACTGAAATTGGTGTGATCACTTGGTACGGACTCGACCAGTTATAGAACAAAAAATAAACGGTGTTTTTGTATCAAGAATTTGGTAGAACCTTTTTTATTTCATACAAAGTACACAAAAACCTTCTAAAAAATAATATTCCGCATTTTTCTTAAATTTAAATTTTATTATACGTTTCTAATGAATCGTAAATTACTTTAATTTGTATTTATTTTTCACGTAACTTATTCTTAAGTTTTGAAAATATCTTTTAAAATCGAAACTATTTTAATCAACTCTTCTAATAATGTTTTATAACTTAAATTAATTTTCAAAATATTTAAATAGTATTATTAAATTATTAAATCTATTACATAATCTTTTTGGGGAAAAAGGGAGCAGTTTTGATTGTTTAGTCCAAAAAAAGAAAAATATTTAGAAAATTGTTACCTCTGACCAATTTCGGAATCTTATTAGAATTTCAAAACTTTCTAAAAATGCAAAAGGAAAAGAACTGAACGAGTACTTGGACCAACTTTCCACACTGCAGAGGCAATTTATTGAAATGCAATTGTTATCAAAGCGATTGTACTTTAAAAAACTATTTTTTATTTACTACTTAATGCTAATAATAAAATATTTGATATTACATACTAGTAATACTTGTTTTATATTATATTTTGTTATATTTTATTTAAATTGTTATTCTTGTTTTTTCCTTTTTCGATGATTTATGTAGTATATAGTTTATATACCTTAAATATTTATATATTTTATACCGTTGATATGGCTCAGGTGGCGAAGCGCCTGGCTTTATGGTCATGGAAGTTAAGCAACTTCCGGTACAGTTAGTACCTGGATAAGTGTCCGCTTCTGTGATCCGACATTGATTTGGACCTGTGATTTGGACATTTGCTGTGTCGGTAAAATGGAAATTCGACGTTTTAAGGATTCTATCAAATATGAATTCTTGGGCTCACTTGGTTCGCCCTCTACTGTCACTCGTACACGAACATCAGCATAAAAAATGGCTGCCTTAACCATTTGTTGCTTGATATACTATTTATTTTGGGTGAAAGAAAACTTTTCTCTCAGTGTAAGTTTTGGATACATACATATTAGGGTGGTCCTTAATTGGGCGACGTTCACAAATCTTCTGTCTCCATCCGGAAAATTAGTCAAGGTAAAAAAAATGTTTCCTGTAAGTTTAAACTAAATTAAGCATTTGCTGGACCGCAAAAAATACCCAAAATTGCAAAAAAGTTGTTACCTGGCGTCGAAGTAAAAAATAAAAATGTTTTAATTAATAATTACATGATAAAGTTATATTCTTTGAACATTTATGAAGAGGAAAATCGTTCGCCCATTGAAAAATATTATTTTTTATCTATTTTATTGCAAATTTACGAAAAGGCGATTTTTTCCATGTAAAAATACATAGGAAAATTTAGTTGTCTAGAGGCACGTGTTAATATTGCTGAACTTAACTCAAACTAGCAGGAAACTTTATTTTTGTTACTTTAATCAATTTTCCGGGCGAAGACTAAAGCCATAAATTTCAGAACCGACGCTAGTCACTTAATGATCCGTCGCGTAATAACATTGAGCCACCTAATTTAAGTTGCGTTGATACGGCCCTTAATGTTTACGACTCTCATCGATGCATACCATGCCCGACGATTACAATCATAACAATCTCTACTATATATATATATATATATATATATATATATACAGGGTATCCGAGGCGAGGGTGTACATATTAAGAGGTGATAATCTTTGATAAAAAACAAAACGAAAAGTCCTTTGTAGTTTTTGAAAATTTGCAATAGTTAATGAGTTATGAGAAAAACAATTTTGACCAATGAGGAAGATTTCTTGACATTTCGGGCATCAGGAGGTGTTGTTTATCAAGTGTGGTACACCCTCCTTCAAACCACACATTTTTTCATAATATCAAGATACTTGCGAAGAAAAATACCAATTGCAGGTCAGTTTTCGAGATCTCGGGCTTGCCACAGGGAGTATAGTTTTAGGGAGGATGGACCCACATTTGATTAACAACACCCGAAATGTTAAGAAACCTTCCTTATTGGTCAAAATTGTTTTTCTTATAACTCGTTAACTATTGCAAAGTTTCAAAAACTACAAAGGACTTTTCGTCTTGTTTTTTATCAAAGATTATCACCTCTTAATATGTACACCCTCGCCTCGGACACCCTGTATATATAAATTGAATCAATCTTGACTTCAATCTTGAAGTCTACCGTGCAAGTTTGCCGCAAGCTTTCAATGTTTCACCTTTGGTAATTTTTTATTAGGAGACGTTCAAAAGATACGTAGCGCTTGGGGGAGGGGAAGAAAAAATGAACTTTTGCATGTACCATCCCATGACGCAGGGGAAGGTCAAAATAGATCCATAAAAGCATTACGTATTTTTGGAACGGTCCCTTATTAATTTTAAAACTAAGAAGCAATACTGCCTAATATAGAATAAGCAACTTAAAAGCAACTGACCTGGAACTTTCACGGTGGAAAACACTATCTCCATCTCTTTCTTCATTAATAGTTTGGCTAAAAGAAAAATAGATTTTATTATTATAGATATAACGTTTAGATGTACGATTATACATACACTTTTTTAATATACTTGATCAAGTGCTTGATAAGTTTTAATAAAGACTAATTAATGGTAAAAATAATTATTGAAATTCCCACAAAACTCTTTAGATTTTGTACCTATCAAAATGTCAAGTTGTAAAAAATAAAATATTAAGTAAATAAATAATACATTATTTATAAAAAGCAATTATTGTTTTAACAAAATATACTGGACTTCGTGAAAAAACATACTGTTCAAAAAAAAAAAAAAGAAAGAACAATGATTAAGCAATAGTTTTAAAAAATGTACCATTTTTTAAATTATTTAACAAAGTTTTAAAGACCAAGACTTACTATGCGTTTCATAAATACTGACCCCTGAAACTTAAATAATAATAACTTAATAAACATAACCGGTAATAAATTAAACAAACTTTGGCATATAGACAATTTTATTGAGCGCATACTTTCTTTTCAGTTCTCATACATAAATTCACTTATTAAATAGTAATTTGCTTATAAGTACAGTGCCAGTCAAAAGGATTCGCCCACCCTAAGGCATGCAAGGACATTACAGAAAGTTTTGTACCTTCATTAATAATAAAGATAAAACCTTCATCAAATATTTATTTTAAAGCTTAAATATTTGACTTAAAACGATACCTAAAAAAGTTAATTTTTTTTTTATTGTTTAATTGCTTAAAATAAAAAAAAATCACTTTTTTTGGAAAATTTCAAATTGATACAATTTTTGAAGAAATAATTCAGAAGAAGAATTCAATTCTAGAATTCAGAAGAAGAAATAATTCAATTCTATAAATGGCATTTGAAAGCAATTTTTGTCCCCTTTAAAACGATTTTTTTTAAAAATTCCTCTACAATTATTTTTAAGGAAGATATGATCATTTGTTTATAAAAATAGCCTCATTTTTTAATTGTTGGTAACTTGAGAACAACTGGCTTTTGAAAAAAAATTGTTAAGAAAAAAAATGTGCCTTTTTGTGCGTAGAATTATTTATTTATTTATTTATTTATTCAATAATACACGGGCTTACAAAGATGCCCTTTCGTACTGATCGTACTTGGAGAAAAAAAAAAAAAAAAATTTTACATAGGTAGAAAAGTCTTAACTTAAGCTAAGCTAGGCTGCGGTATAAATATAATCAAAAACTAGGAAAAAGGAATTAGGAAAAAAATATGTAAACATTAAAAAAAAAAAATTTTTTATACTTTTTTTCCTTCTGAAAAACCGCAGCAGCTGCCTTTTTTCCAGAAGCAACTGCTTTCTTTTGCATGCAGGGTGCAGCAGTTGCTCCTGGAAAAAACACAGTTGCTACGGTTTTTACGGCGCCACTGTTGCGTTCTCAAGCAAGAGCACAGTTCCTTTCTATGTTAAATGCAGCAGCTCTCGCTTTTTTTTTCAGTGTGTATATTTTTAAGACGAATAACATAAATACATACCTATTCATATCGATAAAAAAAATTTTTTGTTTTAATGTTTAAATATTTTTTTCCTAATTCCACGCACAAAAATTATCTTTATTATTAATGAAGATACAAAACTTTCTGTAATGCCCTTGCATGTCGTAGGGAGGTCAAATCCTTTTGAGCGGCACTGTAACTACATTAAATACGCGATGAAAAACAGATAAATACGATTCGTTAACTTTGGTGGGTTCTAGTTACTGAACCATTGAAGATGGAACACTAAAAAAATCATAAAAATTGTTTATTTTTTCCTTAAGGTAATATTATACTTTGCATCGATCAAAAAATCGACTTTTTTTTAATTTTATTTTTGTGTTCTGCATTACCCCAAAAATATAATTGCCAAATTGCAGATTTAAATTCGAAGAAATAAAAAAGTTATACACGAGGGGCTTTTCACTCAGGAAATCTGGGAATCAGAGATTTTTTGATTCTGTTTTTGTCCTTAAGATTCTTGCTGATTTGAATTGATTCCAAGATTGATTCCTAAGATTTCCTTGGGATTCTCAGTGATTCTCAAGACTACCTAACTACTGCCAAGACCGAATTCAGCTTCGGCTGAATTCGGTAAGAATCGGGTATCGGCTTTTAAAATGTTTGTGCAGGCAAGTGCATGTTTGTGTGTCGCAGAATACATGAAGATCATAAAGTATTAAGTGTTTCTGTAAATCAATAAAAATAATTGGTAAAATTATTATTAGCGATTATATTTATATTAAAATAAACAAAATAGTTTGTATAGTTACTATAAACAAGGTGCTTTAGATTATTCACAACATATAACCTTAAATTTCTAACTAAAACAGTACATATTCTCATGTATTTTTTGTTTATTATGGAACATGAAACCTCGCATAGAACACGCGTGTAAAAACTTTATTTCTTTTTTCAAAAAGGTAAAACAATAAAATGTTAAGATAAGGAAAATACCTAGTATTGAACTGTTATAAAATTAAAAATCACAAAACTAGTCATTCGTAGCTTAAGGGAAATTTTGATAAAAACTAACATATTCACAGAATTAGATTTATGTATTCTCCACATTAATTATATCTGCAATATCGCATTCTTCTAGTTAAAATTGTGGCAAAGCATGTAGCCAAAACAAAAACAGATCAACATAACCTGAGAGTAATGTCAGTTAGGAATGGTTGAGAAAGAATAGAAAGAATCGTTAAACTTCGGACTTAATCGTCAATAGTCGACTTTCATCTACACGTTAGTAAGTGTGAGTGCAATACACACTGAGAAAACTTCAATAGGATTTCTACACAGATTTCCATAAGATTACCAAGATTCTCAGATTCTCAATGATTCCCAAAGATTACCATTAAGATTTCTTTAAGATTTTTTTGACGCTAAAATTAAGAAATCCATGATTCTTGAGTGAAAAGCCCCTCGGTTATACACATGTAAAAGTTATATATATGCACATCGGCTCATTACACACAAAACTTTAAACGCGTTTTTCTCAAAATCATGTTTTTTAAACTGGCGGACAGCATAACTCGAGTTTTTTTAATCGATTTTAAAAAACCTTACATCAATTTCTTCGTTACAAAATCCTTCAGGCACTCCCCTTAAATCCGATTGTCTACTCTTTTTTTTTAACGACTCAGAAATAACAAAAAAAAATACTCATTTTTTGTATTTTTTTTTAAATTGGCGACATTTTTTTATTTTTTAATATTTTTTATCGGGGTTAGAGGGGATGCCTAACTACATGTATCAGCTTTAAAACCACATTTGAATTTTTCAGATCGAATGTTTCTGTGAGGCTGTAGCTTGTCCGCCGATTTATCGTTTATTTTTTTTATCTTGACTTTGGCGCCCACTATTGATGAAACAGGCACAGTAAAAAAAATTTGTTTTTTTTTTTTTGACAGATAAAAATGTCAAAAATATGATGCTAAAACTTTCATTGCATTAAATAAAATTATTACTGAGATAAAAATTGTTTTTTAAAGTAATCTTTGACAGCTTACAAAGTATAATACTACCTTAAGCGTGTAATAAATTCATTAATCTGTTTTTTTGGTTTTGTTTTGAGTAATTAAATATTCTAGGAAGATTCAAAATTTAAATACAGTGAATACTCCGGATGCGGAGTGGCTCGATCTTTCGATTCTGCCATACACTTCAAATTTCAAAGTAGTTCGACACTTAAGCCACTCCTCTTTGACGATTTCAGGAATGTATGAATTAAAATTGCCTTTTGAGCGTCTACACATGATACTAGGATACACTTTACACAGCACTGGCTGGTAAAGCGCGCACTTCGTAAAACGAGCGACATCGAAAAATGTCACCGACCAAAAATCAAACGACTTTGAAGTTAAAACATTTAGTGATGGGACATCAACATCGAAGCATCGTTGTTTTGCTTTATTTTTTTATCTTTGACAGACAAAAATGTTAAAAATATGATGCAAAAACTTTCATTGCTTTAAATAAAATTATCACCGAGAAAAAAATTGTATTTTAAAGTCATCTTTGACAGCTTACAAAGTACAATACTACCTTAAAATGTCCATCTCAAATTTTCACCGACGTGTTGCACGTTTTAATCGACTGACGTCTAAACCTTTAAAATTCTATGACATTTGTTTCTTAATGGTTTCTCAAATATTTTCAGACTGTTAAAATAAAACATAAAAATAAACATACTACAATTAGTTAATTAATAAGAAATACAAATTTTTGAGGTTTTTTTTTACTTCAGACTATTTTTCCCGTCTTTTTAGATAATTATACTAACCAAAAATGAAAAAAAAAAATTTCAATTTTTGGAAAAAAATCTCTGTAATCTCCCCTTAAGTTTTATACAAACGTCTCTATGTCTTAAGATTTATCGACTATTTGAATACATGACATTTTTTCTGTGTTATTTTTCTCGTGTGATTGCGAAAAAATGACACACATAGTATTGACACACATACATGTCCTTATTTTCATGTCACACTTTTCTATAAGGGTTATTATTTCATACTGAAAACCACGATTTTGTCATACTTTTAAGGCCCTTTTCTTCTACTACATATATATACCTATTCTTATGTCAAATTTATATGGACCAATACACGAAATCGTATACGACGTCGACTTTTTCAATAGGGTTAAATTGTAGAAAAATTGAAAAGAAAACTTCAGCATTCTTGTAATAGAAAAAAAATATATGCCTTATGACCATCATAAAAATGAAAGTGATCCTTGCCTTCTTCTTACTACTGGTGAAAAGGGATTGAAAGAACAAACACATTTTTCAAGTAAAAGAACCTTTTTATCACACTTACATCAAAAGTTAGATTTTACGGCTTGTTTGGAAACCTTTAAGAGCTCATTTCACGGCCTAGGCCGTAAAGTAAATGAACTCGCAATCTGATTGGCTGATGCTGGTCAGCTGACCTTTACTTTATGGTACAGTTGCCCAAACTGGCCCAAACGTCACGGCTGTTCCCGGGTTTCGCCGCCCTCCGGGGGCATTTCTAAGTCTGTCGACCTACTCCCACCTAGAAATGCCCCCTGAGGCCGTTTTTTACGATAACCACCTCTCCCTAGGTTCGAATTCTCAGTTTTTTGTGTGATAAAAAATGTTATATGACACTTGGACCCTTTCGGCACTTAAGTTCTCGTGTATCGTACAACTCGCCACAGCCACATCAGAGCCTCGGCTACTTTTCGGTGGAGCCTCGGCTTCATATCTTCACTTCACCTCGGCTTCGCCTCGGCTACGTTCAATAAAGCCTCGTCACCACCTCTACTTCGCCTCGGCTGCGATTAGACTTAGGCTCGTATTACGATACTTACTCGTACTATAAAGTGCCATTTCAGGTCCTTGTGTCATAAATAACTATTTTTCAAGTTGAATTACTGGAACTAATATTTTATATTTTATTGTGTGGTAAAAACCATTATTGTGTATCTTAAAGATTAGGGTGGCCCAAAAATGCATAAAATTTTTTTTTTTACGCGGAAAAGGGAATGACACCCACGGAATTGGTTTCAATGCGAAAAAAAGTGAATACGTATTTTTGGATTTTTCAAAATTTTGATATTTACTGGTGTCGCCGGGCACCTCAATTTTCCCATGTAAAATGCATGGAAAAATTTTCAACTTTCGAAAAATCAAAATCATTTGCAAGGGTTTAACAAAAATTAACATTAAGTTACTGGATTTTAAAGTAGACTCTCTGACAATTATTTTGACCTGTATAACTTTTAATTTTGATAACCCTAACCCGGTATAGAACTACCCTAAAGTTGTACCCTTTTTAGGGTTCCGTACCGTAAAACGGAACCCTATTAAAATCACTATGTGTGTCCGTTTTCGCACCCCCTCTAACTTCTAAACTATGTGCGCTAGAGTCTCCAAATTTGGTACACATATCTAATTTCACATTGGATTTACGAAAATGTTATGGAAAACGCGATTCGAGCTCATGAACATGCCGAAATCCAGCAAAAACCACTTTTTTTGCCCCAAAATGCAAAAAACTGTCCATGTCCCCCCCACCCCCCTAAACTACCAAACTGTTTGACTTAGGATGCTGAAATTTGGTAAACGTATGTAGATTTACGTGTAGATTACAGGAAAATTATAGAGAACTTTCGTCAAGGCGGTCTTCATTGTGTTTACTAGCCAAAAAGTACGATTTTTTTAAAAAAAATGTCCCCCCCCCTAATCTTCCAAACTATTTGTCTTAGGATGATGAAATTTGGTAGATGTATGTAGATTTATGTGCAAATTACTGGAAAATTATATAGAAGTTTGTTAATGTTCGTCGTTATAGAATTTACTAGCCAAAATTCGTGTTCTTTAAAAAAAAAGTCAAATAATAATTATATGGTTAATTTCTTATTTTTTAAAACATATTTAAAAAATGACCCTGACCCCCCAGCTGCAAAAGTTTTGACTTATAGTGCTAAAAATGTGTACCAATAAAACTTTATTTAGTGTCCAATAAAAATTATTTTTAAAAATAGTTTCCTAGTGGAAAATTTTAAATCTCTACCTCATATAATAGAAAAAAAATTAGAGGGGTATGGAACCCTTCGACTTGGTACGGCCCAAGTAAAATCCATGTTCGACAGTTTTCCTTGGAAAAGTGATTATCTCACGAAAAAACTTTGATTTTTTATTTCCGTTGATCCTGCACCTTGTTATGATGGCACCACAAATCGAATTTTATTTTACACGGAGAAAAGTGGATAGTAAAGGCGACTTTCATATGATTAGTGCATACGCAGCAGTCTAGTAGATTTTCGACTGACAGAATTAATAGTGAGACTTACTAAACAGCCGTTGTGTAGTTGTGACGTAAACAGTAAAGTAACGGTTACTTCTAAACCAGTCAAAAAGAATATATTTTAGTACTTAATAAATTAACCCTAGAAGGACTAACTTACTTTTCTCACCCTCTAAGGACTAACTGGGGTCCTTTGTTCCCCCAGATTTTAAACGTGTATATAAGATTTACATTTTACCAAAAACAGCTTTTATATAGTGAATTTTTCTTGTTTTTTATTAAGGAAGAAGATGGTGTAATTTATTTTTTAATACAATAAAAACAAATCTAAAAATATTGTAAAAACAAAAAAAAAGAACCAAATTTTCTCAAAATTGGCATTTTTTACAAAAAATATTGTAGTTTTTCAACAAATTGACCAATTTAGAAAAACCCTGTAGATTTTAGAAGCTGAATAGACATATTTGAAGAAATTTTTATGGACCTTTGAATTATTTGAAAAAAGTATATTTATTTGAATAGATGAAATTTTAATAATTAATAAACAATTACGTACGTGAAATTTACCAAAATCAACTATAAAAAAATTTTATTTTTACTCAAAATATTTTTGTTTTTTAAAAAAACTTTTTTTTACAAGTATAGTCAATACATTTTTGCTTTGTAGGTTTAATTAAACCGTTTTAATAAAAAAACAGAAATTTATTATCCTGACTTTTTTGAAACGTAAAGGACTAACTGGGGTATTTAGGGACCCCAGACTTACTTTAACTGCATACTGAAGAAAGACTTGCGCACACAATTCGCACTAACCTACTAAAATCAACTTTCAGGTTACTAAATTGAATTATGGTTAGGATCTCCAACCGAAATTGACACTGTATGGGTCAGGAGCCTGCTTCAAACTTCGCGTGGGGTACAAAACGACCCCAGTTAGTCCTTCTAGGGTTAAAATAGACACATTTGTTTTTTTTTTTTCAATAATAAATATAACCTATTGTATGGATTGTATTTACTATTTTTTTGCAGATAATTCTAAATATATAAAAAGCATTAAATTACAAAGAAGTTATTGTTATGAAATATTTAAATAAAAATTAATTTTCGAACACTAAGGTATATATACCATTTTGTAACTTTTAACAATAAATTGAGTAATTAAATTAAAAATTTAAGTAAAAAACATTGACCAATTGACAATATTATAAGAATAAATAAATAAATTATTAAAGCGCGCCACTTTAAGAAAACTTAACTAGGTATATAATTAATAAGAAAAGCAATAACAAAGAATTAATTTAAAAAAACTTTTAAAATAGTTTAGTGCGGACACTTTTTATTTTCAAATAATATTTATATTGTATATATATTTTTTACAGCTAACTATGTACTATTTTAATGCTATCAAATATTTGTTTTATATTATAAATATTATTTCTAAAATTTTAGAACCAGAAATTCGTGAAAGATATTTTATATATTTTTAAACTATTAAAAAAGTTTTAGTCAACATAATTCAAAAACTACATTTAAAGTGTAATATTTTTGTTATTTTTAAAATGTTAAAAAATCTATTTTATTGTATTTTTTATATGTATCTAATAAATGAAAGAGACACAAGACTTCTGTAGAAAAGTATATTTCTTATTAACTTAAGTAGCACCAATGAACTTGAAGGGAACAATTTTAAGGGACACCAGGTTAGTTTGTTCCATAAAAAAGAATATAACGTATCACAACTTTTGATGGGATTAAATTTTCAATACCCCAAAGTTTCAATCAATGCGATGTATCAATTTTGTTTTCTGTAAAAGATATTTCATAAATATATAGAACATTGATTGTTTGTATTATACTTGGTAAACACGACATTGAGCGTCTAAGGTTATAAAAATATTTTACGTTTGATATTACACGTTTCACACATTAAGTTAACCTTAAGAAACAAAGAAAAAGAATATACTTTTGTACCTTAATAAATTTAAATGAACTTCTTTTTAAATATCCTTATGTAATTGCAGAATCCCAAGTTAGAAAATAAGTATGTTATTTTTTGAACATAACTAAAATATTAACTTTGGTTAATTTAATCATGAGTCAAAATAAAAGAGTCCTGAAGTTCCACCTTTTTCATAACATAAAATTTGGCAAAAGTAAACAATATACTCAAAGCATGGTAGTATCTATTACACTATTGGGTAACGTAAACGATAAGGAACTAAACGCTGTCGTGTAACAGTTACAAAATTGAAAGTAATTGTGACTAAATTTTTATCTACTAAACACGTTTAGTAATAAAAACGATATCTCTTTTCTCCGTGTAGACGCGTCAAAATAATTGCTGCCATTGCCACATTTTTAAATATTTTTTAATAACAATTTGAGAGAACATTCTAGAAATGTTATACTTTAATGTACAATAAGTTTCAATAAATTCATTTTAACTGTGTCGTCATAAAAAATTCACAAAAATGTGCCTTTTATTGCACGAATTACCCCCCCCCCCCCCTCTTAATTACAATAACAAAATTGTTTAATATATTTGATTTAAAATACATTTATTTAAAACATTTATTTCAAAATTTTTTATAGAAAATTTTAACCAAACCATGACAAAAAAACATAAAAAGTCATTTGAATGATATTTAAGAGAAAATTAATTGTTTAAACTAATTAATTTGTTTAAACATAAAAAACAAAGGGACATAAAAAACATAAAAAAATATAAATAAATTAGTATATTATGCATCAAGGGAGATTGCAGCTGCAACATCCATATGGTTGCAATCTGAAAAATTTGGTTTTCAATATACAACAATGTTATCAGACGGTGATTCGGAAACTTTCAACCACTTGACATCATTGAATGTGTATGGTACCACTAGTAAAATCGAAAAAGGAAGAATATTTCAATAATGCATTTAAAAGGTAAGTCAATAACAGAGAAGCTGTATAATAAATTTTAAATTTATTCAATTTTTGCATAAATTTGCAAAAAAACTTATCTTGAGAATTATTCTGATTTTTTAAAAGGCATACTCTGGAATCAAAAACGCAGTTACATTATGGAAAGCTCGTAAAGTAACTGTTGGTGGTAGACATCACGGTTCCTTGAAGAAAACTACTATTCAGAAGTTAGCTAGTTATTATGAAACAGCTTTGTACTCTCTAAAACTGAATCAGTGAAATTTTCACTGATTTGAAATCAGTGAACAACTTTTCGTTGCTGAATCAGTGAAATTCACTGAAGATCAGTCATTTTCACTGATTCAGCAAAGAGAAGTTGTTCACTGATTCCAAATCAGTGAAAATTTCACTGATTCAGTTTTAGAGAGTACAGGAATAAAGAAAATATTCAAGTAAATACAAATAAATAAGTAAAATCACTTTGACATTTTGAGAACTGTAAAAAATAGTAGTACAAAATTTTTATGATAACATCTAGAGAGAAGTTATTTTCATTTGCAGGATATGAATAGTGCAATTCTCGCAACCATTGAACATACATCCTCTACTGATGTCAAACCAAAATACAGTAAGTGTTCATCTGGCTCTATGTCATGGTGTTTTTATCAAGCAGCTATTGCAAGAAAAACAATCCCCTGGTTCTCATTCCGACAATATTAGTGGTCCACTTAATTCACTGTGTTACAAAAAAATTTTACCTGTCTATGAAAGATTTTCCGACAAAAATTTATTACTTCGTTGTACTTTGGGTCTAACGCAGAACAGCAATGAGAGTTTGCACAGTACAATATGGAACAAGTGTCCAAAAGAAACCTTTGTTTCCAAAGTTAGAGTTGACATTGCAATTGTTGAAGCTATCTGCGAGTTCAATGTTGGAGTAATGAGAACGGTAGCTGAAATTGAACGCGAACTGGGTTTAGAGCTTTGAGACCGAACAGTAGAGATTTGGAGAAAAAGAGACAGTGAGCTTTATAAACAAAGCGACACTGTAAAAACAGGTGTCTTACAAGTGTCTTATTTTAAGACATAAGACGTTTAGAAAGCGTCTTACAGGTATTTTTAAGACACTTTCTCAATGGTTTAAAATTAAGACACCCTAAAATGTCTTAAAAGTGAGGACAAAATAAGACACTTGTTTTTAGAGTGGAGCACGTAGTATAATACGCTTAGCTCAAACGCGAAGAGAAAAACAATCTACTTGAGGCATAAGGTCCCACGTATAGAGCAGGCATGTTTTAAGGTAAAACAATGGAAGGTTATTTAATTACAATAAAATTGTATGCACACTAAGGGTTCGATGTTATACTATATTTTTACAAAAAATGCTTCTTCTTTCACATATTTTATTATTTTTATAAGGTTTATTTTTTATTGAGTTTCTTACACTCCATTTTACAAACAAGTGTATGGATTTTGTGAAATTTTAATTTCGTCAAAAGTTACAATGTTAAAATTCTAAAAAAAAAATTTTAATTTTTTGTTTCTTTTTCACCTTATTTCTGACCCAAAATAGTGTCAGAAAAAAAATTTGAAAATTCTTTAATTATTGTCTGTTATAGTCCGAACTCGTTTCGCACTCGCTACGCTTGTGATACATTCGTTCTTCGAACATTTGTGGTCGACAAAAAATCACGGCCTTCCCACCCTTGATGCATAATATACTATTTTATGTATATATTTTTATGTTTTTTATATCCCTTTGTTTTTTATGTTTGAACAAATTAATTAGTTTAAACAATTAATTTTTTTTCAAATATCATTCAAATGACTTTATGTTTTTTTGTAATGGTTTCGTTAAAATTTTCTATCAAAAATTTTGAAATAAATGTTTAAATAAATGTATTTTAAATAAAATATATTAAACAATTTTGTTATTGTAATTAAAAGGGGGGGGGGGGGGGTTGGAGTTAATTCTTGCAATAAAAGGCACATTTTTGTGAATTTTTTATGACAACGAATAAAAATGAATTTATTGAAACTTATTGGACATTAAAGTATAACATTTTTAGAATGTTCTCTCAAATTGTTATTAAAAAATATTTAAAAATTTGGCAATGGCAGCAATTATTTCGACGCGTCTGAAATAAAATTGGATTTGTGGTGCCATCATAAGAAGGTGCAGGATCAACGGAAATAAACAAATCAAAGTTTTTTCGTTAGATAATCGCTTTTTCCACATAATGTCGGGAGGGTTTTTTGAAATTTTAATTTTTCACTTTTTGTGAACACTTTGAAGGTAAAAACGTGATTTTTCTGAAAAAATCGGCTAATTTGTTATTGTAAAAAAAAATATTAACAAATTTAAAAAAAAGGCTTAGTCATTACCTCGTAAATTAAGTACAGAACTAGTGTTCAAAATTTCAAAAGGATCGGTGCAGTAGTTTTGAAGATATGAGGGGCACCGACTTTAAAAATGTAGGTTCTGGGAAAACGCATTAAATTTTGAACATAAACATTTTTTAAAGAATTTTTTCTAATTGTTAAAATTTTCGGTCTAAAAAAAAGTGGCCCCAAGATGGACACCTTAAAAGTCTCTGAAAAATGTAGTAAATAAAAAATGAACATTGTGTAGCAATTCTTAAACTAATTTTTAATCATTTTACGGAATTTATCAAGAACTAACATTTCTAAAAACTTCAATTTAATAGCTTAACAGTAAAAAGTAATAAAATATCGAAAATATCGATATATCATTTTCTCTAACGATAACATCACATTTTATGGTGGAAAATAAAATTTTTCAATTAATTGGCTAAAAAATTATTGAAAAAAGTGTAAAATCTAAAATATGCAAATAAATACATTGAGATTTGAGGCCTGTCCATCTTAGAGTACATGACACCATTTTATCATCCCCAGTAAAAATATATATAATAACACTGAATTAGTAAAATCATTTTAGGATATTATATGATAAATAAAGAATATTATAACGTTAAGTACTCATTCTCAATCATAAATTTAAATAACTTTACCAACTTGAGAAAAAACTGTTACAAAACTTTTTTAGACACAAAATTACGTGGTATGTGTAGAAGAAAAAACAACTGATTTTTTTCTTCAAATGTGCATCAAAATCTTCGTCTGTACAAGCAACAAAAACGACCAATAGCATCAGGTGGTGTCACCTTAAACAAAAATTTTATACGAAATGTCCATCTTGTACCCACTCCCCTACTTAAAGTTTGACATTATTTTTAAACATTAAAACGCAGTTTAAAAGATTTGTCAATAAACTTATGGCTCAGAAATCGCTCTTTCAAATAGTGTATCGGAAATTGAAAATTTAAAAACGAACAAATTACAGATGATTATTCAAAGAAAAACATGAATTTTGACAACGGACGCTCTAATATTCATAACTTCGTCATGTTTGCTCCGATTGACTTGAAAATTTAACACAATATTCTAGAGATATTATGCATTCATTTGAAAATAAAAAATTGCAAACAATTTTAAATCCTACCCCCCCCCCCCCCTTAAATAAATTACAGACATAAAAATAATTTTTCTAATTTAATTTGACATCAATGTAATAGTAAATAAATAAAAATTGTTTAAACAATTTCAACATTTTTGGTAAAAAATTTTTAACGAAAACATTACTAAAAACATAAAAAAAGTCATTTGTATGATTTTTGAGAGAAAATTAATTGTTTAAACTAATTAATTTGTTTAAACATAAAAAACATAAAAATATATAGGGAAGACCGAGGAGGAAAGTAACAAAAATCAGTTTTTTGATGCTAGCATTAAAATTATTTGTCGGATAAGTTCTGTAAACATATTAATCGAAAGCTTGGACTTCCACCTATTAAATAAAATTAGAATTAAACATTAACAATAATTTGATAGTTCACTGCAGGACTTTTTAATCAGCTCTTTATTGGTTACTTTCCTCCTCACCCCTGAGGTGGAAAGTAACAGCACGAAGGAGGAAAGTAACACTTTAAAATTAAGGCTAGCATTTCAAATATAAAACTGCTATTAATTTAAATTATTTTTATTATGAACATATAAAAAGACAAAGTGATATTAACTACATTTTGTACATATTTGGCAGATATTTTTTCACTTTTTTGAAATTAAGTTTTTTTTTTCTATTTAGTATTCGTTGAATAGCAATGACATTAAAAAAGCATCGTTTCTTAAAAATTCAAATTAAAAGTCCAATATTTAATATTTAAAATATAAAATAAACATATAAAATCACATAGTTAAAAAAAAGGAGGAGGTTTATAAAAATAAAGCATTAGATGAGGAGGAAAGTAACAACGTGTTACTTTCCACCTCGCCCCTCTTTTCCTTGGATTTCAAAAAAAAAGTTTAAATTACACAAAAGTATTTCGCATTTTTTAATTATGCACTAGCACGACTTAAAGATAAATAAAAAAGCTTCAAAAAAATGAGAAGCACATTTAAAATATCTATAAAATCAAAAAAATATGATATTTTGAAAATTTAGGCAAAAACATACTTTTGTCGTAATTTTTGCACAAAATGTCAGTATCAGATATATAGCTTCCGGTAGACCCCTAACATAATTTGGGGATGGCAGAGGGGGTAAAACTGACTAAAAATTATGTAAGGACTATGTCTGTCCGCTCATTGGTTAAGAAGTTCTAAGCGTTGTTACTTTCCACCTCTGTTACTTTCCTCCTCGGTCTCCCGTACATAAAAAAGTCATTTGTATGGTTTTTTAGAAAAAACTAATTGTTTAAACAAATGTCAAATAGTTAAAGATATTCATAAAAAAAGTTAATTAAACATTAATTAAACACATGCGATAAATAATAATAATTATTTCTATCGATAAAACTGTCCAACATGGATTTTACTTGGGCAAAGTGCGTATAGGTGCAAAAATTTTAAAATGGGGGCAACTTTGGGGTAGTTTTATACCGGGTTAAGGTTATCATAATTAAAAGTTATACAGGTTAAAATAATTTTCAGAGAGTCTACTTTAAGAGACTTTCTGACAATTACTGCTCCTGGCACTCTTGAGAGAACGGGACTAACATCCGAACCCATGTGACAGGTCAATCCCTCGACGACCAGGAATGCCAACTACGACGATGATGACCACCAGGACCACCTCCTCGACAATTCATTATGATGTGGAAAACTCCACATCGGAGTCAAGCAGTGTTCGTGCTTGTAAAATAAAAGTGCGAACATTTAATGTTTATTGCACAAAATAATTAAAATATAAAATAAACATAAATAAAAATAACTTTGAAGTTTTAAATATTTAATAAAATTAAAGAATGTAAACTCAAAATAATAAAAGGCACAAATCACCAAGTTTACATTAAGGCTGAACAATAGCCTAAAATTGATTCCAGACTGGTGATGTCCTCCCAAAATGGATGTTTCTAAAAGTGACAATATATGTGCGGGATGTGGTAAATCTGCAGTGATCAGTATAGTTTTTTGCCCAGTTTGCAAATCAATCTATCATCAAAGTTGTGCTAAAGAATCCTTCCAAAATTTCTGAGATCATTTCCCAAGTGAATATTTTTATGAACCCAGAGTCTCCAGAAAAATCACCTACTGAAATCTCACTTGGTTCATCATTCTAATTTTTAAGAAGTTCCTGAAAATTCAGAATGTTTCCTAATTCACCCGGAAAGCTTTCGAGCTGCGCCTCGAATGACCTAGAATGCCCCGAGGGGAAGACATGCAAGGGGTACCCCGCTTAAAAAATTGAGTCTTATAGCAAATTCGGTTATCTGCTCTGAAATTGCCTTTGCTCGGAGCAAGGGTACTTTTTAGAGTTACTCTACTCTATTGCAAGGCACTCTGTGACGTCATTAACCTACACATTTTTCGAAATATTTTGACTAGGTACAGAGCAGAGCATTAATCAATTTGCACCGTAAAAGCGTGCTTTAATATTTGCTATATTAACAAACAAAGAGTGCCAAATTGGTACACATACGTATTTTCACTTGTAAATTACAGGACAATATTATAGAAAAAAGTACATTTTTATTAAATTTTTTCCTAAAAAATGGATCATTCCCCAGCCTTATCTGCTAAACAATTTAACTTAAAGATATAAAATTTGGCACCCAAATGTATTTTCCTATGCATATTACAGGAAAAATATAAAGAAGTTGGCGATAATAGCTATGTCTAGGATATAGCAAGAGGTTTTAGCAAAAAAGAATTAAAAATGCTCAGAAATAGTGGTTTTTACTCTATTGCGCTATGCCAATCACACGCAATAACGTTCTCTTTATTTTTTCTGTACTGTACACGTGAAAATACAAATGTGTACGAAATTTCAACATCTTAACTTAAAAATTTTGGAAATTAAGGGAGGGGACAGGGTCATTTTGATGCATTTTTTTTAATAAAAGTCATTATTTTTCGCTTAAAAACACTATGATAACCACCTTCAACAATGTTCTCTATATTATTCCTGTAATCTATACGTCAAACTATTTAAATGTACCAAATTTCAGCACTTTTAGTCTAATAATTTGGCTAAGAAGGGGAAATAAAAATGCATTTTTGTTAAAAAATAGAACATTCCCCCACCCTGATCTTTCAAACTATTTGACTTAGAGAACTCAAATTTGGCACATAAATGTATTTTCAGGCGCATATTACAGGAAAAATATGGAGAAAGTGATGGTCATAGCTGTATCAATTATACAGCAAGAGGTTTTAGCAAAAGTGTATTAAAAATGCTGAAAACTCTTGTTCTTTTATTGACAACACTATGAACATCACTTGCAATAGTGTTCTCTATATTTGTCCTGTAATCTGTACGTTAAAATACATATGTGTACCAAATTTCAGCACCCTAAGTCAAAAACTGTGGAAGTTGAGGGGGAGGGAACTGGCTCATTTTTTTAAAAAATTCGTTGTTTTTCGCTCGAAAACACTATGATAACCACCTTCTACAATGTTCTCTATATTTTTCCTGTAATGTACACGTTAAACTACATATATGTGTACCAAATTTCAGATCTTTAAGTCATAAAGTTTGGAAGTTAAAGGGGAAATATTGTCATTTTTGTGCATTTTTTAAAAATAATCGTAGTTTTTCGCTCGAAAACATTATAATAACCGCCTCCAAGAAAGTTTTCTATATTTTTTCTGTCATCTGCACGTCAAACTAGGTATGTGTACCAAATTTTAGCCTTTCTGAGTCAATAACTTTGGTTGTTATGAGGAGAGAAATTGAGTCATGTTTTTTCATTTTTGCAAAAAAAGTTGTTATTTCCTTGACAACGCTATGAACATCACCTTGAATCATGTTTTCTATATTTTTCGCCTAATCTACACGTGAAAATACATATGTGTACCAAATTTCAGAACCCTAAATCACAAACTTTAGAAGTCAAAGGGGGGAAGGGCACGATTTTGGTTACGGACGCAAGAGTCTCACCATAAGGGTTCCGTTTTGACACTTCGTATCCGGAACCCTAAAAATGGTGAAAGTTTATCAACTTAATATTTTGTATTTTTTTTGTAGGTACTTTTCTTCATTTTACGTGTAATATTTTAGTTTTTTCGAAGAATTTTTGTTTTTGCAACATTAAGAAAAAATTTTACCGTTGATTTTTCTTTATTTTCATAAATTGAAAAAAAGTTTCTGTAAATTGTTTATAATTTCTTGTTTTCTACACTTTTTTTTACTATTAAGCATTTTTATTATTCCGTAATTTTAGGTTTTTTTTAAATTTACGTTTTTCGTAATTTAATGCTAATTGCAAGGTCTTTTTAAGTCTCTTTAAGATTTTTTTCTTATACTTATTTCATAATTTTTTTTTATTTAGTAATTTTTAAAATAAATAAATAAAAATAAAATAAATTATTTTTAAAGACTTTCTGTATCTCTTTTGTAATTTATTTCATCTTTTTACATATTCTCAATTTTTATTAAAATCCTCCTGCTTTTCTTGCTCTAGAATTTAAAGATAAAAATACAAATTTTTGGTAATTTTTCTTAATTTGTTAAGTTAGTTTAAATCATTTTGTTTTTATGCTATATTTTCTTATTTTATTTTTACAATTTGAGTTTGAGTATTTCATAATATTTTTAAATGCTCTTAAATATACTCTTTCTTGTTGTTTTATTTAATTCAGTTTTAAAAGATAAAAGAAATATTATACAATTTTTTTATTAACATTTTTTAGAATTTAGATAGGTAGATATAATAAAAATTATATTTCCAAATAATTTCCACTTTCGGGCGTCTAATCCTATTTTAAAAAATTTCTAGTATTTTCTAGTATTGCATGCGTAGATATGCGTTACAAACTGCACCATAAAAAAAGACTGTGCAATATTTTCTGTCCTTTGAAAGAGTAGAGCATATATTTGAATACACTATTTATTCTGCTCTGAAAAGATTTTCTTGATATTTTTCTCCGTGCAAGAATAGCCATACGTTTAGCGCAACCTTCATGATAGATTGAATTGCATACTGGGCATCTATATCTTTTCTGATATTTTTCTCCGTGCAAGAATAGCCATATGTTTAGCACAACTTTGATGATAGATTGAGTTGCATACTGGGCAAAAAACTATACTGGTCACTGCAGATTTACCATATCCCGCACATATATTGTCACTTTTAGAAACATCAATTTTTGGAGACAAGATTAAAATATTATTCTGAATAAGAGTTTGAATAAATAAAACTTATTATAACTAAAAGTTTAAAGTAATGAATTTAATAGATCCTATGAAGGTATAATAAATAAAAAGTAAGATAAATAATAATTTTAAAAAATGACATTTAATGTTTTAAAAATACTAAAGAATAAAAATTTTCATAATTGAGAATTTTCTAAACAAGAAAAGAACTTTAAAATATAAAAAATCTGCTTTTAAATTACAAGAAATATTTATTAAAAATACCTCTAAAAACATAGAAGTTCAAAAATTGTAAAATACATGTTTAATATTTTAATTTTACAATGATAAAACCGGGTGCAGAAAATTCCCCAAAAACCCAAAAGATCGAATATCCAAATGGTCGAATTACAAAAAGTCGAATCTCCAAACGGTCGAATATCCAAATGGTTGAATATCTAAATTGTCAAATTTCCAAATTGTAAAATATCCATTTTGTCGAATTTCCAAATGATCGAATATACAAAATAATCGAATATCCAAATTGTCAAATATCCATTTTGTCGAATTTCCAAATGATCGAATATCCAAATAGTCGAATATCCAAATTATCGAATTTCCATTTTGTCGAATCTCCAAATTGTAGAACGTCCATTTTGACGAATTTCCAAATGATCGAATATCCATTTTGTTGAATTTCCAAATGATCGAATATCCAAATTGTCGAAAATCAATTTTGTCGAATTTCAAAATTGTCCAATATCCACTTTGTCGAATCTCCAAAACGTAGAATGTCTAAATGTTCGAACGTTTTTTTTTTCATATGAGTTTCCTATCTATTAAATGTGTTGGTATAGTAGATTTGACAAGTGCGCGAAATTTAAAATCATTATGGAAATTTTAAATTTAACGCACTTGTCTCATCTACTATACCAACACATTTCATAGATAGGAAACTCACATGAAAAAAAGTTCGAACATTTGGACATTCGACCATTTGAAGATTCGACAAAGTAGATATTCGACAATTTGGAAATTCGACAATTTAGAAATTCGACAAAATAGATATTCGACAAAGTGGAAATTCGACAATTTGGAAACTCGACAAAATAGATATTCGACAAAGTGGAAATTCGACAATTTGGAAACTCGACAATTTGGAAATTCGATAAAATGGACATTCGACAATTTGGAAATTCAATAATTTGGATATTCGACAATTTGGAAATTCGACAAAGTGGATATTCGACAATTTAAAAATTCGACAATTTAGAAATTCGATAAAGTGGATACTCGACAATTTGGAAATTCGACAAAATAGATATTTGACTGTTTGGAGATTCGACATTTTGAAATTAGACCATTTGGATATTCGACCTTTTGGGTTTTTGGGAAATTTCCTGCACCCGACTAAAACAATCAGGAGCATCATATCTGAAATATACCTATTTAATTTACTTTTTAATTAACGTAAAATACAAATATTGTTGAAATTATTATAAAATTTGTCATTTTAATATTAAATGTAATAAACATTAGGAATTAAACTGTTTATAGAAATAAGAATTAAAGAATCTAATTATAAGAATTTAAAAAATAAACTAATTGAAAGAGTAAAATATTAAATATCTAACAAGTTTGCGTTTAAAATTTCTTTGTTATAGTTTCCTGTTATAATTCAACGTAAGAATAGCTTCTAGTATATATAGTAGGGTGGTCCATAAAGACGAAAGTCTAAAATGTTTTGCTCCTACCCCCCAAAAAGTTTTCAAAACGCAAAAAATACCCCTTTTCTTCTTGAAATCGGACAATATTTAGGGGTGGCGTAAACCCCTTGAAATTTCCCATTGATTATATATGGGAAAAACACACTTTTTCGTAAATTCGCTACAAAATCCTCAAAATTCACTCAAAAAATATCAATATAGCGAATCACATCTTGCAAAATCCTCAAACAACAATATTCCATAATTTACTTAATAATTTATTAATGTTAACTATTTTTTATAGGGTTATAAACTACCTCCATAAATGACAAAAAAATGATTTTTTTAAAATTACAAATTAATAGTTTCTTTAGGATTTTTTAATAAAATTGTTACATATCGTCAATTTGAGTATGTTTACAGATATTTGATGTATTTTTAATTTGTTTAAACAAATTATTGATAATAAAAAATAATTCTTTACAAATGCATATAGAAAGACACAACTTTTTCCTAATTTTACAAATTAATGGGCTGTGGTTAGAATAAGAAAAATTATTGTGTATAAGTTATTATTTTTATTTTTTTTTTAAACAATTTATTATTGTTAATTTTGAACTATTATTCAAATAATCCTAGCGAGTTGTAGTTTTTTTTATCTAACTATTTTTTATATTTATAATTAATAGAAGTATTTAGTAAAATTAACCACAATAACCATTTGCAATTGTTTAAACAAATTATTGTTAATAATTATTCATTCTTTACATATGCACCTAGAAAGACAAAACTTTTTCCTAACTTTACAAATTAATGGGCTCTGGTTAGAATAAGACAAATTATTGACTATAAGATATTATTCCCTTATGGAAAAGTGTGACATGAAAATAATGACACGGATGCGTGTCATTACTTTCGTGTCATTGCGTGTCATCATTTCGCGACCACACGAAAAAAATGACACGGGAGAAAATGACACGTCAAAGCATACATAAAAATTCCAGGATGCGCAGACGTATTCTACTTATTCTACAGCACCTACGGCTGCGCAGTAAATTTTTTCCTCCCCTAAATGGTGCACAATGTATGTTTATACGAAATTATTATAAAACTAATAATAATAATAAGTTTTTTAATGGTACATTCTTTGTCATGTGATTTTTTTCGTGTTATTTTTTTCGTGTGGTCGCGAAATGATGACACGCAATGACATTATGAAGTAATGACACGCATCTGTGTCATTATTATCATGTCACATTTTTTCATCAGGGTTTTTACTTTGTTTAAGCAATTGATTGTTGTTAATTTATAACTTTAATCCTGAAACACCTAGCGAGTTGTAATTTTTTTAACCTTTGCATTGTTTATATTTAAGACCATAAAATATTCAGCAAATTATCTGCAGTTTCCCTTCTTAAGATATTTAAAAATGAAGTTGAACTTTTTAACATGGAAGAAAGTAGAAGCCATGGTTAAAAAATACAATTTTGCTAACCACGCAATGAATTTTCTTTAGGTTTAAAAATAATAACTACTAAATTATATTTTAAAGTATAGGGAATAAGATCCCGTTTTGAAAAATGTGGCTTGCGGTACTAAATTTCGAAAAATAGTATTTTGAAAAACACGTTTTGACGTTTTATTAATTTTTTTAATAAATACAAAAGAAAGAGACTCTACACCTTGAAGTTGTCGCTATTCATTAAAAATCACAAAATAAGTAAAAAATGACAAATTTTGAGTTGAGAACCACTGAACCAAAAGAACTACCTTAAGTCATACGTCTCGTGAATTAACATTTTCTGGAATTACAAAATATTTACGTCTAATCCAGTTATACGCTGGGCACGTAGTTAGAATGTGAAAAAGGTCTTCTGCCTTAAGTTTGAAAATACAACAGAGCTTGTTATTATTATTAATTTCAAATTTATTGCCAGCGTCACGGATATACATGGAATGCTTATTTAAGAGTCTAACTTGCGCAAATATCCGTTTGAAATAAATTGGAGTACATTTCTTTAAGTAAGGCTGAGCGCCCTCTGACATTATTAAGTTAGGGAAAATCTGAAGACTTTTAGAAAGACTGGGATGTTGTCGATCGAGAGTGACCAAATACTCCCTATACCTCTGTTTCAAATTGTTGGAGTGCTACACAATCGAATCACCCTAGAGGTCGAGCTATTCGTCCAATGAGCCACAGTCTTAAAAAAATTGTTTTATTTGAAGGTACCAATTAAATTTTGTATTACCTGAATTTAAAACTGAGAGCTCTTTAAGTCTCTGCAAACAATGCTTAGGATATCTACTTTCATCCATGTTATGTATATTCTAATTAATCAAGAGATGATCATACCGAAAACTTGGTAAGACAAATGAAGTCTACCTGTTTCTAGTCTGACCGCATAGTTAGGTGTGTTAAGTGGTAAGGATAATAATTTTTTGAAAAAACCAAGCTGGCCTCTCTCGATCAAATCCAAGTGCGAGGCACTCCATATCTGCGCCTGATACAATAGAACTCTTAGGCAGAGGCTTTGAAAGATCTGGTTGTACGTTTGCCATGCATTAGCTTTACTCTTATAAATTATTTTAAGTGAGGCACCCACCGCCGTATTCGCGGAGCTAACAAATTTCTTAGCAGTGACTAAAAACGTAGCGGATTCATTCAGCAAAACTCCGAGATACGAAAATTCGCTAACAACATCTATTTTGTCGTCTCAGAACTTAAAAGACACGTAATTTGGGCCCATATTTTAAAAATGATAATTTTTGTCTTCTTAACATTAACAGTAAGATTCTTTTGTGCACAATACATGCTCAACACTTTTAATTTCCTAGTAAGTTGAGTTGGGGTATCCGCGGGTATAACAACATCATCTGCATATTCCATTAAGTTAATTTCTAACCTGCTGTTAATAGAGAAGCCTCTACAACCATGACTACCTAAAAATTCTCCGAAATCGCCAATAAATAGTGAAAAAAGTAAAGAGCTCAGTACTTCACCCTGCATTACTCCTCTTGTGACCTCGACTGGCGTGGTTAAACCATTTTTAGTTTTAATTGACACGGTGGCGGACTCATATAGACTACGGATAATATTAATAATTTTTGTGCTAATGCCCAGCTCATGCAATCTTCTCCACAAAAGACCATGCTGAACAGAGTCGAATGCCCCCTTAAAGTCTATAAATGCAACGTAAACTATCCCTCTAGGATTGCTAAGGTGAATTTGTATAAGGGACATCAAAAGGTGCTGGTGCCACTCAGCAGTGTTTATGACGTCAACATATGTTCGTTTTTGCCGAAAACCGTTGACAAGCCTCCAGAAATCTCTCGAGTTACGAGTATTTGCAAGCAAAGCAATAGATGCAGTTTCATGCTGACTCCGCTTAAATCTTAGTAAATTCTTATATTGCTTTTTTATTTCAAGATAAAAATAACGTGCGGGTTCAGAAAATTCGTTTCGCTTATAAATTTCTACAGCCTCGCCGACACTCTGTTTAGCCTCAATACAGTCTCTGTCAAACCAGGCTTTATTTCGGCTATTCAAACCTCTTGTTTGCACCCCACTGCTTCTCATCCCCAGACCACCTGCCACCTTTGTTATTGTGGTAATAATATTTCTACTTAGACCATCTACATCGCCATGTATATTATTTACTTCTTTTCTACTAAGCATACGCGAGTAATAATCTTCAGTTTTAGAGATATCAAAAATCAACCTGTAGTAATCCTTTTTCTGATTTTTTGTAGTTGCATAACAATTTGAGCGTTTTAGGTATACTACTACAGGGAAGTGGTCCGAGGATGTAACAATGGCACTCACATCAAAGTCTGACAGTATAGGAAGGCCATCGTAGAGCACCATACCAAGTCATTCACACTTGATCCCATGGATCCCACAAAGGTGTATGACCCTTTAGAGTCGCGGGGCGAACAAGCATTTAGTAAGATAAGCTCATTTTTTTCAAGCACACCTACTAGTAACTTTTCTCTTTTATTAGAAGTTTTGCCACCGAGTTGCGTGCAGGGTAAAAAACACTATTTATAAGTATTTCAGAATTTAACTGATTTAATTTGGTAACTCGACTGTTAAAATCCCCTCCTAATATTATTGGAACGTTTGGGCACCTTTGAGAGATCCATCCCAAGCAACTGTCAAGATTTGATAAAAAAATATCTTCATCGTCATGTGGTAAAAAATAAGAAAAATACAGTACAAATTCATAATTTTTAGATAAAATCTTCCCTACTATGCAATTATTACTTATTTTTAGAATTTCTACTTTATAATATTTACAGTTATAACATAATAACAAACCACCACTCGCTCTCCCTTTGATGGCATGCTTCTTTGCCGGACTAATCAATACATTATAATTACTTAAAAAATTTGGAAGCATTACCGTTTCAGTTGACACCCATGTTTCGCAAATACATAAAATATCCCTCTCATTGGTAATGTGCTGAAGGTCTGAAAGATTCTTAAATCCATACGCATTTCAAAAGTAGATTCGTCCCCCGCTGTCGTTGAGATTTTTCACCTTGTATGAGTTCTCATGTGCGTACGCATGTAAGAACACAGGTGCGAACACACTTACGAACTCATGTGCGAACACACCTAAGTATTAAATTAAATATTTTAAATTAAATGTATTATTAAAAAAAAAATTCTCGCCAACGGGATTCGAGCCCATCTAACCTGAGCCTAAGTACGCCTTCAACCCCTCGGCCACCGTAGTTATAAAAATAACTTTACAAAATCTTAGTCATGTTTAATACATAAATTTCTCCGGTAAGACATGACTAAGATTTTGTAAAGTTGTTTCTATAACTACGGTGGCCGAGAGGTTTAAGGCGTACTTAGGCTCAGGTAAGATGGGCTCGAATCCCGTTGGCGAGAATTTTTTTTTAATAATATATTTAATTTAAAATATTTAATTTAATACTTAGGTGTGTTCGTACCTGTGTTCTTACATACGTACGCAGATGCGAACTCATATAAGAACGCTGTTTCGATTTCATATTGAGTAACGTTATACGCGGCGCATGACGGAACTTAATATAAGAACTTACATGCGTTCGTACCTACGTTCTTACATAAGATCTTATGCGAGATCTCGTCTGTGTCACCTGGGATCTTATATGCGTACACATGTAAATACATACCTACCTTCTTACGACAGATCACACGCACGTTTTTACAGTAGGGTTAAAATGCCACTTACTGAGCCTTCAAATTGTCAATAAAATAGGTTAATTCAACTTAAGATTTTAGGAAAAAGTTGTGTCTTTTTAGGTGCATCTGTAAAGAATTAATAATTATTAACAGTAATTTGTTTAAACAATTGCAAATGGTTGTTGTGGTTAATTTTACTGAATACTTCTATTAATTTTAAATGTAAAAAATAGTTAACTCAGAAAAAACTACAACTCGCTAGGATTATTTGAATAGTTAAAAATTAACAATAATAAATTGTTTTAACAAAATAAAAATAATAACTTAAAGTTAATAATTTGTCTTATTCTAATCAGAACCCATTAATTTGTTAAATTAGAAAAAAGTTGTGTCTTTCTAGGTGCATTTATAGACTTAAGTTTTATTAACAATAATAAATTGTTTAAACAAATGAAAAATACATAAAACTATCTATAAACATTAGTAAAATGACGATATGTGACAATTTTGTTAAAAAATTCTAAAGAAACTATTAATGTGTAATTTAAATAAATTATCATTTTTTTGGCATTTATGTGGGTTAGGGGTCTTCCGTAAACTACGTAGCATTTTAGGGGGTGAAGGGGTCAAGCTAGAGGCTATCTAAGAGAAAAAAATGGCGCTAATGTATGGAATAGTGTGCTACATAGGGAGGGGGGGGGGATAAAATTTCCAAAAATGTGGGCTTGTGGTTTATGAAAGACCCCTTATTTATAATCCTATAAAAAATAATTAATATTAATAAATTATTTAGTAAATTATGGAACATTGTATAAATTTGACAGAAGAAAAGGACCTAAGAAGTATGCCAATATCGTGGTTTCCAGTATGAAATAATACCCTTTATGTAAAAAAGACCCTCTCGTGGTGTCACCTTGACGTGGTTAGGGGGCTTAGGACCGGTCAGGCGCTTGTCTTTTAGTCGTCATTAGACGAGCTGTCCGGCTCTCCCCAGGACTCATAACTCCCGTCGTCTGGCGAGTTTGGGCACAAGGGAACGAACGGGACCCCGTTAATTCGGGTAATCGCCGTTTTGAACCTTGTGCACTAGCTGGCTGTGCGGATGACGTTAATTCGGATTCCAAATGGAGCTAACCATCCTCATCAGCTGTGGATAACATGGGTTCTGGGAGGAATAGGACACTCCTGCCTTCTTGGTTTTTCTAAGTTGGTGTGGAGTAGTCTCGATCTAGGGTTGGCACCCGATGTTCGGTCTGATTAACGACACCCTAAATCTCTGGGACACCGGGCGAACTCCCAGAAGTGTCTAGCCCTACTCCTGCAAGCGGGGTTCTGCAGGGTCCGATACCTTTTTTTCCCTAGCTTTCCGTGGGAACCATGCACCGGTTCCTACAAACTAATTATTTAACAATTTAAAATTTTGAGACCAGCCAAAGGCGGTTGAGGCGGTTGAGGTTGAGGTACTAATTGAGGCTGACGGTTCAAAGATCCCTATCCCGGCAGCTGGTATTACTACGGGTTTGGCTGAAAGGTCTGCCCGTAGGAAACTCTCGCGTTTTTGGGAGGACGTAAAGGAATTACCCAAGCGCTGTTAGTTTTAGCAATAACCTTGTCTTAATAATAATAATTAGGGGAGACTGGGGCTAAACCGAACGGATTTGGTCTTTTGTAAAAAAACATATAAAGACATATTTTTTGCCAAAGTGTAATATACCATTTTAAAGCTTGTTCCTTCAACTAAAAAATACAGTTGTTCCATTTAAAAAATAATAGATAGTTTTGTTAGAAAGCCGCTTTGAATATGACCACCTCGAAAACGAAAATCCCAAAAATAATGGGTTTAAACCGGACACCCTATGGGGCTAAGTCGGACACTTCAAATTTAGCCAAGGTTGAAACACAAATATGCATTTTTTAATTTAAAAATTCAATAAGAGTCTTTTCTAAGACATATTTAACTCATTTAATACAAAATATATTATTTTCTTAGACATATTATTGAAATTAATGACTGATAGTAAATGTATGAAAAATGTCAGTAACAAAAAATGTCAAAAAGGCTAAAAAAAGCTTTTTTATCACACTTACATCAAAAGTTAGATTTTACGGCTTGTTTGGAAACCTTTAAGAGCTCATTTCACGGCCTAGGCCGTAAAGTAAATGAACTCGCAATCTGATTGGCTGATGCTTGTCAGCTGACCTTTACTTTAAGTACAGCTGCCCAAACTGGCCCAAACGTCACGGCTGTTCATGGGTTTCGCCGCCCTCCGGGGGCATTTCTAAGTCTGTCGACCTACTCCCACCTAGAAATGCCCCCTGAGGCCGTTTTTTACGATAATCACCTCTCCCTAGGTTCGAATTCTCAGTTTTTTGTGTGATAAAAAATGTTATATGACACTTGGACCCTTTCGGCACTTAAGTTCTCGTGTATCGTACAACTCGCCACAGCCACATCAGAGCCTCGGCTACTTTTCGGTGGAGCCTCGGCTTCATATCTTCACTTCACCTCGGCTTCGCCTCGGCTACGTTCAATGAAGCCTCGTCACCACCTCTACTTCGCCTCGGCTGCGATTGGACTTAGGCTCGTATTACGATACTTACTCGTACTATAAAGTGCCATTTCAGGTCCTTGTGTCATAAATAACTATTCTTGTTTTCAGACTCATTATTTGGATCGATGCAACACTTTTTTTAAGAAAAAATATTATTAGTGGTTCATAGAAAATCACTGTGAGTTTTACGTCAACATTCAATATAGCAATTCTAATTCGTCCGGTTTTGCCCCACCCGGTCATCTCATAATGAAGGCGCAATATTTTTGTTCTTTTAAAAGTATTTTAAAAAAAGTTTTTTTTTAACTAAATTCTATATGCCTTAAGCTATGAAAAACAGTTAGCAAATAATAAATATACTTTATTTACAGTATCAAAAACCCAAAAAGTATAAGAAAAAAAATTTTTACTTTCAGCGAAAAAACACGATTTTTCACACTTAGACGGCCAGTACTTCTATTAAAGTAATGAAATGTCATTAAAACCTAATGACGTATATACTCCACATATCAACACGTTGACAGAGTGTTTAAACGGTGTGAAACACTTCGCAGATTTAGAGATATTTGACTTGTCCGGTTTAGCCCCAGTCTCCCCTAATAATAATGTAAAAAAGTGACATGAAAATAAGAACAGGTATGTGTGTCATTTTTTTGCGATCACACGAAAAAATGACACAGAAAAAATGTCATGTCAAAGGATACATAAAAATGCCACGATGCGCTATTCTATTCTATTTAGAATTGCGTAAATAATTAATGATTTTTCAGTTTCTTTATCATTTAAAATTATTTTTCCTTGTATAACTTTTCTAATTGATTTGGATAAAATATTTTACATTAAAAAACAAAGTAATTGGTCTATATAAAGTATAAATTTTTTTCTACATTGACAGTATTAATAGCATTTTTTTATTTTTAACGAAATTGAAAATTTATTTTTTTTCTATTTTTTAATCTATTGCTTCCTCTATGAGAAAACAAATTGTTTTGCTTACAAAGAAGCAAAGTGTCAATGAAATAAACAAAATTTTCACCTAGTTTTTATTGCTTTTGAATTACACTAAATTTTAAAAAAAAATGTATAATAGTATATTATGCCTCCCGAGGTGCATATGCTATTTTCTATCACAGATGTACGAAAATCTCGTGTTTTGTACGCGTTAGCGGGTCAGCACTCGCAGTTTTCAGGTTAGTGACGTTAGAGATAAAAACTGTGAGTTCTGCCCCGCTTAAGGCGAATGAAAACACGAGGTATTCGTGCATGTGTGGTAGAAAAAAATAATTGCACCTGAAAGTTTTTCTAATTAATTAATTAATTTTCAATTATTTAAATAATGTTGAAATTATTTAATTTTTTTGCAATATTTAGATTTTTAAATGAACGCTATATCATTGTTAGAAACTGAGATAACATTATCTTCTATTATGTACTGAAGGGCAAAAAGTTATTATTTAAATTTTTCATTTTTTGAAGTCGCTAATGCTTAAAGAAAATCCAAATATGTTTATGGTTTTTTTTAGTGTTCAATCTTCAATGGTAACTAGAGCCCGCCAAAGTTAACAAATTGTATTTTTGTGTTTTTCACCGCTGTTCATGTACTTAGAAGCAAATTAATATTTAATAAATGAATTTATGTACGTGCAATGAAAAGAAAGTATGTGCTCAATAAAATTGTCTTTACAACAATGTTTGTTTAATTTATTAGCGATTTTTTTCTGTTAAGTTATTGATATTTAAGCTTCAGGGGTCAGTATTTGTGACACCCATAGTAGTTTTTCTGATTAAGCTTTGCTCAAATTTTGTTTGTCCCCGTCATACTGAGTTCTATTTCTGAACCATTTATTTAGCTTTTATATTTGCATGTTGACATATCCATTTATAAGAGGAACTTTCTCCTTCTATTTGCATTGCTCACTATTTTCAAGTTACTTATTTCATTATCAGCTCCCCTATATTTATTTTTTTTCATTCCCTTTTAATTAAAGATTCTTTAAACATTACTTTATATTTTTTGCGTTTTGCACTCTACCATCAGTCGAATTCGACACTTCACGATCACTATCGTGTTTCTTTCTACAGTTTGAAGAATTATTCTTTTTTATAACTTTTAACTTTTTTGTAAGACAGTTTTTAAACTACATTCCCTGATTTATTTTAAAAAAACCTTACTAAACATTAATAAACTCTATTATTTTTCTTCAATTGTATATTTTTCTCACTTTCGTTTTCCAAGTATAAGATGAATTGTGAAAAAATAAAAATTTTATGTATGACTTTTCTAAATTCATTTAAGTCTTTTATTTGAATCATTTTATATCACTCTTACCCATTATTAAGCAAGTAGTGTTAAGAGATCTTTGCTTTTTTTATAAGATAATACTTAAACATCCCTTCTATTTAGATTTTATTATAATTTATTCGGGTAACGAAAGTTCAAAATGAGAAGGCATACTTGACGCCTACTGTACATAAAGAAACATGCATATTTTGAGCATTCACTTAGAATATTTTAAGCGTTTATGGTATTTAGATTAAATAAATAAAAATTTGTCATTTTCACATGTAGATTTCTTAATGCGGAGAGTCAGGAATTATGGATTTGATTTTTGACCAATCAGGAGATTGAAAAGGATTTTGGGTTTTCGTGCTTTCAGAAACTCATTCGATTTCTGGCATTTCTCGATTCTAAAAAATAAAATAAATTGTCAAATATCGATTTATTATAAAATAATATTTAGTTATTTTTAAAAACAAAAATAATACGAGTGTCACTTTTTTGAAACACTTTTATTTACAATGAATCGCATTTACTAATTTTTTTTTTAAAATTGAGAAACAAGATTGAAATCAGACGAGAATTTTTTATTCTTATGCTCTTTTAGCCTTAAAATCGTATCAATTGTGTCTCTTCTTTAATTCATATATTTATTATAGTAATAAATCGAAATATTGATTTTAATAATAATCTATAATAATAATCCGCAACTTCATTCATTCATTCTTTCATTCTGTCCACACCTGAAGTTAGTCGTTTTTCTATTCAAATGTTTTTGAATATGTTTTGATATTTGCAAAATGAAAATATGTTACATTTTTCGGTTGTGCCATGCCGTGCTGTTGTTTATAGTTTGTGTTTGTGGTTTTTCAAAAAATTATTAACTATTCTAATTTAATTTATGTTAAACGAAATTCATTTTATTTTTTTACGTAAAATTAAGTTATTCTTAAATATTTTTAGTAAATTAAATATTGCTATTTTTTAATTCAGAAAATTTAATATTTCTATGAAATTTCATAAATGATTTGAAGATATAAAATAATAATATTTTATTTTATAAGTGAAAAAATCTATATAATTAAATATATGACTTATTTTTTTTTTAATTTATACTTGTAAAAAAAATATATATTCACAGTCTTAATTTTTGTAAAAGTAATATTTATTTATTTATCAACACAACAGTCTTCCCGTGGTCATGTGAGACCATAAATGGGGTACAAAATACTGTTATTACATATCATTATAATACATTTATTGTTAAAAATGTTTAAAATTACAATATGTCGTATATGACGTCAGTGACAATTCTTATTCGTAACATCAGAAGAATCAAAATAAAATAAATACAAGATCAATACAAGATCAATTTCGCATATGGTCGAGAAAATCATCTAATTTCGCAATAAAATCAATGTTTTTATCAAAACATAAATCGTTCTTGACTTTCAAAGCAGAAAACATTTGATTAATGTGATAAGTTGCACAATAAATGGGGGTTGTCGATTCTCTCAAGGAACTGCAAATTGGTAAAACAAAAGGTTTATAGTGCATACTTTCAATCTTCGGTAGATTGAACAAAATTCGAAAAAAAAGATGAGGTGCAAACATTTTTGATGTAATAATTTTAAATATGAATAGAACAGAAGAAAAGATCCTTCCCTCCTTGAGTGTATGAACACCAAAACGCTGTCATAAAAGTACATAATCAGCACCACGGGGTGGGTACACACCGTCGACCTTAAATGCAAGACTCTTAAGGATTTATTTTGCACTTTTTCAATTTGCATCTCAAATTTTAAGTAACATCCCAGTGTGTACGTACTAGAACTGTTTAAGACCACAAAGGGAACAATGTTACAGAACTGGTGTTTCACTTTTGTTATTATAAACAGTTCTAGAATTAACCTTGCCCACTGGGACGGGTTCCACACAACGGCAGCAAATTCTAACCGTGATCTAACCAACGCATTATATAACAAGCATAATGTATTTACATTTGAAAAATATTTAGAATTCCACAAAACAAAACCTAAAGCTCTAGAAGCAGACGCAACTACCCTCGTCACATGATCGCCGAAATACAATCCCTCGTTAAACACAACTCCAACATCAGTCAGGGAAGTTACTCTTATAAGATATATATTATTTATTGTATAATGGTTATAAATTCTATTATTGGTCCTTATAAAAGTCATGAACTTACATTTGGCTATGTTCAACGCAAGCTTATTCCTCAACGACCATTGACAGATAGTATTTTAATCGTTCTGCAAAATTTTAGCATCCACCATATACATAACACGAAGGACTCAATGGAGCTCACAATATTATTAAGGTGAAAAATAAAAAGAGGAGATTCCAAAGATGATCCTTAGGGAACTCCCCTCGTAGGTACAAACGCGTCAGAAGAATAATGTCCAATTGTAACTTTGTGAGATCTATCTTGCAAGTAGTTGATTATAAGAAGTCTAAGATTAGAGGGAAGATCAATCCCGCTCCATTTGTCAGCTAATATTTAATGACTAATTGAGTCAAAAGCCTTGGCAAAATCCAAGTAAATGACATCAACCTGACATTTATTTTTAAAAGCAAAATTAACATATTCAGTAAAGGTTGCTAAATTAGTGATAATTGATCTACTCTTGATACATCCGTGTTGCTAATCACATACAATCGACGATACGTACGTTTGTATAGTGTTAAGAATCGAACGTTCAAACACCTTAGCGAAATCTTGCAACAATGCGATTGGTCTCAAATTGCTAATCTGTGCCACATCCCCACTTTCAAAAATAGGTCTAATCTTAGCCTCTTTCCAAACTTTGGGAAATTTGCCCGTTTCAAGTGCTAAATTGAAAATGTAAGTCAGGAGACATATCTTTCACGATAAAGCTGGGAATACTGTCAGGACCCGAAGTGCAACTGGCCTTCAACGTCTTCGCAGCCTTTAAGACTTGTTCTACAGTCAAAATCATTTTGGAATCACAGAAAAATCTCATTACATCAGTGGATGGTTGGTGTACATGTACATAATCGATAAGACAATATACAATAGAAAATAATTTAGCAAATGCTTCAGCCATTTTACTTAGATCAACAAGTTCCGCATTGTCAAAATACACAATATTAGGTAGTTGAATATTTGCCAATTTTTCGATTGTCAATTGTCAGCAAGGTATAGGAAGATAATTCATAATCGATAAAAAGTTGCCAATAAAAAAAAAACTGTTTCAGTATTTCTTTCGTAGGATTTGAAAAAAAAAACAATCCTAAAAATCGAACAAAAATTTTTTTCTCATGTGTTATTAGTGCTGTAATTGAAATTCATTTGGGTTTTTGTTCTTGGCTAATTTGTATAATAATAATATGTCCGCCATTACCCCGAGAATTTAACAAGTCTGGGGTAATTCCAGACAGAATTTTAAATACATTTTTTTCGATAACAGCTGGACAAACTCGCATCTTTTTGACCACTACACTATTTTTGCAGTGTAAAATTACATAAAAAAGTGTTTATTATATTTTTCTCGAGTTTAAGTATAATATTTAGGCAAAATATAATATTTCACAGTGCAAAGTGGATAGTTGTTACTGCAAATACGTAAAGAATACATACAAAACGCGCTACAGGTAAATACGTTTAAGAGTAAAAGTTAGTGATTGAGTGAGAGAGTGCAAGGGAAAGAAAGAAAGCGAGAGAGAAACTTCAAATTCGTATTAGATGAACCTTTGGGTGTCCAAACTGAAGCAAATTAGATCAATTTTTACGATTTTTTTTAGAATTGACCGCCCTATTGGATCCGCCATTTTTAATTTTAAAAATCTGATTTTCGGTTAATTTTTAGCAACCTCAGAAATCTTTTTTTACCAAGTTTAAGATAAATCCCTTAAAATTTGTTCAAGTTATTTAATTTTTCACATTGCTACTTACGGTATTGTTGATTTTTGAACTTATATGATACATTATCATTCAACTGATTAAAGTATCATATATCTACTATAAATTTTTTTCAAGCTATTTCATCCCTTGAAACAGTAGTATACTTCAGATAACTTTTTTCTTAGACCGTTTTTAGAAAAAATTCTGTCCGCCATTACCCCTAAATTTTTTAATTTTGTCAAAATCGTCGGGGTAATGTCGGACAACAGTTTTTCGAGATTCAGGGTCATCTATAAAATCTACTAACCCATACAATTATTCTAAGGAAGTCACGTAACAAGTTAATGCAAAAGAAAACCAAAAGTATTGCCGTTTAAAATAAAAAACTTACGTTATTAGTGGAAATTTAGAATTTTGTCCGGAATTACCCCAACTGACACTAATAAATTTTTATTTCATTTTTTAAAAAGTCAAAATTGAAATACATAAACTGCTTTATTTTTGGCAATTTTTTTATTTAGAATAAATAAATAAATTAATTAATAATAATAATGAATAATTAAATAAAATCAATTAAAATATCATTATTATTTGAGATATTTTTCTTTAGATGTTTTTTGTAAATTGAATTGGTTTGATTGAATTAAAATAAAAAATCTTTATTTCTAAGGAATTTTAGAACTCATTTAATTATTTTACTTTTGATTTAATTAAATTTAAATATATATTATACAATAAAATCCTTCTGTTCACATTTATTTCGAGCTCTAATTTTTTTTAAATTCAATAAAAATAATAATAAAAAATGAAATATTATGAATTATATCATTGAAAAAGAAGCAAGCACCGTTTTTTAACATTTTTTAAGGCTTTCAAATACATTTTTGATTATTTGTTCCCCTTTAAGAACCCCTTTAAGTTTCCCTTTCTCTTAAGGTATATCTCTCGAAAAGTCGTTTTCTTTAGATTTCATTTAAACTTTGGAAATTAGTTAAAAAAAGATATGATTTATGTACCTGCAAAACTCCAAGTCGACTAGCGGGCCGATAATGGGGATATTAAAATTTGAAATTTCTCATTTTACACGCAAAATCTATAATAAGCCTTGCGCATCTAACCTTTTGAAGTACAGTTTGAAAATTCTTTTTTAGGATTTAAAGAAAAACTAATATGTTATTTATAATTAGTCAAAATCGTCATATTTGAAAACATGAATATTACTAGCGGGCTCGTTTAAAAAAAAAATGTATCTTTTTAATTCAACTGCATGCGCAGTAGCATAAATACTGGTCTGAAGTGAGAATAGTGAACACACATACATGGAATACTAGCATGATTCTTGAGTGTGAATATAATACATTGTCTCCAAGCGAAAGTCAGTTGAAAATTTTTTTAGGATATGTCATATGCTGTGAAGGTAAACTTTATATGGACCTCTTCATAAATTTTTGAGAGTGAATGTAATCAAGAGATATATCTTAAAATATTAAATATTTTGTAACGAAACTTGGTAATATTACTTAAAATATCATTAAAAAGGTCTTTATGACCCGAATTTGTTTAAATTTTGGCCCAAAATTAAGGTATTTCTCTCGCAGTTATACTTGAAAAAATCGATTTTCTATGGATTTTTTTTAAATTGTAAGAAACGTTATTTTATATGTGCCTTGTATCTGGTTAAAATTTCAGGAACATTTACCTTCTAAAATTTGAGATATTCTTATTTGAAATTTCAATTTTACATGCAAAATGATAAAAATTGAAGTTTCGAATATGAATATCTCAAATTTTAGAGGGTAAATATTCCTGAAATTTTAACCAGATACAAGGCGCATATAAAATAAACAAAGAAAACGAAAAAGCAGGTTTCTGCTCCAGTAAAATCCCCTACCAGGACCCTAGGTCCTACGACGAGATCATCAAGGAACTCAAGTCGGTAGTAAAACCGGTGGAAACCGGCACAGAAGTATTAAAAATGAGGAGAACACTAAAACAAGATGTTCTCCTTGTAGTAAAAAAGGGGGGAGAAACCTCCAAGTTTGCAGAGGCCCTCTCCTAGGTCCTGAAAGACAGGGCCCAGGTGACGGCCCTTGTAGATAGGAGAACCCTTGAAATATGAGACATCGACCAAACAACAACAGAGTCCGAGGTATTGTCGGCTGTTCGAGAAGAGGTAAAGGACCCCAACCTGGATCTAAGATGCCGTCTTCTTCCACGATACGGTGGAATGAAGGTGGCATTAGTCCGCTTGCCCGAGAGAGAAATTAATATTCTGCTCAAGGAAGGCAATGTCCGGGTTAGATGGATCAATGCCCATGTCCGAGAGCATCTAGAGGCCCCTAGGTGCCAAAAGTGCCTCGGATTCGGCCACTCAACCCGCATTGCAAAGGCCCCGACAGAATAAAGAACTGTCGGAGATGCGGAGTAGCGCATGTCCTATTTCTCGTGCAGAGCTGCAGAAACTGAAAACTGTCAGACTTCGAAGATCAAATATACGACCTCGAAACGAGCCTTAGAGAATACAGGTTGGATACCATCATTACTGGTGACTTTAATGCTAAGTCACCAGAATGGGGCGAGACAAGGCTCGATAAAAGAGGAATCTTGGTTGGAGAAATGATCTCTAGGAACAACCTGATGGTTGCGAACCAGGGTAGGTCTTGGACTTTCAGAAGAAACGGGCAGGGATCGATTATTGATCTTACGATCACATCGACCCTCCTGAATAAAAGTATTAAAGATTGGCGCGTCCTGGAGGATTATACCTACAGTGACCACCAGTATATCGAGTTTTCAGTCTCAAGGGGAGACACACCAAGGGCCAGGAACCACGGAGTTCTCCGAGAGAACGGCCCAAAGTGGAACATTAAGAAACTCGACAAGGAGAAGTTCGGTCGGTCCCTAGAAGAATCCCGCCTCATTGAGGAGCTAAGTTGGGTGAAGAGGCCGAATAATCTTGAAGGGGAAGTGCGGACGGTGAAAAATATGACTGTCACCGCATGCCTCAAAGCAAGAAGGAGATTTGACCGTTCTAACGGAGATCCTCTGCTGAAGGAGGCATATACAGAGGCTAAGAGAATCCTCAGGAAGGAGATAAGCGCAGCGAAAAAGAAGTGCTGGAAAGACCTAATCGGCGAAATCGACAATGATCCATGGGGACTGGCTTACATTGGGTCCGGCAAATTATAAAGGCTTTGTTTCCTCCGGCAGAACCATGGCCTCTTTCGCGACTGGAAAAGACAGAGGCTGGTCCTCCTAAGGAAAGGAGACAAACCTCTAGATAAAGTCTCATCCTACAGGCCAACACGGAGAGAAAATTTGACAGAATGTACGTCAACTGAAACGGGGTAAATAGCTTCGATATACCATCGAGGCAATACCAGTTGAAGAACGACGAAAAGAAGGTTGATATTCGAGGCCCGCTATGTCGATAGTCTATCGGGGCGTACGGCCTCAACGATCAACTTCTATTGCCTCGATGATCAGGGGAAAATCCGCCAAATTTCGAAGCATGGGAACTTGTGAGCGCCTCAGAAGGGAGGGGACAGCTGCCAGCTGTCAAAAGCTGTCAATAAAGCTGTCAATTTTCTAAAGACGACAGTTTTTGGAATTTTACATTAAATTACTCTTATACAAGTGTTCTTAAGAAAACTGAGATTAATTCTAATAGCAATATGTACTCTTGACATTTGACAGCTGTCAATTAAGCTGTCAAGCTTTCAAAAACGAGAGTTTTTGACAGCTTTTATACTAAATTAGTCAAATACCCATAAAAGTACTTTAAGAAAACTGAGATGAACCTAAATAAAAATATGTAATATTGACAGCTTGTCAACTGTCAATTATGCTGTCAAACTTTTGAGAAGAAAACTTTTTACATTAAATTACTCATATATAAGTGTTTTTAAGAACACTAAGATTAATTCTAATAGCAACATGTATTCTTGACAGTTGGCAGCTGTCAATATTACATATTTCGATTTAAGTTTAACTTGGGGTTCTTAAAATACTTTTATATACGTATGTGAGTAATTTAATATAAAAACTGTCAGAAACTCTCATTTTTAAAAGCTTAACACCTTAATTGTCAGCTATCAAATGTCAAGAATACATGTTGCTATTAGAATTAATCTTAGTGTTCTTAAAAACACTTATATATGAGTAATTTAATGTAAAAAGTTTTCTTCTCAAAAGTTTGACAGCATAATTGACAGTTGACAGCTGTCAATATTACATATTTTTATTTATGTTCATCTCAGTTTTCTTAAAGTACTTTTATGGGTATTTGACTAATTTAGTATAAAAGCTGTCAAAAACTCTCGTTTTTGAAAGCTTGACAGCTTAATTGACAGCTGTCAAATGTCAAGAGTACATATTGCTATTAGAATTAATCTCAGTTTTCTTAAGAACAATTGTATATGAGTAATTTAATGTAAAAAGTCTCCTCAAAAGTTTGGCAGCTTAATTGACAGTTGAGAGCTGTCAATATTACATATTTCTATTTAAATTTCTCTACATGTTGTTAAAATAATTTTATATGCATATGTGAATAGTTTAATGTAAACCTGTCAAAAACTCTGTTTTTTTTTAGTTTGACAGATCAATTGGCAGCTGTCAACTGTCAATATTACATACTCTATTTGGATTGACCTTAGTTCTCAGAATACATTTATAAGAGTAAATTAATGTTAAATTCCACAAAAACTGTCGTCTTTAAAAAATTGACAGCTTTATTGACAGCTTGCAGCTGTCAAATATTATTTTTGACATCGGATTCGTGTTCAGCACCTCAAAAACTATAAATATACATATCGTCAAAGGAAAAGATTAATAAAAAAGAAGTTATTATACAAAACGTACTTTGCGTACTTTGCGTGCACTTATCCCATGTAAAATTTTATGTAAACTTTAACCCTTCGGTGGCACGGGTTAATATTAATTGATTAATCTGTCCTTGTGCACAGCTCATTTCTTTCACATTCTAAAGCAAATTCAGCCTGGCAACCTCAGAAATTTAAACTTTCGCAAAATAACGGTCACCCTAGTGTTCGCTCATAACGTATCTGGTGAAATATTTTTGAAATTCAAAATGGTGGATTTAATACGGCGGACACAAAATTAAAAATCGATCTTTCCTCTAAAAATCTTTTTCTCGGGGGTTATTGGGGTCTCAGATAGTCTCAATATGCGAGATGAAAATTTTATGGTTATTTCTTGCTTGCTCTTTACGTTACCCGAAACTAACAACGAGGATGTGTCAAGCTTCTAGTGAAGGTCCCCGAAAAACAAGTTACAAGAGAATCCGATCGATTTTTGATTTTGTTTACGGCATAATGGTTCCTCTATTGTGAATTTTGAAAATCGGACTTTAGATTCGGAATCAGCGACCCCAAAACCCCAGAGTAACAAGTTTCAAGCGAATTCAAGGAATTCAAAAAAATTCGTCCGCCATATTGGATCCGCCATTTTGAATGTTAAAAATCGGACTTTAGATTCGGAATCAGCGACCTCGAAACCCCCTGAGTAACAAGTTTCAAGCGAATTCAAGAAATATAAAAAATTTCGTCCGCTATATTGGATCCGCCAAAATCAGACTGCACATCTCTACACCGCTCTCGATTTTTCCTAGGGCTAAGAAACGATGAAATAAAAAGAACAGATTATTTTCTGGTTTCTTATTTCTTATAGAAACCTTTTAATTTTTCCTTCTGTCAGAAAAGTTTTTACTTTTCTAGAAAAATATTTTCAAATTGCAGTGTTTGGATCATGAGAGACAAGTGTATGACAACAAACGTCAAAATTCTCCACAGCTCTCGATTTTTCCTCTCCTCAGGAAACAATAAAATATAAAAACAACATTATTTTCAGGTTTCTTATTTACCAAAAAATCCTTGTGATTCTTTTTTTTTGTCAAAAAAGTTTTTTGTTTTCTAGACAAGAATTCTCAAAGTGCTGGTTCCAAAGTCCGCATAAGAAAACTTTTTTATTACAATGCAAGTATGCCATCGGGCTTAAGTCCAGCGCTTATGCCTCGATGTACTTTGAGATTTTCTTAGGTTTTCCCTTCCTGTCATGCAGATAATAAATGTGCATTACAACAGCTGTATAAATTCATTACAATTACAGTAAAATTGTAGAGGAAGGAACTCTCGAGACAACTATAATTTCACAGAATAGTCATTGTACAATTACAGAGGTCTCGAGGGTTCGTTTATTTTCAAAGATACTTGATCAAGGCTCTGAAAAAGGGTATATGGGCATACCATGAGCAGAGTTCCACCTCATTCTTAGATTCTTTTTATATTTTGGTATTTTTGACCACTCCACTTTTAAATTTATTTCAATGATAAAACTTATTTGTTTTTATCAATGTGAATACAGTAACGTATGCCCTTTCTTCTGTGTATATAACTCAGCGAGTTACTGACTATTAATGTTATTTTTTTATCTTTTAATTAATTTTTTTTTTTAATTAATTATTTATTTTGTTATCTCTCTTTTTATTCCTTATCATTAATTGTAACCTAAGTACGTATGTACTAGAGGGTCTTTTTGTATACGGCCCATTTACGATGAAATAAATAAATTTAGTTGTGTTTGTGACCCTTTCGAAACATGTCAAAGGGTTTTGCAAAATATTGTTAATTGAATTTTTTAACGCTTTTTTTGTATAATGTTGTACAGTAAACCCTCGTTAACACGAACTTAAAGGGACTGAACATTTAGCTGTTCGTGTTAAGGTATATCTCTCAAAAAGTCGTTTTCTTTAGATTTCCTTTAAATTTTAAAAATTAGTTAAAAAAGATATGATTTATGTACCTGCAAAATTTCAAGTCGACTAGCGGTCCGATAATGGAGATAATAAAATTTGAAATTTCACATTTTACACGTAAAATCTATAATACGCCTTGCGCATCGAACCTTTTGAGGTACAACTTGAAAATTCTTCTTTAGGATTTAAAGAAAAACTAATATGTTATTTATAATTAGGCAAAACGTCATGTTTGAAAACATGAATATTACTAGCGGGCCCGTTAAAAAAAATTAATAAACAAAATTTATCTTTTTGATTCAACTGCATGCGCAGTAGCTTAAGCAGTGGTCTGAAGTGAGAATAGTGAACACATATACATGAAATACTAGCATGATTCTTGAGTGTGAATGTAATACATTGTTTTCAAGCGATAGTCAGTTGAAAATTTTTTTAGGATATGTCATATGCTGTGAAGGTAAACTTTACGTAAACTACTTCATAAATTTTTAAGAGTGAATGTATAATCAAGAGATATATCTTAAAATAATTCATGTTATCGTAGAAATATTACATTCAATATTACTATATTACGGGATGATCTTACAGTAATATTAATGTGACATTAAAATGTCCGCGTCAAGGTAATATTACAGGGTAATGTTGAGGTAATATTACAGTAATACTACAAAATAATATTTGTAACGAGTCTTAGTTATTTAAAACTTACACCAGACTCGAAACGCGAACCTCTTATTTTGACTTTTCACCCCGAAAGAAACACAAGAAATCCAACGCTGGACCAAAGGGGAGATCCTCCGAATCCACGACTTAGTGCAGAATCGATTGAGACACAAAATTAGTAAATTTTCACTTACCAACGGATTTCCGCTGAAGCTAAAGAAAAAGAAATACTCTTTACAACCTTGAATATTCTAACTCAAAATTATATCTTAAAAATTAAATAAGTAACGATTCACAACGTTACAATTCCCCCCCCCCCCCCCTAGGCCGATAATGATTTGAAAATAAATCAAGATCGCCAAAACATTTAATACCCCTTATTTCATAAAGAAAATAAAAACTCTGACCATTGTGATCAAACAAAACGAATACTTTTATTGTTCTCCCTCAAGAAACTAAGGGTTTTCCCGGAAACAACAAAAAACGGAATGACAACCCGCTTTCCGGGAAATAACAAAAAGAAAACTCAGAACTGAGAATAAAAGAAACTGAATGTCCACAATAAAATAAAATAAAAACTCCTCTCTCATACCAAAATTGGGCCACCGCCTCCTCTGACGGCTTCTCTTTGTCCGACATTACTCACGCAGATACTCGCGTCTGAAAATCATAATCAATACATAATTAAATCAACCCATTACACTTAAACATTTCGAGGAGGCAGATAGCGTTTTAAATCTGATACGTGAACTTTAGCGACTCTACGCGTATTTTCGGCTCGAAGCATATATACTGATTGTAAAAGTTTTTCAATTATCTCGAAAGGACCTTCAAATTTCGGTGCTAACTTAGCTGAAAATTTCTGACTCGCGTTCGATAGTTTATGAGATTTCCATAGAACTAAATCGCCAACGCTAAAATTTGCTTCACGCTTGTTTTTATTATAACACCTCGTTTGTTTCTGACGCTTCTCATCGATAAGTCGCGCAACTAAATCTCGTAACGCATCCAGTCTTTTTAGTCGATTCGCCCACACTTTCGGATCGATTTTAGTTACCGATGATTTGTTTTCGATCTCACGGCGCAAACTCTTTACAGGCTTAGGGTGTCTACCATAATTTAAAAATGCCGGAGACATTTTCGTGGTAGCCTGAGTTGCTGTATTGACAGCGTGCCTAAACTCGTGCACATTTTTATCCCACTCTCTGTGGTCAGCGCCCACATAAGTCGCAATCATAGTCTTGAAAATCCGATTGCTTCTCTCGACCGGATTGGCTTGCGGATGATAGGGAGGAGTTGTTAGATGACGCACGCCATACTCTTCCAGAGTCTTTTTAAGAAACTGATTATCGAACTCCTTCCCATTATCAGTGAGCAGGAAATTTGGAGTTTCCCACCTAAACAAAATCAATTCTTCGAACGCTCGTGCAATTGATTTGCCGTCAGCCCTTCTGAGTGGTTTGACTTCGATCCATCTGGAGAACAAGTCTTGAAATACCACCAGATACTTACACTGACTCTTACTCGGTGGAAACTCCATACAATCCGCTGCCACTACTACCCACGGTCTCTCTACGATTCTCTGACCCATTAATCCTTGCGCGCCCTTTTGTGACACTTTGTGGAGCTGACAGTTTGGACACGTTCTCACAAAATGGTGTACATCGTTCCAGACTCCTTGCCAATAGTACTCTTTCGCAACTCGGTAGTAAGTCTTCTCGATCCCAAGATGTCCCGCTGATTTTTCAGAATGTGCATCATTCATAATTCTCTCACGATATTCGGCTGGTACCACAAGTTTCCACCCATCTTCGTCTCCGATGAATGGAATTAATAATGGATCACTTCGAAAATGGTACAGTCGGCCATCTTCCACTTTCCAGCCTGGGAATCGTTGAGGAAATTTCTCGACTAACTCACGCCTTTTTATATACCATCCGTCAGTGATGTCCTCAAACCTCATCACCATAGCAACGCTAAACAATCTTTCTCGGTCACGCTGTAGTTTTTCTCTGGCGCAGATAGTGCTTTGCTGATAAAGACAATAGGATGCTCTCCATCCTCTGACTCTTGCGTTAGCACCGCGCCCATAGCAAACCCACTGGCATCACACTGAATAATAAACGGCTTCGTAAAATCTGGTCGAGCCAACACTGGAGCTGAAATAAGTTTCAATTTCAACGCTTGAAACGCTTCCTCTTGCTCTTTTCCCCATTCCCACGCTTTATCTTTTTTCAATAATTTTAACAAAGGTAATTTTAACTCACTATCATTTTCAATGAAACGTGAGTACCATCCGACCATTCCCAGAAATCGTCTTAATTGTTTTAGATTTCGAGGTGCAGGATAATCTAGAACTGGCGCTACTTTCTCTGGATCTGGTCTGAGACCTTCGCTATCGAGAACATACGCCAAATACGCTACTCTGGAACATCCGAACTCACACTTCTTAGGATTGACCACTAATCCGGCTGACGCTAATCTCTCTAATACGAGTTTGAGCCACTTCTTGTGTTCCTCAAAATCGTCAGTGACAATGATGATATCATCAAGATATCCGAACACTACAGGCTCAAATTCTGGACCAAACAGGGCATCTACCAAACGCTGAAACGTCATTGGAGCGTTTGTTAAACCAAATGGCATTCGCTTAAATTGCCAGAGTCCTGACCCAGGAATGGCAAACGCTGTATACTTTTTACTCTGTTCTGCCATTGGTACTTGATGATACGCCTGCTTCAAGTCTATTTTTGAGATAAAACGCGCTTTCCTGAGCTTGTCCAAAATTGAATTTATGCTCGGGATTGGATAAGCGTCCCGGACGGTCACTTTGTTAAGATCTCGGTAATCTACGGAAAATCTTAATGATCCGTCCGCCTTTTTCACAATTACTGGAGCACTGCTCCAATCACTCGCTGAACGCTCTATAATCCCCTTCTCGTGCATTGTCTGGACTTCTTGTTTTGCCCAGTCAAGAATTGCCGGTGACATCCTTCTTGGTCGATGTTTGATCGGCCTGTGATCCGTAACGCAGATATTGTGTTCGGTCATAGATGTCAGTCCATGCTCTTCGGTTAGTGGTAGAATTAACTGATCAGTCATACGCTGAATTTCGGAACGCTGATCTCCGGTCAACTCCGAAATTCCTGCACACTCGGCTAGGATCTCCCCATCGTTACTCTGATCAATGTCTGCAAACTTGTGCCATTCTTGTTCGTTTATTCTCCACAAACCTCTTTTAGGCCACAGCTGAATATCCAATTTGCGGAAGAAATCACTGCCCAGGATAATGTCCTGTTTCGTTGTGTCGACCGCTTTTAATTCCAAAGAACTTGAAATGCCATCAACATTAACCCACAAACGTAATTTCCCAAGAGCACCACTTACACCACCAAGTACACTCTCAATGGCGGAGTTCGCTGGTTTCATTCGATCTTTATATAGTTCGAATAGTTTTCGTCCGATAATGGAAACTGTAGCACCCGTATCCACCATCGCTAAATAAGAGCAACCGCCGATTGCTATTCTCATATAGCGTCTATTTTCGTTGGTTGTCCCATCTAGCATCTCTCTCTCTTCATTTTGATCAACTGCATTAGATGCAGTTTCTCTCCTCCCCTGGACTTCACGTGCTGATGCACCATCAGCACTGACTGTCCCACACGCTTCAGGACTCACTGTCCCGTTCACACGCTTAAAAATTTCATCATTTTCCCCTGATACAGGTAGCGTTTCATCGACTGACGTATCCAACGGCAGGCTCACGCTATCCTGAGTAACCTCTACAGGTGTCCCATCTGTCCCACCTGTCACTCTCCATGAAATCCTTTAAGTGGACTGTACGTTCACGTCATCATTGACCAACTCGTTCATTACCTCTTCATTAATCCCCTGGTCAAGATTTTGTGAACTTGTCCCACTCTCTGGTTCAATGGCCACACTCGCAGAAATTTGTCCCCGTTCATTGCTAGAAGGTTCATCTTCATTATTTTCGCTTTATTCCATAGCTACTAATGAAGTGAATGCTTCTCTCTCCCCGGCTGGGACATCTACTGTCCCGCCTGGGATTGGGACAGTATTTGAAAACCGCGCCTTGTGTCCCACACACTTGGCAATAGCGGTTGTTTGGCCGTCGAGTTCTGGGACACTCCGCTGCATAATGTCCTTGTTGATTGCAGCGTCTGCAAGTTCGAAAACTGCACTCAGCTGCACGGTGTCCCACTACGTTGCAATGGTAGCATGCGCCTAAAAATGGACGCTGACCTTGCACGTTCACACTGGGAACACTTACGCGCGGCATCTGCTGCCGTGGCGGAAACACACGCTGATTTTGTCCCATCCTGGGAACCACTGTAGGGACACTCATCACTGCTTGTGCGTAGGTAACTGGCACGATAGGTGCTGGCTGGGATGGTCCCGGCTGAGACGGCCCAGGTATTTCCATTCTTGTCCCAGTTTGTCCCATACGCATCCCACTTGTCCCCACAGTTCTGAAAGCGTCAACACTTGCTAGTTTTGGTGGACCTGACGCTTTGGCATTGTTTTTGTTCCCCTTCTTACTTTTGGACTTTGTCCCACTCGCTTGTCCCGATTCTCGCGGAGACTGGCTGGAATCTGAGGACGTCTCCTCGATCAAAGCATCCAGCTTATTTACTCTCTCTGTTTTAGGAGCAGCGAACGGAACCTTCATCTTGTCCCTGGAGGGGGGTGGTGCGTAGCGTTTGTCCACCTCCTTGATTTTCTCAAGGCGTCTCAACACACGCTCAAATTCAGCAACTGTGGACACACTTTGGTACACGATCTGACGCCTATATTCAGGAGTGAGTCCCTCGAATGCAATTTTTAAAAATTGCTCCTCTGATATGGGACACTTCATGAGTCCCATAATTGTGCGGAGTCCCAGCATGTACCCGGACACCTTTTCCCCTTTTGCTTGCGTACGCTGTTTTAACTCAGCAAGCAACTCTTCATCTCTCATGGATGCTGAGAACTCACGCTTAAACATACGCTTAAAATTTCTCAGCGACGAGATGTCTTTTTTGACAACGCGATACCACCTGCTAGCGGTACCACGCAAAACACTGGGCAAAGCCCCCAAAATTTCTCGATCCGATAAACGATAACAATCCTGGCAGTCATTTAGACGCTCCAGGAAATCGTCCGGATCCTCTCTCTCGCTCCCAGAAAATTTTATCTCCCACTCTTTAAAACATTTGACTGTTCTATAGTCAATTCCACGCGGGGGACAGCGCTGATACCTTGGTTTTTCTCGGTCAGAGAAAAGGTCAGATTCTGACTGGTCATATGAGTCAGAATCACTCGACGAGAGCCTGCTTGCCTCTGCTGGTAAAGCATCGACTGTAAATCCGTGCTTAACTGCAGACGTGTCCTCATCTCACCCAATTCTCTCACGTTGGGGGACATCGTGGCCGGCATTACCGACCCCCCTGGTCCTGAAAACACGGTCGAAGTGATCGCGCCCGAGGTATTTTGACACATTCCCGACGTCACTGACGTCGTCACGGGAATCGTTGTGGTAAATGACATCCATGGGAACGCACTTATTGTTCCTGTCATGTTAGATGACGTAACACACACGCTAGTCATCACAGACGTTGACGTCGTCATGGTACTCGGCCCTGGAAAAGTACTCGGTAGTGTCACATTTGCGGCTATTGATGTCACAGGCACACTGCCAATATTGATTTGCTCGCGAAACAAATCATTTAATTCCCCCTCTTGAGGTCCACTATTAGCCGATTCACCACCTGCATTCAGATCACTCGCCGTATTTAAATCCAATTCCCCCACTCCCTCTCCGTTCAACGCTTCGATCAAAAAAATTGACTTTGACTCGGCCGAATCATACGTGTCATACCACGGCACGTTTAATGATTCCGGAAAAATCAATTTTATTTCCAACCGCAAAAGTCTTTCGCGGAGGACTTGGAGTGAGCCTCTGGTGCTGCACTCTTGAGCTGTCAATTCCGCGATCACTTGGTCCGGCGACATTCGCCTAATCCCCGTCCATACCTGACTCACTTGATCAGTTGTTAAAAATTCTAATAATTTTCGCCGATACCCCTCCATTGCGACCGATTAAAAATTTCGAAAATCAAAATAATCAAAATGTCTGACACGACACTATATTTCTCCACAAGAAAGAAAAATCTTTTAAAATCCTTGTAAACTACACACAAATTTATAAGCAACCGTTTTTGATTTTTAAATCGTTACACACGCAGAAATTCCAGTATTGAAATCAATGGTCAACTGGACTGGGGGAGGTAATCGTGAGTACCGCCCCTCAATAACCGAAATCTCCACTCCGAAATATTTTCGTGTTGGTTTAAAAATCAAATAAATCCCAATAATTCCGAAAAGAAAAACAAAATTCAAAAATTCACTTTTTTAAAAATAATTTCCGACCGGTCACAAAAGGTCCGACCGAAAAAAAAAAATGAAATTTTCACTCTTGAAGAAAAAACGAAAATTACACGAGGTCTCACTCGCGCCAGAATTCTTCCGTTGCGGTGACGAAATATCGCGAAAACTGGGGGAGGTAACTACCGTTGGTTTCCATGATCACCTATCACACGCTAATTTCGCAGAAAGAAAATTTTAAACACAAATTTCATTAATAAATATTCAAATTTTCAATTCAAAAATCAACTTAAACATAATAAACAATTTCCACAATTTTAAAAACAATATACAATTTATAAAATGTTCCAGGTAACAATAATTCTGCTTACAGAACTATTTGAATTCTCTTTGAGAAAAATTTTTCACACAAAATCTACTCATTCGAGAATTTTCTGAGAAAAATGAGAAAAATCACTTCTCAGACCTCGGCGAAATTTTCTGAAATTACTCGAAATCAGAACCCAATTCGCCATAAATCAATAATTTTTCACTACTTCGCGAACACGTGGTTAACGGGGAAAAAAAAGAATCTTCACGTCAATTGAACGGAATTTCTGAATTTATTCTCACACGTTTCGCGAACTAAAAATCTCAAAAATTTTCCACGGAACCAAGTTTTTTTCAGAAAATTTTCTTTCTGAAACTGTACCGGCTCATTTTACCCGTACGCTATCTCTCTCCTCAATTATATTTTATTTTATTTAATTCCTCACGCAGAAAGTTGTGTCTCATGGATTTGGAGAATTTCCCCACAAGGGATGCCAATTGTAACGAGTCTTAGTTATTTAAAACTTACACCAGACTCGAAACGCGAAACTCTTATTTTGACTTTTCACCCCGAAAGAAACACAAGAAATCCAACGCTGGACCAAAGGGGAGATCCTCCGAATCCACGACTTAGTGCAGAATCGATTGAGACACAAAATTAGTAAATTTTCACTTACCAACGGCTTTCCGCTGAAAATAACACTACTCGCTGCTTTGACCTCAACAACGTAGGGAAAACAAATCTCGGCAGAACAAGGCAGGTTTAATCCTTTTAAAATCAACACACGTTTCAATAGTTAAATTCTCGTTTATTTCGCCAATCCCCCTTTCACTACAATTTAACAAAAGAAAACTATCAAATTTAATAATTCCGCAAATAACCCTGAACACGTGTTCTCTAAGAACGATTAAACAATCAATGATGGCCGTGACCCAGTCCCAATCTCGATCAGCCGGTCGATCCCCTCTTCCTTGCGTTCTTCTTCCTATATCCGTCCTTGTCCCTCAGTCCTGTAATTGGTCCCTTGATCCAAGAATCCGGAAACCCACGAAAAACGCTCGGAAAACGAAGCTGACCTCACGCAACTCATTTTTCATTGGACATTCAAGCCAACGACCAAAATCACACGCAGAAACGAATATGAGAAACGACAGAATTCAAAGACTAAAGAGAAAAGAAATACTCTTTAAAACCTTGAATATTCTAACTCAAAATTATATCTTAAAAATTAAATAAGTAACGATTCACAACGTTACATATTAAATTAATATTTTAGTAATGTTACAAATATTACAGTAATATTACAGTAACATTGTGGTAATATTACAATTAAATATAATGTAAACAAAATTTTGGGCAGTCGAGTTGTGAACCTTTGTAAGTCAACCACCTTTAGGTCTTATAATACACTTCAGAAAGTTTTTTCCATATTTCACCTTGTAATATTACCTTGACGTAGACATTTTAATGTCATCTTAATGTCACTGTAACATTATCCTGTAATATTACTACGAAATTCACGGAATATTACGTGCTACTTAGGTGATCAACATATATATATATATATGTATATAACCTATGGTTCCTAAGTGGGAAGGTGCCAATTTGTACGTGTTAACCGAGCTAAGTACGAAAAGAGGACTGCAAAAACTGTTCGAGTTTCGTGTTAACCAGATTTCGTGTTAACCGAGAAACGCTCAATGTATTTTACACATGTCTCTGCAGGGACCGCAATTTTTGTTCGTGCAAAGCGAGAGTTCGTTTTATCTGAGTACGTGTTAACAAGGGTTTACTGTATATGAAAATCATAGAGAACATTACAAATTTTAATAAAATCATTTTTAAAAAGTTTTAAATTACCTTTTTAGCTAATTTTTTGAATCAATAATTTTTTTTTTTTTTTTTTACTATAAGTTTACCATGGAAATGCATAATATTTTTTTTATTAAACCTTCAACCGTCAATAAGAAATGCTGTAAATTACAAAGACAGGTTTTTACATATTTTCGAGAAATTAAGTTTTGAATTTTGGACTGCATAGTTCCGCCCGTGAACCGTGCGCTGCAGCTACCACAGGATTTAATGTTCGTAATTGCAAAATACTTGCGAATCAACAAAAATACTTTTTATAACACAGTCTAAAAACAGTATAGATGGTACCTCCCGAGATAAGTAGAACACTACCTTTTCTTGAACGAAGTGTTAAAAAGGCTTCAGAAACCAAATAAAAAAAACAAAACCGCTGCCAAGTTGTACCTCAAGTATTTATTTTGAGTGAGTAATTATTATTTGTGTTCATTTTTTAAACCCAATGCTTTCTCATAGAGATTACTTAATTTGTGTATTTATATGATTAAAATAAAGAAATAAGATAAACTCTCTGAAACAATAACAAAAAAAAAACTATAAAAATTACATTTAAAAGTATTTTTGATTCTTTAAACATCACTGGAAGTTCTGATTAACCCTTTAAAGCATAGATTTTTCTATTTGAGGAATTTAGCGATCAAGTACACTCTAGAGGGTTTTTAAGGTCACTGATTAAGAATCCGGAATCAGATTTTCAATATTTTTAAAATTCAAAATGGCGGATCCAATATGGCGGACGAATTTATAAATATTTATTGAAATCGTTTGAAACTTGTTACTCGGGGGTTTTTGAGGTCGCTGATTACGAATCTGATATCAGATTTGCAGAATTTAAAATGGCGGATCCAATATGGCGGACTCTCTTTATTAAATTTATCTAATTCGCTTGAAACTTGTTATTCGGAGGTTTCTGGAGTCACTAATTACTTATTTCATTTTAGATTTTAAAAATACAATATATCATTTATGTTTTCAGAAAATTGTTGGATGTATATGAAACTTTATAGCTGCAGTTTTTCTGAATGCCTTGTGCAAATTTAGAGAAATTTAGCCTTGTGCTTTAGAGTTATTTAGAGCTATCGACGAGGACGTAGCGAGAGTTTAGTTCCACTTTTTTTTTTGTTTCTATAATTTTATAATTTTTTTGTTTGATTTATTTATTAAATTTGCAATTATCTGTCTTAATAACCCCTTCGTACTATTTTTTAAGTAAATTCAACAATTTTTAACTTTCAGCCGCTATATTGGATCCTCCACTTTTAGTTTTTAATCCATAGATTGTATTCTGAACCAGCAACCTCGAGAACCCTTAGATACTATCTTTCTTGAAAATTCAGATAATTTAACATTTTTCAGCCATCATATGAGATCGGCCGTTTTGTATTTCTGCAAACTAATATTAAATCCGCATTCAGCGGACCCAAAAACCTCTAGATACCAAATTACATAAAAAATTAACAACTTTTACATTTTTTCGTCAGCCATATTAATTCCGCCATTTTTAATTTTGAAAATCGGAATTCAAATTCGTAATCAGCGACCCCAAAACCCCCCCGCTATTAAGTTTCAAGCAAATTCAAGGAATTTTTAAAAATTTCAAAAATTTTGAAAGTCGGACTTCAGATTTATAATCAGCGTCCCCCCAAAAGAAACTCCAGTAAGAAGTTTCAATCCAATTCAAGGAACTTTTAAAAATTCGTACGCCATATTGGATCCGACATTTTTTTTATTTATTTTATTTAAAAAATATAAACGGGATATACCTTTTACAAATGTTTTTGAACTAAACAATAAAAATTATAATAGTTAACAACGACTAGCATAGTAAATATATTTTATATAAGATTTGTTTAAGGTCCAAAATTCTAAAATTAGCCTTTTTAATTCTGTGATGAATCTGTCAAGTCTAGAGCCTAAAAAGTTCAATTCGCCTGAAAAAGAGTTAGCCTCTTTGTTGATTCTGTTGAAAACAGAGTGCTTGCCGTAGTTTGTTTTATTGTAAGTAATATTTAAAAAGAAAGGTTAAATCTCAAAGACCTCATAGGGGCCGAGAAGTTAATACATGACAAAACTGCAGAGCTGCGCACGTCACCGTATATTACTTTAAAAAGAAAAAGGAGATCAGCATAAAGGAATCTAGCCTCAATCTTGGGTATTCCCAACACTGCTCTAAGTTCATCGTAGTTATGCGTGTACATATCGAAATTAATATTTTGAATTTTTAAAACTAGTACGAAAATCGTAATTAGCGACCCCAAAAACATTTTAGGCATAATACTTAGTTTAGTTTGTATTGTTGTTTATTTAGAATTACATTAATTTTTAAAAAATTCGCTTTTTTCAAGTTCATTTGTTTAAATAACGTTTATTTTTAACAATAAACATTTATTTATTTCTTTTTTGTGGCAAGGGATATTCTGTAATGCATTTTATTCACTTTTTGTCATTGAAAAATTAAAATATTGTTTGAAAAATACAAAAAAGGTGACACTATACCGCAAAGGTCAATAGATAGCAAAGAAATCTTAGATATCCCAATTAATGCGTTTTTGAATTGTCTACAAAATGGGTGGAAAGTATTTTTTATAAAATTTGTATAAGCTGACAAAAAACTAAAAAAATTAATTTATCTCATTCCACGATAGAGAAAATTCCCTAATTTCAGAAGAACTTCCAATGATTCACAAAAATTCCAGGAAACGTAATGTAGAAACTTAATTGTGTTTCACAGCTATTTATTTCAGTAACTACTAAGGAACAGTTCCTGACTTTTATGTGTCCTGAGGAGGAATGACCACACACCGAACAGCTCGCGCGAGCCATTGCTTGTAGATAACGAATTTGTAAGAATCTGTAACCCCACAAATTAAATAAATAAATAGATAAATAAATAAATAAATAAATAAATGGCCTTGTGGAGTGGATGTAGCGGATGACTTGACCCTTTAACGCCGGGACGGACGCTTTTTTTCACGTATTTTCAACGTTAATTATTTTTGTTATTAGGCATGTAGAAAGTTTTTGGAATATCACTTTCTTACGTATTTTTTATCAAACTTTCAGAATCTGTCATTAAAATTTCAAAAACATAAATTTCCAAAAAGCTATAGCCACTTTTTTGGAAAAAATGGAAATTTTTTACATTTCTGATTCAAAAATGATTTTTTTTTCATGTAACCAGTAATCAGAAAATTTCTGCACCTTAAAATATCGCGCCTACAATATCCAAGCTTCAAAGTGATGGATCATACATTAAAAAATTTAAAAATATTGATTGTGAATCTAAAGACAGATTTTTAAAATTCAAAATGGCGGATCCAATATGGCAGTCGACACTTTTTGAATTAATCGGATTTATTAAAAAAAATCAGGCAAGTACAAGTTACACTCGTACCAAAAAAAAAACACGAATTTTGGCTTGTAAATTCTATAAAGACGAACATTAACAAACTTGTATATATCTTTTTTTTTTTCTACACGTAAATCTACATACGTGTACAAAATTTCATCATTCTAAGTTAAATAGTTTGGAAAATTAGGGGGGGGGGCATGGTCATTTTTTCGAATTTTTTTTAAAAAACCGTACTTTTTGGCTAGTAAACACTATGAAGACCTGTGACGAAGCATTTCGTCACTGACGAATTTATTTGGTGGTTAAGAGATATTTTATTTATTTAGTCCTAAGTGTTGAGTATTGATAATTTTTAAATAACTAGTCGGTGCAGCACAAGCGCCCTTTTTGGTTACGGCCCTAAATTGCGCCCGACTTCTGCTTCGTCGCAGTCCCCCGATATTCGTATTCTCGAACCGCGTGATAAGCCTTTGGCAAATCACGGAGCTTTAGAGGGGTGTGCGCGGGATTTTCCGACGTTTCCCGCGTTTTTCCGGTGGCGACCTCTTTTCTTTTTCAGGTATTCGTTTGCGGAGTAAGTGAAAGGACCGGCTGTGGAAAGGAGACGCCGAGAGGAAAGTGGGCGGAGCTATTCCTTGTCGCGCCGGGGCCTGAGGGGCAGTGGGATCGACGAGACCGCTGACCAGCGAGTGGAAAAAGGGCTTTCCTGGAGAAAGCACGTGCGGCAGTTCGGGCCGACTTCTTCCGGGTGTCGCGAAAATTCTTCGCATTTTGAGTTCCTTTATTTTTGATATTATTATCCTTTTTATTTGTAGTCTAGTGAGTTCCCCGTTGGGACAATAAATAACTGTTTTATTTGAAATTGTGATGTGTTATTGGGGGGAGTGTTTTTGGGGTCCTTCTTCGGCATCGTGTGGATTCTTTCCGTCGTTTGATTTCCTGCTAAATTGGTATGTGCAAATTGTTACAAGTTGTTCGGGTCGTCGTTTTTCCGATTTCCTAGCAAACCTGACGGTTCGGCGGAATCTGCCTTTGGTTGGCGGCAAGGAAGTTCCGGCGAGATTATTTAAAGAGAAATAAAGAAAAATAACGTTTGAATAATTTTAATTATAAAATTGATTATTAAAATTCAACTGTTACAGACCATTTTTACGAAAGTTCTCTACAATTTTCCTGTAATCTACACGTAAATCTACATACGGTTACCAAATTTCAGCATCTTAAGTCAAATAGTTTGGAAGTTTAGGGGGGGGGGGGACATGGTCATTTTGGTAACATTATTTAAACTAATAATGTTGACACTAATTTTTATATTGGTATCACTTTCAAAAACTAGTTTTACCTTATTGTTTTTAACCATATACTTATAACTGTGTCAATTTTATCCAATCGCAATAGTTAACCTAACCTCACTACCGTTTGCCAGTGCCTGGATCTCCGTTTCCCGTTCCTTTTGCTTTTATTAACATATTGTCTATTAAAGCCCACCCTTTTACTATCCTCACCCTTAATTCACCTACACTTATTCTCCCTTCATACATTAACAACTTCACACGTTAATAACTTCTCCTTTCTCCTTATTCTTTCCTCTCACCCCTTTAATTTTTATGACATTAACTTTTATCCCAATCTTAGACAACAGACTTTCCTTTTCTACCTTCCCTTCTCTTCACCCTACCTGCATACCTCTAATCACGATACTTCTTCTCTTTTTTTCTTTCTCTATGACTTCTACCCGCCCTGCTACCTCTTCCATTCTCTGCTCCCAATCTTTCTTACCCTTACTTCTACTCCCTTCTCAGTTCCTATTCTCTTAATTTATTATTACCACTTTCACACTCTTACACACTCTTTCACTCCACTCTTTATTTACTTTTACTAAACTATCCATTCTTTTTTCGATGTTTTCCTTTTCCTTTTTCCAACTTAATTCCCACTTTTCTAATCTCTTTTTAATTACTTCTAATCCCTCCCTTATTCCATCCAACTCTTTAATTTGTTTCTCCTCAAAATCTCTGAAGTAATCCAGCTCCTCACCTACTATTAAAAAACGGTCCTCCGTGCTTTTCTCCAATTTCTTAATTAAATTAAATAAATAAGTACAGCTCCTGCATTTCATTGTCCTACCGCCTTTACCCATTCCCTTGACGAAATCAAATTCAATTCTCCGCGCTGCATCCCTACTCCCTCTGCTACTGCCACTACAACTGGAGTCAGAGTTTTCACTTTTTCTCGACATTCCCGCGCTCTGCCTTACATACAGTTGTGTCTATCTTTCTCGCCTCTCTCTCCGACTCACTCTCTCCTTCCACTCTCTCACCCTAACCTAATAATTTCCACGTGCTCCATTTTAGGGTTCCGTACCCTAAAACAGAACCCTATTAAAAGCACTATGTGTGTCCGTTTTCGCACCCCCTCTAACTTCTAAACTATATGAGCTAGAGACTTCCAATTTGGTACACATATGTAATTTCACCTTGGATTTACGAAAATGATATGGAAAACGCGATTCGAGCTCATGAACCTGCCGAAATACAGCAAAAACCACTTTTTTGCCCTAAAATGCAAAAAAATTACCATGCCCCCCCCCCCCTAATCTTCCAAATTATTTGACTTAGAGAGAACTTTCGTAAAGGCGGTCTTTATAGTGTTTACTAGCCAAAAAGTACGATTTTTTGAAAAAAGTCGAAAAAATGACCATGCCCCCCCCTAATCTTCCAAACTATTTGACTTAGGATGCTGCCCTGACCTTTCAGCTGCAAAATTTTTAGCTTACAGTGCTAAAAATCTGTACCAATAAATTTTTTTTTTATTGTATAATAAAAAATAATTTTAAAAATGGTTTCCTGGTGGAAAATTTTTAATCTCTGCCTGATATAATTGGAAAAAATTAGAGCGGTACGGAACCCTTCGACTTGGTAAGAGTCTAACTCGTACTTGCCCGATTTTTACCTTTTTTACCACTCACACACACACTTCTGCCAACATACACTCCACCACTCTTTACCACACCATTCAAACCTCACTATCCACACGATTCACTACCTACCCTTCACTTAATTTTTAAATTATTTTCAAAAGAGACTATTTCCCTTCACAAACGCGTACACTAATCAACGGTACCGGAAACCGAAGCCTACTGTCATCTTGTTAATTTCGCGTTGGATTTAATTTATTGTAAGATACTAAAAAATGAGTTCTGCGAAAAGCAAATACCAATGCAAGAAAGATCCAAACAATTTTTGTTATATCAGTGGTCAATATATTTTTGCACAACCACCAAATTTTACTGCATTTTTGTAAAATGCATATGGGGCAAAATTCCTGAACTGTCCAGGTCAAAAAATAAAATTTATTCAAACTTAGTTAAAATGTTTCCATTGTTAGTGGAAGTGTAAATACCAAATATTTTCAAATACCATGAAATAGTTTTTGAGTTACACACCTTTAAAATTTTGAATTTTTTTAAAATGTAGTTTTTTAAATGTATTATATTTCTAAGTAGATTGCATAAAAGTTAACATATATATAGTGATTTTAAAAGCTTTTTTTACAGGCTATTCGATTATAATAAATGTTTTTTTGTAAAAAAAAATTTGACCTTGAATTTAGAGTTCCACTCTGATTTTGACATATCTTATAGGAAAAATGTCAAGCTTTCCATTGATATAGGTTAAAATTTTCTTAAAAAATCGATTTTGAGATACAATCAAATTAAGACTTTGACCTTGAAACTCAAGGTCAAATTTTCTTTTTACAAAAAAACTTTTATTATAATCGAATAGCCTGTAAAAAAAGCTTTAAAAATCACTATATATATGTTAACTTTTATGCAATCTACTTAGAAATATAATACATTTAAAAAACTACATTTTAAAAAAATTAAAAATTTTAAAGCTCAGACTTATATGAGAGAGAAAGAGATAACACCATATTGTTATCTCTTTCAATCTCATATATCGCCCCCTCCAAAACCCTCGTCTGGATCCGCCTTTAGTGAATATTGTTGGTTTCTTCTCCGAGAAACAAGCAACAACCACAAAAGGCAAAGCAAATCAAGTTTAAGCCACTATTAATCTTAAAAATTATTTAAATCTTCTATGTGCAACATATAAAATTAATAAAATCAAAAAATTAGTTAGCCATTACATAAGTTTCTTTTCCTTAAATACTTATAACTGCTGCAGTTTAAATGCAATTTTGATCAGCAAGATCTTATTTTCCTTTTAAAAGATCATAATTTAGTGTCAAAAAGAAAAATCAGAAATCAAAATCTCTTTTCTTGTTAAAATTTACACGAAAAGTAAATTTTTTACTGAAATTTTGTTAAAAATGAAGCAAAATTGTTGATAATTTCATAAATACGTCCTAAACCAATCATCTGATAAAAAAAAGTTGTATAGATTTTTGGTAAAAAATTAAATTACCTTTAATTTAAAAAAAAAGTTCAAAACCGGCCGCATATATCCGCAGATAATAGCAATTTAGTAAATGCAAACACCTGTCCTGAATGAAAAAAAGTTCTTTCCCGATGCCGAAAGAAAACTCTTACATATTTTAAATCCTTTCGATTCAAAGAAACAAAATTTTAAAGGTACAATATCATATCCGATCCTCATGACTGTTTTTCATTACTTTTGTTGTTGATTTAGTGCATTATAATTAATAAAAAAAATTTGAATCAGTCCAAAAGGATATATTAACCACTGTTAATATGAACAAAGCGATAATAATTTAAAAATTAATCGTTTATAAATACGAATTACTTGTTTAAAAACGATGTTCAAAACACAATATTGTCATATTAACAAATGAAATATGCCTTTATTAAGTGAAGTGAATTTTTATAAAACAAAAAACAAGTGAACAAACATCCTATTAAACATAAGATAACCTACATTTTTTTCATTATAATGCACTTAATGTACATTAAAATAATAAAAAAAGGTCAGGAGGATCGGATACGATTTTGTAGCTTTAAAATTTTGTTTCTTTGAATCGAAAGGATTCAAAATATGCAAGAGTTTTCTTTCGGCATCAGGGAAGAACTTTTTTTCATTCAGGACAGGTGTGTGCACGTTTTTTAAAAATTCAAAAAATTGAAATTTAGCTATATCTCAAAAACTGTTTTACTTTCTTACTATTTAACTTCATATTTGGATTCAGTGGCAAATTTTGAATAAGAAGGGACTGCAAAATGTCAATGGTCAGAACATGCATTTAAAATATGTAAACTAGTGCTACTGGTTACATGGAAAGAAAAATCATTTTTGAATCAGAAATGTTAAAAATTTGCATTTTTTCCAAAAAAGTGGCCATAGATTTTTGGATTTTTTTTTTAATTTTGATGACAGATTTTGAAAGAGCGATAAAAATAGGTAACAAAATGTTATTCTGAAAACTTTCTACATGCCTAATAACAAAAATAATTAACGTTGAAAATGCTTGAAAAGAAGTGTTCCTCCCGGCGTTAAAGGGTTAAAAACTTGTTTATCATTTACCTAAAATATATAGATTTGAATTATTTCTGAATTCTTTTCCATGCAGCTGACTTGAGTAGAATGTTCCCGAATATTTCACGAATTATTTCTTTCATGTGGTAAGTCTCTGGGTTGGCTCTAAGAAGGTCCTAGAGAAGATCTGGGCAGGCTTTGTAGCGGTTCTAGGGAGGATCTAGTGGCTCAAAATTCCTGAACAGTAACGGCGACAGCGAAATCTTTTTATGATATAAAGATATTCCTCTCTATATTAAGAAAAGAAAATAATAGACCAGTTCTGGGGTTTTGTTCTAACCTTTTTTTTCATTCAAAGAAACGGCTTGGCTATGAATTATAATTAGTTAAAATGTTATTTTTACTTCCTACAGTAAATCATGTTGTCCAAAATTTTCAGTTCATTTCTATTGACCCTTTTGTTCTTTATGAAATTTTATAAAAAAAATTTAGAAAATTAACAGAAAGATGATGGAGACGACAGGTTTTAGTGTACACATTACATTTTGTTAATGGTGAATATTAATTTATAATTTTTAACGTATAATGCATACATTTTGGGACTGATTTAAAAAAATATTTTTAATCTATAAAAATCTGATTTCTGGAGAAATACCTTAATTTTACTATTAACATTAGTGGAAACTAATATACTTATACACATAAAAAGAGAGTAAAAATTTGAAAGTACAAATAATTTGTTTTAATTCTAGTCATTACTTGATATTAATAGTAGGTATTAGAACAATGAAACAAAGGTTTTGACAGAAGAGAAGAGACACATCAGACATCTGAAACTTACTTGACTCCCAGCTTGGTGGCAACTCGCCGCCAAGGACTGTAGCTTGACACTGCTTTCTTGTTGCTAATATCCATTTGACCAACGATTAATTGGTATGTCGTTGCACAAGGAATGCAAGAGGGAAGGAAAAAGCAGAGACTGCATTAGCGGAATTAAAATTTTAAATACGAAAGATAAAGAATAAATCTGTTTTCCCTTTTCTTTACCCTCTTTCCTGTTCTTATTTGAAAAGAATTTTTTTTCTTATGCATTTCACATTCTCTGCTAATCTTCATTTTATGTCATGTAAGTATAAGAACTGCATACAATTGTTCAGAATTAGAGCTGTGCAGAAACTCGAATTTTGCCTGGGATCGAAATTCGAACCGAACCGAGCCCATGTAAATTCTCATGGAGAGGATCGAATTTTACAATTTTGCACAGCTCTATTCAGAATGTGTTTCAATAAAATTATTGTTTTGCAAATTACCGTCGTCAAAAGTATAAAAATATCAAGTTTTAAATTATCAAAGCAAAAGAAATTTAATAGTTAGATATTGCAGTAAAGTGTAACAATACTGAATTTAAAATTTTTCGTTCTCATTGATAATTCTCTTATTTCAAATTCTACTTTGCTACTGTATAAATTATTATTAAATATAAATGTGAAACTTTTAAATCGTCCAAAAACTTGAAGAAACGTTCCGATCTCTTTCTTAACTATTTTGCTCTCCGAAATTCAGCATGTGTTTTTGTACTCCGACATTAATTTTGTTAAGGAGAAAAAAAAACAAGAAATGTAAACCAACACTGTAACTTTTTAATAGAATTTAATTATATTTCAACTCCAAGCTTCAGTTTAGACTATTGTAACAGCGTGCGAATTTTCATGTTATAAAAGCAAAGAAAATATGCAACAAAATATAAATATAAAAATTTTAGTTACCTTCCACTTCCAACTGATGATGATAGGGGTAAGGACACTGTAGATCCACGTTTTGTAATGTTGTTATTCGAAATCGCAGAGACACTGGATAAAGATTTTGAGACAGGCTTTCCAGATTGATGTTTTGATTTGATACAATCTAATTGTAACTGATCTTTACATGTCTGATTTTGGTGAACAATTGTTCCGCAATCTATTATTAAAACCAAAAATCATAAAAAATACGATACATGTAATAGGCATTTCCAAGAAAAAACTTTCCGTAGCATCACGTTTATTAAATTGATCTCCTCTTTTTAAAAACTATTACACAACAAGAATTTAAAAAAATTCAAAAAAGATTTAGGTGTTTTATTTATTGCGATGCACAAAAGAAAATTAAATTGTTTTCGTGAAAATGCGTCAATATTCAAGTAGAATAAACTTCTAAGATAATAATACTAACTTTCACACTGTAAAATTAATTTACTGGCAATAAGCTTCATGCAGAAGTCGCACAATGCATTTGCCTGAGATCCTGCAATAAGAGTTGTCCAATGATGATTATGTTGTAAAACAGACTTTTTTAAACTTTTATCCTGTAAATAAAAATAACAATAATATATTTGAAAATCATTGTTCTAAAAACTATTAAAATTCAATTATTGTTTTAGTTTCAATATAAAAATATTTATTTCCACACCTTCTTTTTGCGAAAGAATAATGAACCTCGCTTCCTTCTAGTTTTTTCCGAGTGCTGGTCATCATAAATTGTTCCACTGAAATAAAATATACATGAAAATCTTCTTTTACAAATCAAAATATGTTACATGCCGAACAAAATGCGAGGGTGTATTCTGTTGAACAGAGGCGGATCCAGACGAGGGTTTTGGAGGGGGCGATATATGAGATAGAACGAGATAAGAATATAGTGCTATATCTTTCTCTCACATATGATAATCTAATGCTTTTGGGAGGGGCAATCGCCCCTATCGCCCCCCGCTGGATCCGCGCCTGCTGTTGAATGATTTACAGATATTAATAAAAGAGGAAGGTAAGAAATAAGTCGAAGTAACACCTGACTATACATATATTATGTTAAAATGTTGTCACGCATGACTTCTATGAGAAATATAATTAAACAAACGCATCAAATTTATAATAATAATAGTAAAGTAGAATTAGGCACAACCACCATGGGGTAAAACCACCAATTGGTCTAAGGGGTAAGCCTCATGTAAACAGACTGTTTTTCAATAATTGAACAGTTGAATGTATTCAACTGAAAGCATTTATTTAAAGAAGTCAAAGTGAATTATATAACTTATTTTTTGGAGTTTTAAACATAATATTTTAATTAAAAAAGAGAACGAAATCGCGGTGCGTCAACACCTCAAACTTGAGTCCTCGATTTTCGCCGAAGAACGCCCGGTCCTTCCCAGGCGAGAAGGGACAGTGGAAGCCTGTTCAATATTAGTTGAGGCTTGGTGAAACAGTGGAACCAAGCCTAGTTAAATATTGAAATGTAACACGGATTTGAGAGTGGATCGCTAAGCTTGATTCAAGATTGGCAACCAAGCATGGACCAATCTTCACGGATTCAATAATTAAATGTTCTGCTTTTAATGCGTAACAAATAATAATGAAAATAATAATAATAATAACAATAAAGATCATCTCCAAATTAAATATCGAGGTCTTCTCAGCAAAATTTGGTCATCCAAATTATCAGGGAAGAATAAGATACAGGCCACAAATGTATTAGCCATTCCTTTAATACTCTACACATTTGGGGGTGTTAAATGGAATGTGGATGAGCTGAAGATACTGGATAGATAAACGCACAAGATGATGACAGTACATCGATGCCATCATCCAAGGTCTTCCGTAACTCGAATTTACCTTCCACGAGATCAGGGAAGAAGAGGGTTACTAAGTTTAGAATGTCTTCATTGCCGTATTGTACTGGCTGCGGCATGCTCAGTGATGAATAGTACGGATCCTTTAATGCAATTTGTCCGTCATCATGAAGTTGCAAATAATGGGGCATTTTTATATCAAGCGGCAAATAGAGCGGCAAAAGAACTTAATCTTCGATTTGATACAAATAATACCGAACATGAAATAGCGTCATTACCACCTTTAATGCTCAAAAAACATGTATAGAATGCAGAACATGTACTTCTTTTAGAAAAACATGTTATTAAACCTGTTCACGGACAATTTTATAATATCGTCAGAGAAATGGGATTGTCTGTAGGTTTGTTTTTTGCGTTCCTTAAATCGGCTGGATTAAAATCGGAGACAGAGGGATTTTTGTTCGCTTGTCAGGATGAAGTGATTAATACTTTGGTGTACCGCAGCCGTGTGATGCATATACCTGTTGACGATTCCAACTGTCGTGCATGCAAACAATACCCGGAGACACTTAGTCATATATTAAGTTCCTGTCCGATTTATGCATGTAACAGATATATAGAAAGACACAATGCTGCACTGAAGGTTTTGTATTACCACCTTCGTCACCAGTACGGTATAGATAAGGAGCCCATTCTGCCGTATTCCGAAATGGATCAAGTGTCCGTTGTAGAAAATAACCAGTGCAAGATCTACTGGAATTTTTCTTTCTCCACCACTCATCATATCAGTGCCATCAAGCCTGATATGGTCCTCCAAGATCATAAAAGTAAGATCATTTATGTGGTTGAGTTTTCGGCTCCTGCCGAGAGAAACATCATTAAAAAGGAGGATGAGAAACGGATCAAATATCAAGAGCTCTTATTCGAATTGAGTAAAATGCATCCAGGATATAAAGTCCACTTGATTGTTTTAATTCTCGGCTGCTTAGGAGATGAAGGCTTCATTTGTGAACCAACTGAAGAAGATCCCAACCTGCGAACGTCAAGCCAATTTGTTAGCAGGTAGAATGCAGAAAACAGTTCTTTTGAACTCTCTTTTTCTGGTCCGACAGCACTGTTCCTTGTAAAAAAAAAAACATCTTTAAAGGTAGCCCTAAAAAAGCATCCCACAATTTCATGTCGGTCGCATAAGAACATCGGCGGTAATGGACATGAAGACCCAAAGAACAGAATGCTGAAATTGTACAGAGTAAAGAAAAAGGATGCTTTTGCTCACCTTCCAGCACGGAAGGAGCAAAAGTTGATAAGAGTATGTAAAGCAAGAATTGGGAGAGGTTGTTTTAGTGCGGTATTGCCACAGGCTGTGGTCGAGTCCCACACGAACAAGTGCGTAAATGCATTTTTTCCTCTCCTAAACTTGTTTTGTAAAAAAAAAAAAAAAAAATAATGATGATGATAATAATAATAATCTTATTCGAAGGAACCCATCTTGCCGTATGCCCAAGGGGATCAGGAGTCTGTTGTGGAAAATGATCAGTGTAAGATCTACTCGAATTTTTCTTTTTCCACTACTCATCGTATCAGTGCTACAAAGCCTGATATTGTACCCCAGGATCATAAAAGTCAGATCATCTGTGTGATAGAGTTTTCGGGTCCTGCTGAGAGCAACATCATTCAAAAGGAGGATGAGAAACAGACGAAATATCAAGACCTTCTGTTTGAATTGAGTAGCATGTATGCAGGCTACAGAGTCCGACTAATTGTTCTTGTATTCGGTTGTTTGGGAGGGATGCGAGTTTCATTTGTGAGCCAACTAAGGAAGATACCTAGCTGCGAGCATCGAGCCGATGCATTGGCGGTTCGCATGCAAAAGGCTGTTCTTCTGAACTCTCTCAATCTGGTTCGGCAGCACTGTTCATTATATGATCTTATTCGGTAGCTCTAAAAAAGCATCCAACAACGTTCTCGACCACCGCTTAAGAACATCGGCGGCTATGGGTGAGAACAACAGTGCAAGAAGTAGGCATAACGTCTCTAGCAAATGAATCACGCTTTTGCTTACCCTCCAGGACGGATGGAGCAATAGCGGATTAGAGTAAGTAAAGCAAGAATGGGAGAGGTTGTTTTAGTGAGGTATTACCACAGCACGTGGTCGAGTCCCACACGAACAAGTGCGTAAATGCATTTTTTTCTCTCCTAAACTTGTTTTGTAAAAAAAAAAATAAAAAAAAAATCTTATTCGGTAGCTCTAAAAAAGCATCCAACAACTTTCTTTACCACCGCTTACGAACATCGGCGGCTATGGATGAGAACAGCAATATAAGAAGCATGAAGATCGTCTCGAGTAAATGGATCACGCTCTTGCTTACTTTCCAGGACGGATGGAGCAGGAGCAGATGGAATAAGTACAGCAAGAATGGGAGAGGTTGTTTTAGTGAGGTATTACCACAGCACGTGGTCGACTCCCACACGAACAAGTGCGTAAATGCATTTTTTCCTCTCCTAAACTTGTTTTGTAAAAGAAAGAAAAAATAATAATAATAATAATAATGGGAGGTACCGAGGAAATTCAAATACCCAAGGCGGACCAAAAGTCAGATAGGGGTGGGCACACGATATAATTGTCCACTCTGTGTTGAGATAACCACCCACACAGAGTATTTGCGGTTACGACGACTGTAACGCGCAGTGCCACCCACAATAGGTCTCCCTCAGATGGAGATCAGGGTTCAGTTGGGAGTGGCAATAAGACAGAACCCAGGTAACGACCAGGCATTGACCCGGGACAAGCTGGAGTACGTTTTAAATGGACGGAACAACATGGGAAGGACATCATGTTTTGTTGGCAAAGCAGTAGTCCTTGCAGAAGAGGATAAATGCTACGGTTGCATGAGCGATAGGTCAATATGTACCCCTAATACGCTCAAATAACACCTGAGTATTTAAGAGATCAAGTATCCTCTTTGCGAAAAAAAGGACATGAAACTCTTCTTCAGGAAGAAGAAGAACCCTCAGAGAACCTTCATGTTCCAACAGTAACACTTACGCCAACAACCGAAGAAGGGAACATGAGGTCTAGGGAAACCAAAGTCCATCTAAAGGTTTCCATTAAAATGGACAAAATCGCTAAAGGGAATAATGCGCTCTCATTACTCCCAGAGGATGTAGATCTCTGTACATTAAACTGTGCTGTGTATGAAAAAGCAAAGGTCCTGCTTCGTGAAAGTAGCAGAAAATCTGATACAGACCGCGTCGATGGGACCTTTAAACGAATGAGAAAAGTACAGTTTAAGATTGGGGTGGCTCGACGGCATGCTTCTCAATTGCAGAGTGTGATTGTATATCTAGAATCGAAAAGAAAATTTACACCCAAAGTTTTGGAAATAGCCCAGACTCTAAAAACATTGCATCACACTCTGAAGAAATCGAAGTTGCAGACCATCAAGCAACATTGGATTAAGAAGATACGTTCTCTTGTTGTGAAAAGAGAGCGTTTAGAACGGCAGGTTAAATGGAAAAAGCAAAATAAAACCTATGCTACTAATCCTTCTTGCCTGTTCAGTTCACCATCGACAACTGTCGAAAGACCCCCATGTTGTGAAGAGATTGAAAACTTCTGGAGTAACATCTATGGAAAAGCCCATTCAGTGAACGATGAAGAGTCATCATTAACACTCTTTCGTAGCTTGTGTTTTAGACAGGGGCTTGAGCATCCTGCAGAGGTAAGCCTACTAATTACTAAGGAGGAGGTGAGAAACATAGTTGCTAAAACGAAGAATTTTTCAGCACCCGGGCCGGATAAGATTAATAAAATTAATGGTTATTCAAGAAAAGAAAGATTACATAAATAAAATGAATGATTTACTTGATGATAAAAATGTTTATGAAATTATCAAGAACCCAATCCCACGCATTAAAAAAGAAGTGAAAGACTTAATGGATAGCTGGGTGTCTTGTAACTATATATCGGATAAAAAAGCTGACACTTTAAAATGTAACAATAGTGTACCCCCATTGATTTATGGATTACCTAAAATTCATAAACAAAACTGTCCGTTAAGACCGGTAACTTCTTTCATTAACTCGCCACTTTATGATTTGTCTAAATTTTATCAGAATATTTTAAAAAAGAAAACATGTCAATCAAAATTTTCATTAAAGGATAGTTGGCAATTCCATTCTTTGATAAATTATAAATTAATTCCGGATGATTATACCATTGTTTCTTTTGATGCTGTGTCCATGTTCACAAACATAGACTGTGATTTGTTATATTCAATTATTATTAAAAATTGGCCAGATTATCAGGAGCATACAAATATGAACTGTTCGGATTTTATCAAAGGTCTGAAATTATGTTTGGACAATGCTTTTTGTAAGTTTGATGGTAAAATATATAAACAAAAGTTTGGTGTTCTTATGGGTAGTCCAATATCACCGGTGGTTGCTGAAATTGTTATGCAACACATAGAACATCAAGCTTTAAGTAAAACAGACTATAATGTAATTTTTTATTATAGGTATGTTGATGATTCAATTGTTTGTTTGCCAAAAGATAAAGTTCAAGATCTTTTAAAAAAATTTAATGATATAAGTAAAAGTCTCAAATTTACAGTTGAATTATCGCAAAATAATAAGATCAATTTTTTAGATATATCTCTAGATTTTAATAATGGGTTGGTAGAAACAAATTGGTTTCAAAAAGATACATGGTCCCAAAGTTATTTAAATTTTATGTCACACCATCACTTGAATGTAAAAATTGGAATTGTGTATACCTTGATCGACAAAGCTATAAAATTATCTGATCCAAAGTTCTATTCAGAAAATATTGATTTAATTACTAGAGTTTTGACACAAAATGGATATCCAAAACATTTTATAAAAAAATATATTAATAAAAGACTAGAATCGTATAAAACAGATATATTAGAAGAAAAAGAAGAAAAAGACTTTTCTAGAATTGTCGTTTTACCATATATAAAAGAATTTGAAACATGCGCGTTTAGAATTTTCAAAAAATACAATATAAAAGTGGTATTTAAATCAGAATCCAGATTAAACTCTATAATTTTTAGACTACCTAAGCATTTGGTTTGCAAGTTTGAAAAAAAGGATTTAATATATAAAATAAATTGTAAAGACTGTGACTCGGTGTACATTGGGCAAACAAAACAACTTTTAAAAGAAAGAATTAAACAACATAAAGGACAACAAAATAAAAATGACGATAAAACAGCTCTTTGTAAGCATGCAAATGATTTTAATCATAAATTTGACTTTTCATCCAAAAATGTTAAAATTTTACAACATGAAAGTTGTCTTATGAAGAGATTAATTTTAGAAATGTTTTTTATTGTAAAAAATGAAAATTCCATAAATTTGAGAACAGATGTTCAGAATTTGAGCCCAATTTATTTAAATTTAATAGCAAGTTCGTAAAATTTTCATTCAATTCCCAAATAATTGTATTTTTGTTTTCATCTTAATGACTATAAATAAATTCAATTAGTATACAGTTTTCATAAACAAGATAATTAATGTGATTCTCGTCTGTTCTTGGTTATAATTCCATTCAGTAGACAAAGTGCTCTCGGTGCTTAAATTAATTTTTAATTTAAATAGAAAATTTTGTAGATTTTTGAAATGTTTTTTTATAAAACTAGTTTTGTTCTCTGTCCTAAAATAAAATTAAACTTATGTTAAATCATGACAAATATTTATATAGTGACATTGAAACCTTTGTGACTTTTATTGACAGAGATTTTTTCTTTTATGGATTTTAATTATTCAGGTATTTTTTTAAAATATATTTTTTTAAAAAACAGTTTTATTAAGTAAAAAATTTTTTAAACTCAATAATATATGGAATTTTCATTTTCCAGATATGTCTCCGAATACTAATGTGTTTACATTTTCTTATGTGAGATTTTTCATATTTAATTAATGGTGTGTTATATTATTTTAAATAATTGTCGTATAGGAAAGAATTTTTTGTATTTATAGTTTTTTATACCTTAATTTGTATTTGCCACAATCTAACATATTTGTTCGATCTTGTATAGATTATTTAATTAGAAATTGCCGCTATCGAATCACGTGTTTTTCGTATGAATATGCGCAATGCGAATTAGGTAGAAGAAGACCAGTCTCGCTAGAACCATGTAACATAAGACGGATTAATAGACCAATAAATCAATAATTTATTTTATTCAAGAAAAACTGTGTCTCTTCATTTCACTTTGCAACGCATCATCTCTGATGCAACATTTTGGTCCTTCGAAGCCGGATTTGGCATAATAATGGGAAGTGAGTGAAGTGAGCAGTTGGATTGAAGAAAATCTAGCTTTCGTGCAAAGCAAAGGGGCCTCATCGCCATGACACTATAGCCGAGCACATGTTTCGAGACGGCTGGAAATTTATCAAATTGGTCTTACATTTTAAACTTACGCAGTTGGAACGTTTCTACTTCTGATTGGAAAAAATTCAGGAATAATTTATCAAAAACTGTGGTGTTACAACGACTTATAATTCTGAAATTATAAAAATAACTAAACAACGGTTGAATCAACGAATATTGACCTTTCATCAAAGGCGAGACATTTTATCTTAAACCTACGAGGAGCAGATTATGGTCATCATCGACACGGAAATCAAGGATATCAGTGCAGTGACTCATAGAATCATTGATCAAGGATATCAGTGCAGTTTCTTCAGGCAGACATCGGATAAAGATTTGAATAGTAAAGCGGTGACGTCAGGCTGAGATTTCAACTTTTCACCAACGTTAGTAAGCGAGCGAATAAACAAGTTATTTCAGTTCTTTGTTTCTATAACTGTCGGGTTTTTTCTTGTACAATTTGAAAATGGCGGAATTAGCAGAATTAAAAGGCAAGCGTGGAAGATTAAAAAGTAGAGCCACGAGATTTAAAACATTTATTGATGCTTACACTCCAAGCGCGGAAACAATGTACGAATTAGATTGTCGAATGGAAAAATTAGAGGAATTGTGGGTTGAATTTGATGCGGTGCAATCAGAAATAGATGCTTTATTGCCATTGCCTGAAGAAGCAGAGAGAACGGTTTTTGAAAATGCTTTTTTTTCGCTTCAAGCTCTTGCGCGGAGAAAAAGATCAGAGTGTCAGAATTTGGCACTCACCGCTTCGCTTGGTTCGGCACCGTCTGAAAATGGATCTAATGATTTGGGAATTGCAAACATTTCTCAAGCGCGGTTACCGACAATAACCCTTCCTTCTTTCGATGGAAGTTACGATAAATGGCAGAGTTTTTATGACATGTTTTTGGCAATGGTAGATAAGAATACAAAATTAGACGCGGTCGCGAAGTTTCATTATCTTCAATCGGCTTTGACAGGCAAGGCAAGAGAGTACGTTAGCTCGTTTGAAATAACTAGTGAAAATTACGAAATAGTTTTAGAATTGTTGAAAAAACGGTATCATAATCCGCATTTGATTGTCAAGCATCATATTCAACAACTATTTAATTTACCTCAAGTCACTAGGGATTCTGTGAATTCATTGCGCGCCCTATCAGATGGGTTACAAAAACATACTAGAATTTTAAAACAATTAAAGGAACCCGTTGACGAGTGGGATACTATGTTGATTTATTTAGCATCTAATAAATTGGACATTATATCAAAGCGCGAATGGGAATCAAAAGTCATTCCCGAAAAATTAGTGAAAATGTCTGATTTTGTAAATTTTATAGAAACTCGTTGTCAAATGTTGGATGCTGTTGCTCCAAACGCACACAGTTCAAATTATGTAAACAAACAAGGTAACGTTCAAGGTTCGAAAAGGGAAACACATAGTCTGTCTCACTTGGCAACGGGTGAGTCTCTCTCGGGATGTGTCATCTGTAATCAGAATCATCGTATTTATGCGTGCCCCTTGTTTGGAGGACTTTCTGTGAGTGATAAGCGAAATAAAATTAAAGAATTAAAATTGTGCTTTAACTGTTTAGGAATTAAACACACGGCAGGCGAATGTAAATCACCGCGATTGTGTAAACATTGTAATGGTAAGCATCACTCTTCATTGCATTTGTTTAAAAATTCAGAACAATTACAAACAGATTTGTCACAACAAGGTTTACAAAATCAAATTAATAAATCAAATCAAGATTCCTTTAATCAAAATTCAGTTTCGTTTTTCACTCACAGGGATTCAAATGAAAAATTGTTGTCGACCGTAATTGTACTTATACGAAATAAATATGGCGAAATGATTAAGGTTCGTGCTTTATTAGATGGGGGTTCAATGCCTAATATTATGACAACAGAATTATGTAAAAAATTAGGGTTGAAAGAATCTCACTTAAATCACACTATCTCAGGACTTGACTTAATGCAGACGAAAATAACGACACACGTGACGGCAACAGTTGCATCAACTCAAATCTCATATAAAATCACAGATGAATTTTTTATAGCAAATAATATCTCCCACCATATTCCTACAAAGCAAATAAAAATAAATAACATATCAATTCCCTCACACGTCCAACTTGCTGATCCTGAATTTCATATTCCCCAACCTGTCGAACTCCTATTGGGAACCTCCATTTTTTGGGATTGTTTGGAACCAAAGCAAATTAAACAGCATCGGGGTCATCCAGTTTTGCAACTGACGAAGTTTAGATGGATTTTAGGTGGCCAATTGAATTCAGCTCCAGCGGCAGATCAATCCAGTGCATCATCGATGTTTTGTGGATTTGTCTCTGACTCATCGCTTAATAGTCAATTGGAAAGATTCTGGCAGATCAACGAAGAGACTCAGATGCATCAAAAATCTGCAGAGGACCAGGATTGTGAGAAAATATTCGCTTCTACTGTTTCACGAGGATCGGATGGCCGGTTTGTTGTCGATATCCTTCTAAAAAATGATCCTTGCAATTTGGGAGATTCAAGATCAAATGCTGAAAAAAGGCTAAATGTGATGGAACGACGATTCAGGAAGGATGATTTATTAAAAAAGCGCTATCAGAACTTCATCTCAGAGTACGTTGACCTTGGTCATATGACATTGATTTCGAGTGACGACACTGGACCAAGAAACTACTTACCTCATCATGGTGTAATAAAAGAGGAAAGCACGACGACTAAGCTAAGAGTCGTTTTCGATGGCTCGAGTAAGACTAGCTCGGGAATTTCTCTCAACAATTGTCTCAGGGTTGGTCCTATAGTTCAACCAGAACTATTCGACATTGTTCTGTGATTTCGACAGCATCCTTACGTCTTGACAGGAGATATAGTCAAGATGTATCGCCAAATCTGGATAAAACCTGAACAAAGAAAACTCCAATGCATCCTGTGGCGGGACGAATCAGATCAGCAGCTAAAGACGTACCAGCTTAACACGATCACATACGGTCTAGCTTCATCTCCGTACCTGGCTACCCGTTGTCTTGCACAATTAGCTGATGATCATCTGGAGACTCATCCATTAGCAGCTCAAGTGATCAGAAGGGATTTTTACGTTGATGATTTGCTGACTGGTGGGCAGTCTGAATCTGAAGTTCGAATGATCAAGGATGATGTCACAAAAATTCTAAAGTCAGCGAAATTTCATCTACAAAAGATATATTCTAACATCAAGGATATATGCAATCACGGAGAGGAACAAGAAATAACGGAGATCAAAACCTTGGGCTTGACGTGGCAGCCTGATCAGGATGTATTAAGATTTCGAACTACTTACGACGTCTCTCACGTGAGAGTAACTAAGCGAATAATCCTGTCGATGATTTCACAAATTTTCGATCCTCTGGGATTACTAGGACCATTTACTCTAAAATCAAAACTATTACTTCAGCATTTATGGAGATTAAAACTTGATTGGGACAGCACAATTCCATCTGACCTTCAAGAAAAATGGAAGTCACATTGTGATCAACTAAGAACGATTGGAGATGTCAATATTCCTCGGCGGGCAATTATACCTGGACCACGGGAGGTGCAGATACATGGATTCAGTGATGCCTCGGAAAAAGCTTACGGAGCATGTATATATCTTCGCTCTGTTGATCGTGATGGCATGAATCAGGTTAATTTGCTTTGCGCTCGATCACGAGTTGCACCTTTGAAATCAGTCAGCCTTCCAAGATTAGAACTTTGTGGCGCAGTATTGCTGGCTTCATTATTTATCAAAGTAAAAAATGCTCTTTCCTTCGATTGCGAATCAAACTTTTGGACAGATTCCATGATTGTCCTGGCATGGATTAAGGGAGAGCCTTCAAGGTGGCAGACTTTCGTCAGCAATCGAGTAGCAGAAATCCAGAGAATTACAGATATTAATAAATGGAATCATGTAAGCACTAAGCAGAATCCAGCAGATCTGTTATCTCGGGGAAGTCATTTATCGGAATTGGCTGATTCAGAATTATGGTGGAACGGACCTTCATGGCTGCGACAGGAGAAGGATAGTTGGCCTTGCAACGCAGTGGAAACAACTGAGATTCCTGAAATGAAAAAGGTGTCTTTCAATTTTTTCGCAGTAGAAAGAGATTATTCCATACTTCAAAGATTCTCATCATGGAATAAGACCAGACGTGTCGTGGCATATTGCCTCCGGTTCAAAATAAATGGATTGAGCAAAATGCGCGGAACAATAAAAAACAACGGGCATATCACCGTAGAAGAGCTGTCAAATGCAACGACTATCTTATTAAAGCTTCATCAAGAAAAGGAGTTTCATCGAGAGGTTACCAATCTTTGCCGTGGAAAATCAATCGACGTCAGTAGCAGATTATTGCCATTAAATCCATTTTTGGATGAGAAGGGGCTGATGAGGGTGGGGGGACGAATTTCTCAAGCACCCATTTCTTTTTCCCAACGATTTCCGATTATCCTATCCAAAAATCACGCTCTGACCGACTTAATAATTCGAAATGCTCACTATCAGAATTTACACGCAGGAACTTCTTTGATATTGTCAACGTTACGAGAAAATTATTGGCTACTTTGTGCTAGGAGCGCAATTCGACGAGTATTGAGCAAGTGTGTCTTATGTTTTCGACTTAAACCGATTAGTCTAAATCAATTGATGGGCGAACTTCCTGCTGTACGCGTAACTCCGTCTCGAGTTTTTGCTCACACTGGCCTGGACTACGCAGGGCCATTTAATATTAAATTGTCCAGGAATAAAACGGGGAAGGCCTATCTTTGTGTTTTTGTTTGTATTGCTGTAAAAGCTGTTCACTTGGAACTGGTTTCAGATCTGACCACGGATTCTTTTTTAAATGCTCTAAAAAGATTTATTGCGCGACGGGGAAAATGCATTAGTATTTCATCAGACAATGGAAAAAACTTTTTGGGGGCCAGCAATGAATTAAAACGAATAGTTTGCTCGTTGTCAGAGTCTGAAAGCAGATCTAAGATACTTGAGTTTGCTCTCGATAATTCGATTGATTGGAAATTTATTCCGCCTCATTCGCCCCACATGGGAGGATTGTGGGAAGCCGCAGTCAAATCGGCCAAATCTCATTTGAAGGCTGTTGTAAAAGAGACACTTTTGACTTTCGAGGAATTGTACACTGTCATTGTTCAAATTGAAGCGATACTAAATTCGCGACCACTGTGTTCTCTTTCGTCTGACCCTAGTGACTTGAGCGTACTTACACCAGGACATTTTCTAGTAGGAACAGCGCTAAATTCGATATTAGAAGAAAATGTACTTAATGTACCTGTAAATCGCACAAATAGATTTCAATTATTATTTTAGCTACAACAATCATTCTGGAAGAGATGGTCTTCAGAATATGTTACTCAGTTACAAGCTCGGTCAAAATGGAGGTCAAAAAATGTCAACGATACCTTGCGCGTTGGTCAACTAATTGTTATAAAAGACGATAATTTGCCTCCACTCCGATGGCAACTAGGTCGAATTAGTGAATTGCATCCGGGCTCCGACGGGTTGATTAGAGTTATTAGCATAAAAACTAAAACCGGAATACTTAAGCGATCGCTACCAAAAATCTGTGTACTTCCTTTCGAAAACTGATTATATGTAAAATGTGATTATTGAAAAATTATTATTCTTGTATGTTTTTAACTGAATTTTAAACTTTTTTTTTAATTTGAAACGCTCTACCTCTCATACTTTCGGCAAGCATTTCAAGGCGGGCGGCATGTTCGATCTTGTATAGATTATTTAATTAGAAATTGCCGCTATCGAATCACGTGTTTTTCGTATGAATATGCGCAATGCGAATTAGGTAGAAGAAGACCAGTCTCGCTAGAACCATGTAACATAAGACGGATTAATAGACCAATAAATCAATAATTTATTTTATTCAAGAAAAACTGTGTCTCTTCATTTCACTTTGCAACGCATCATCTCTGATGCAACAATATTATATTTGTTTATAGTTTCTGAAGAGGACGTAATATTTTGCGTCGAAACGCGTAAAACGCATATTTAATAATAAAAAAGTCGTATAGGCCAAAACAGAGGTCAAATAATTTTTATTATTATAACCTAAATATTAATAATCTTTGTTGAAAGAAGTTCACTTCAAATCACCAATATTTAGCTTGTATATTCTCTACCTTTCTCAACGGTCACCATCCAATACCACAGTGGTTGGTGGAAGGACGAACGGTACTCTTACTAAAATCTGGAGACTAATCCAAAAAACTATAGACCAATAGCTTGTCTTAACACCTGCTACAAGCTATTCACTAGCATCCTCAAAGAAAGGATTTTAACATCCATCAAGCCAGTTTGGAGTATAATAAGCAAATAATATAAAAAAAAAAGTCTGTAAAATTGCAGCCTGATTAATTAATATAAACCCGTGCCAGCAATCGATCGAAATTTCCCACTAAAAATGCATGGGAAAATGAACTTTTTTTAAAAAAATTCATAACTTTTTTACTTTTTTGGCAAAAAATTCTGCAGGTCACAAATTTGTTCATTTTTAGCTATATTTTAAGAGGGCGTTTTTAGAAAAATTTAATTTTTAAAATTTTCAAAATGGTGGATGTTGAAAAATGGGTAAAAAAAATACTTTACAATGTTTGCAGCAATTTTTAACATGAATATTCAAGGGAACTTAATAGATCTTTTTATTTGGGGGGTTTTTGAGGTCGGTAATGAAAATAAAGTTGTAAGAAATTAATTTTGCAAAATTTTGAAAACAACATGGCGGACTCAAAATTTTGAATTTCCACATTTTTCAAGAAATCGCCTTGAAACACCGTTATTGCGGTTTTCGGGATCGCCATTTATAAATTTTACATAAAAAATTGAATCTTCTGAAAACACGTACCCATATGGTGGATTCAAAAAATTTAATTTTTTTTACATGTTCAACATGTAAGAATTATATTAAAAAAAATAAAATTTTTTGAATTCACTCTATGGAAACGGGTTTTAATTAATTAATGTTCAACATGTAAAAATTATATTAAAAAAAAAAATTTTTTTAATCCACCATATGGGGACGGGTTTTCAGAAAACTGAATTTTTTATGTAAAATTTATAAATAGCTACCCCGAAAACCCCGATAACGGTGTTTCAAGACAATTTCTTAAAAAATGTGTAAATTCAAAATTTTGAGTCCACCATGTTGTTTTCAAAATTTTGAAAAATTATTTTCTGACAACTTTATTTTTATTAGCGACCTTAAAAACCCCCCAAATAAAAAGATCTATTAAGTTCCCTTGAATATTCATGTTAAAAATTGCTGCAAACATTGTAAAGTATTTTTTTTACCCATTTTTCAACATCCACCATTTTGAAAATTTTAAAAATTAAATTTTTCTAAAAAGGCTATTTTAAAATATAGCTAAAAATGAAAAAATTTGTGACCTGGAAATTTTTTTGCAAAAAAATTAAAAAAGTTATGATTTTTTTTAAAAAAAGTTCATTTTTCCCATGCATTTTTAATAGGAAATTTCGAACGATTGCTGGCACGGGTTAATATTAATCAATCAGACTGCAATTTTACAGAAATTTTTTTTTATACTGGAACCAAACTGGATATTAAAATTGGATAATGATGTCAAAGTTTTTGCTCTTTGATCTCAATATGATTTTGTATAAATTATAAATGATTTAAAATGCAAGATCCTTGTATTTTAATCATTTTTGTGTGCTTTCTCTCTCTCATTCATTAATCAAGAAAAGATATATAATTGCGTATTGGGAATAAAATGTAGCCTAAGGACCAATCTTTGAAACGCCATTTAGTTTTCCTCTGTAACGAGGTGAATGAATATTCCCCAAATCATATTTGGCCTAAATTCATTTAGCCTAAATCTTATTTGATCTAAATCTTATCTGGCCTAAATCTTATTTGGCCTAAATCTCATCTGGACTAAATCTTATCGGCCTAAAACTTATTTAACCTAAATCTTATCAGGAATAAATCTTATCTCGCCTAAATCCTATTTGGTCTAATTTAACAATGCCAAAAAATTGTAAAAACAATTTACAATAGAAAAATTATGACAAATAAGTTTAAGCCCAGATAATATTTAGGTTAAACAAGATTTAGGCCAAATAAGATTTAGGCCAAATAAGATTTAGGCTAAATAAGATTTAGGCTAAATAAGATTTAAGCTAAATAAGGTTTAGGCCAAATAAGATTTGGGCTAAATAATATTTAGGCCAAATAAGATTTAGGCCAAATAAGGTTAAGGCTAAATAAGATTTAGGGCAAATAAGATTTAAGTCAAATTAGATTTAGGCTAAACAAGATTTAGGCTAAACAAGATTTAGGCCAAATAAGATTTAGGCTAGATAAGATTTAGGCCAAATAAGATTAGGGGCCGAATGAATTTAGTCCAAATAAGATATAGAGAATATTTATGCACCTCCACTGTAACCACTCTGATTTTAGAGTTATAGTTAGAAATGTCAAAAATTGTTGGTTTTAGTCTACTCTACCCTACAATTTAAACTAGGTGAAAATTATGTCCATTTCGTGGACATTTCGCTACCAACAGAGCAAAAAAATTTGCTTGCTCAAATCGGAATCAATAATTTAATAATATGAAAGTTAATTGCAGAAGTTATTAAAAAATAAGAATTTTAAATGAAAAAAAATGCAAAAACATTAATTATATTACTAATTTTTGATCATATATAAAAGTCATATAGGTCAATCTATTCGTTTTAAGATAAGGGATATTGTTTTTGTATTTCTTAATTTGTATTTTTAGCATGAAAAAATTTTTGGCAAAAAACGATTTTTTTCGATGATAAAAGGTGTTAAAAAAATTTTGCTTGGGTTTTTTTTAAAAATCCATGTGTCCAAATTTAGATATTCATAAGCTTAATAAGTCAATCAAATTTTATTGGAATCTGTTTTAGCGTTCTCAAGATATGATACCCTGTACACAAAAAACGCTATACACACATACATACACACACACACACACATACATCTGGACATTTGCTTAAGAATGAAGATTTACGCTCTTTAGATGAAAATGAGTTGATTTAGACTATTTTTGGAAAATCAAAAATCTTAACGATCACAAAGCTTCCTCTATGAGGAAGCAATAATGAATTGATTTTAAAACATTAATTAATTTTAAATCGGTAATTTTAAGCAATAATTTATGAATAATTGAAGCTGACTCTTTCCCACAATAGTCAATTTATTAAATTCGAAATTCAAAGTTTTGAGAGAACTTATCTAGAGAAACTTAACTAAAGAACTTTCTTCTAGGATTTAGTGTAAATTGACAATAAAATTTACACTAAAATTAATAAATGATTTGCTTGTCATTCAAATCGCTGAATGCAATAAATCGTTAAGGGACGCAAATACTCCTGTTTCAATTACTAAGTACATATCATTTCAGCTCAGTAAAAAGTTTATTATTAAGCAAGATGTTAGGGATGATTGGTCAAGTCTACTCTATCATCAAAACAACACTGAGGATGATTGATCAATTTGTCCAACCATCCTACATACTTTTTTCGTCTGAAAAAAAGAAAAAATAACACTTAAAGGTTGTCGAAACTTATATAAATAGAATATTAGAGGTAAATGTACAAAACGATTGTATAGAAATATCTGTAAGTAGACAAAAATACGAGTTTTATGTTGTAATATTTTTTTTCCTGACAGTTCAACACTGTACACTTGTTCATGTTGGTAACAGCTGTTTCTGGTAAGATTTAAAACTGTTATATAAGTCATTTTCTGGAAAAAGGCGCTTAAAAAAAAGAGCTGATTTTTTTTTGCAATTATACATCTTTTAGTACACGTAAAAGCGAAAAGAAAAAACATGATTTTAGATCCGTGTAATTCGAGGTTTTCATACTGTCAGGGGTCAAACCTTTTACCAAAATAATTTTCAAACAGCTAATACTTTAAAAAACCAAAAAAAATTTAAATATTCAAGATAATAATGAAAATTTAAGAAAATTATTTGTAAAATTGAACAACTTTAATAAAACTTGATGGAAAAAATATAAAAAGCTGAAGATCTTTATAGAAAATTAAATTAAAAATTGAAGAAATGAAATTATTTTACGAATTCTTGATCAATTATAAAAGTTATATAGGTCAATCGATTCATTTTCAGATAAGGAATATGATTTTTGTATTCTTTAAGATGTATTTTTAGCATGAAAATTTTTTTTGGCAAAAAACGATTTTTTTCTATGAAAAAAGGTGCTAAAAAAATTTGGTTGGGTATTTTAAAAAATCCCTGTGTCCAAATTTAGATATTCATGAGCTCAATAAGTCATCTAAATTTCATTGGAATCCGTTAAATGGTTCTCGAGATATCTTGTACACAAAAAACGCAATACATCTGGACAGTTGCTTGGGAATGAAAATTTACGCTTTTTAGATGAAAATAAGTCGATTTAGACTATTTTTGGAAAATCGAAAATCTTAACGATCACAAAGCTTTTCTATGAGGAAGCAAAAAATGGATGGATTTTAAAACGCCCAGAGAGTTTTTTCTGCAGAATTCCCGAAACTTTAAAACTATGTATCGCAAAAATTTAAAAAATTTATATTTCATAGAAAAAATTTTATTTTTTTATTTTTAACCCTTTATGCCCTATTTGGTTTTTTCAAAATTACCTCAAAATATTCCGTATTTTATCACATTTTTATCCACTCAAAGGGAATTTTAGGAAAGCAATATTTGTATTAGTTACAAATTAAAAACCACCTCAGCGCAACGCTCTCAATCCGAGCAAATGCTCTCGTGTATAGAATTCGAGTACACAAAAACTCCACTAGGTGGCTGTATATCTTATTATGTGGTTTTGCAGAGAATTATGCATTTGTTGCTCAAAATGCTGCTCAGTGTTTCATTGGAACAACGATCAAGTTTCCATTCACACAGCTGTGTACTATTATGTCAGAAATAAGAAAATTGAACATCATAGTATGGTGGTACTTTGTGACGATCTCACACATAATAACGTAGCAGTAGATGAATTGCAAAAAATTCCTATGACACATTTAGTGGAGCAGAATTTATCGATAAATAAAATAATATATTTTACTGATGGAGCAGGACAACACTATAAAAATCGATTTCATTTTGCTAATTTATTGAATCATAAGAAAGATTTTGGAGTGGATGCTGAATGGCACTTCCATGAAGCCGCACATGGAAAAGGGCCTTCTGACGTTATAGGTGGAATTCTGACAGCAGCAGCTCTTTTTGTTTGGGCGAAGGAAAATATTGATCTAACTTCCGTGTATTTTTCATCAAAAGCAGAATACAGTGTACTCGAATAGTCTTTGAATATCAGATTCTCTTCAGCAAAAACAATACAAGGTACCCAAAAGTTTTATGCATTTATACCTAATGGGGATAAAGAATTGTTGTTGAGAACATTTAGATTTTCTGAAGAAACTAAAGTTTTTCCACCTAAGCGGGGCCGTAAGCAGCAAACATACGTAAAGCATTTAGTTAGGCTAAAAAAAAGAAGTACAAAAGAATTTTAATTAAAAAACCCCCCAAAAAAAAAGAAAAAGAAATTTAAAAATACAAAAAAAAAGTTAAAAATATTTTTAAAAAAAGGGATCAAATGACTGCTACGTCAACGTCGTTGACCTTGGGTTAGGCTAAATGCAGATAATAAAATTCTATTAGACTTTTAAATCAGTTAAATCACACCAAAAAATCGAATTCTCTGTAATCCTGATTGTTTTTCTTTCTTTGTACATCCTCTTTCTTCTACTGACATATTTTAGGTTAAAAATGAAAAAATAAAATTTTTTAATTTTTTCTATGAAATATAAATTTTTGCGATACATGGTTTTAAAGTTTAGGGAATTCTACAGAAAAAACTCTCTAGGCTTTTTAAAATCCATTCATTTGTTTTAGAGTTATAGCGTTTCGAAAATTATTTTATTTATTTATTTATTTATTTACAGTGAACGGGTCTACAAGGAATCATGACCCTATTGTACTAAAAAGTACTACAATAATTAAACCTAACCTAAAATTATTAAATAAAAGCACGCAGCTCGTAAATGAAGTGACCCAAAGTGTTTTCTAAAAAATTTACTTTATCCTTAATAGAATTTGCATATTTGCAGACTCTATTAAAGACCGAGTTTTCACCATACTCAGTAGGGTGAACCCTTAGGTTAAACAAGTTTTGGTGTCTAAGATTTCTGATGGGATTGTTGATGCATACCCTGGCTTGAACCTGAGGACAGTTTATCAGGCCGTTTATCGATTTAAACAGAAAAATCATATCAGCATAAAAATGTATTTTGAACCCGCTTAAGGCCGATAATATGAACTTCCTGGTAAGGGGCTCAGACCAACGACGCGAACTCGAGCTTTGATCTCACAAGGGCAAAATAGATAGCTTTAAGAGTAGCCAAATTCTTAAAACAACAAGATTTTGGTAAAAATTTGGTAATAAATATTTTGGTAAAAAGTTTGACCCCTGACAGTATGGAAACTTCGCATTACACGGATCTAAAATCAGGTATTTTCTTTTAGTTTTAACATGTACTAAAAGATGTATAATTGCCAAAAAAATCAGCACTTTTTTTTAAGTGGCTTTTTTCCAGAGAATGACTCGTATCGACTGTCGTTTTGTTGGTCAGTTGATAATTACGCGCTAAGCAACGAGGTTATATTGCCAATATTGCTGAAACAACTGGTGCTGTTCCGGTCTTGGCACTCTTATCTTAGTTGAGATGTGGTTGAGTAATAATTCAAGGTCGTTAATGGTAAATTCTTGCACCCAGACGTCACCATCTGTGAGGAGGAACACTAGTCTATTCTGCAATTCCTCTTTTCTTGATATACTTCTTTTGTATTTTTGTCACAGAGATAATGTGAAGCAATTATATCTCTATTCATTTTGAAGATAGGTTTTTCCACTAAACTAACGAATTGGATTAAAAAACGTAACGTTAAAAAATTAACGAATTTTTTTTTTAGTTGTTTTTAATTAAAAATTATCGAAAAATAAAAAAAACATATTTAAAAAAGAAAATTAGTCAGAAAATGCCATTAATCTAAAGAAAACTGCACTTTTCGAGATTTCTAGACATTAACGATTCAAATTCCCACAGAAAACTAGATTTTCGCCAGTTTTTCCAAAAAACACTTCAACGGGCATAAAAAAGTACTAAGAAAAGGAATAAAATAAAAAATCGATTTTGCGGAAGGGAGTCGTAAAGGCGAAAAACTGCATTATTTAGCATTAACGATCAAGTTCCCTACTGAAAATTTCATTTTCGCCACTTGTCACTATTGGCACTTAAAAATACACAAAATAAGGTATTAAGAAAAGTAATAAAATTAAAAATCGATTTTGCGAAAGGGGGTCGTCGAGGCGAAAATCTGCATTATTTAGAATTAACGATCAAGTTCCCTACTGAAAACTACATTTTCGCCACTTGTCACTAATGGCACATAAAAATACACAAAATAAGGTACTAAAAAAAGTAATAAAATTAAAAATCGATTTTGCGGAAGGGGGTCGTAGATGCAAAAAACTGCATTTTTTGCGATTTTTAGACTTTAACGATTAAATTGCCCACAGAAAAATTAATCTTCGCCACTTTTTTATAATGGCACGTAAAAAGGCACAAAAAAAACTACTAAGAAAAGTAATAAAAAAAATCGACTTTGCGAAAGGGGGTCGTAGAGGCGAAAAACTGTATTATTTGGCATTAACGATCAAGTTCCCTACTGAAAACTTCATTTTCGCCACTTGTCACTAATGGCACTTAAAAAGACACAAAAAAAGGTACTAAGAAAAGTAATAAAATTAAAAATCGATTTTGCGGAAGAGGGTCGTAGATTCAAAAAACTGCATTTTTTGCGATTTTTATACTTTAACGATTAAATTGTCCACAGAAAAAAATATTTTTGCCACTTTTCTATAATGGCACTTAAAAAGGCACAAAAAAGGGAACTTGATCGTTAATGCTAAATAATGCAGTTTTTTGCATCTACGACCCCCTTCCGCAAAATCGATTTTTAATTTTATTACTTTTCTTAGTACCTTTTTTGTGTCTTTTTAAGAGCCATTAGTGACAAGTGGCGAAAATGACATTTTCAGTAGGGAACTTGATCGTTAATGCTAAATTATGCAGATTTTCGCCTCTACGACCCCTTTCCGCAAAATCGATTTTTTATTTTATTACTGTTCTTAGTACCTTTTTTTAATCCCTTTAAAGTGTCATTAGGGAATAATGGGGAAATAAATTTTTCTGTGGGGAATTTAATCGTTAAAGTCTAAAATTCGCAAAAAATGCAGTTTTTCGCCTCTACGACCCCCTTCCGCAAAATCAAATTTTTATTTTATGGCTTTTCTTAGTACTTTTTTTTATGCCCGTTAAAGTGTTTTTTGGAAAAACTGGCGAAAATCTAATTTTCTGTGGGAATTTGAATCGTTAATGTCTAGAAATCGCGATAAGTGCAGTTTTCTTTAGATTAATGACATTTTCTGACGAATTTTCTTTTTTAAATATGTTTTTTTTTAATTTTCGATAATTTTTAATTAAAAAAAAACTAAACAAAAAAAAATCGTTAATTTTTTAACATTACGTTCTTTAATCCAATACTAACGAGGAGAGTCACACAACCACTACCTCTTACATATCTCCGTTCCAATCCATCATTTATTCTTAGGGCAGTTTTAACTGCTACTGTTTTTATGGTAAGATGTAAAAGACGAAGCCCTAGAGGCGCACGCAGAGACATTGTGGATGTAGTACCCAACGCACCGGTAATACTTTTCAAGACCATCCCCCTTACGTTTTCAAGTCGGTTTATAGCCGAGGATAATTTGACTCTGCTCCACCAGACCATAGATGCATACGTTAGCCTAGGAACTAGAATCGCCTTATAGATTCACGTTAGTGTAGCTGCCTTTAAATCCTATCTCCTCCCGAGGGCCCTCTTACATTGCCATAAGGCTGCTTATATTCATTTTGTTAAGGTATTAGTCTCGTAAAATGATTTTCGTCAGATTTTTTTAAAACTTTGTATCTGTATTCATGAGGTATTTATCTATGAAATGAGATCTATCCTATTAATTTTGACCAATTCTGAGCTTCAAAATATTAATTCAAAGTTTATACCTTTTACATGCAATAGCACAAAATGCATGTAAAAAATGTCTCTTATATTCAATTATAAAAAAACAAGTCGTCAGTTTTTCAAATAAAACTACTAAGTTACACATTGAGATAAAATAAATCCTTTAAAAAAAAATTAATTTTATTGACCACGCCGTATAAAAAATACAATAATTTAAAAATTCATAATTTTTCATTTTCACGTGGTTTCATTGAAAAATGTCGAAAACGTGTAAGCAATACATCACGATAACTTATAGTACCTGACTCAAAATCGTGAAAATTACATATATTATATTATATTAGAAGAGGTCACAAGGAAGCAAGTGAGTTGATATAAAAGTTTATTTTTTGTTCTTTTTATTTTGCGGGAGTTTTGCGGGAGCATTTACGCGACTAATACCTTAAGGGACATTATGAATATATAATGCAATTGAGTTTTAATAAAACTACACCCTACTGTAAAAACGTGCGTGTGATCTGTCGTAAGAAGGTAGGTATGTACTTACATGTGTACGCATATAAGATCTCAAGTGACACAGACAAGATCTCGTATAAGATCTTATGTGAGAACGTAGATACGAACGCATGTAAGTTCTTATATTAAGTTCCGTCATGCGCCGCGTATAACGTTACTCAATATAAAATTGAAACAGCGTTATTATATGAGTTCTCATCTGCGTACGTATGTAAGAACACAGGTGCGAACACACTTACGAACTCATGTGCGAACACACCTAAGTATTAAATTAAATATTTTAAATTAAATATATTATTAAAAAAAAATTCTCGCCAACGGGATTCGAGCCCATCTTACCTGAGCCTAAGTACGCCTTAAACCCCTCGGCCACCGTAGTTATAGAAACAACTTTACAAAATGTTAGTCATGTTTAATACATAAATTTCTCCGGAAAGACATGACTAAGATTTTGTAATCTATAACTACGGTGGCCGAAAGGTTTAACGCGTACTTAGGCTCAGGTTAGATGGGCTCGAATCCCGTTGGCGAGAATTTTTTTTAAATATATATTTAATTTAAAATATTTAATTTAATACTTAGGTGTGTTCGCACATGAGTTCGTAAGTGTGTTCGCACCTGTGTTCTTACATACGTACGCAAATGAGAACTCATATAAGAACGCTGTTTCAATTTCATATTGAGTAACGTTATACGCGGCGCATAACGGAACTTAATATAAGAACTTACATGCGTTCGTACCTACGTTCTTACATAAGATCTTATGCTAGATCTCGTCTGTGTCACCTGAGATCTTATATGCGTATACATGTAAGTACATACCTACCTTCTTACGACAGATCACACGCACGTTTTTACAGTAGGGCAGTAAATTACCCGTGAAAACATAAAAAATACTTTGATTAAACATAAAGGTATGGTCACACTATAAGGTAAGTCCGGGAGAGTTGGAACACCGGGAGGATAGTACACTTGCTCCATCACAGAAAATTATTCATCAAATAAAATTCTAAATACATGTGTGAATATCAAACAGTCCGAAACCAAAATATAAAATGGAAATTTTTTGCTAGAAAAACTATAAACAAAATAATGTTTCATCATTTGTAAAACCGAGAGTCGCAAGGACTCAAAGCTTTTCGGTTTAATGTTATGTGTATGTATTTTTGTTTAATTTGACGAATTTTAATTAACTTTGCGTGATGTGTGTCAACTTAGCGGAACAACTTTAAAAACAAAACACCACATAATTATACTAATTTGCTGCTAATTTGTCGCTAATTAGTTGTGAAAATAGTATATTAAGCAACAAGGGGTTAAAGGTAACCATTTGTTTACGCTGATGTTTACGATCAAAAAATGTTTACTGTTTTTATTTAACATAAATAAAAACGCTGATGTTTAAACGAGTACACAAACATCATTGTAAACAAATTGGACTGACTTTAAACCTGTTTTGCTTACGATACGTTTTATTCCAAAGGCACAAACAGGGTGCTCTTAAATGCCTGTAGGTTAGGGTCTAAATGCGTTCATCTGTTTGACCGTATGAAAATGACGTCTATTTTTTCCCTAAGGTGGAAAAAATGCATGGATCAGCTGTTCATTTTTTCCCTAGTAAAAAATGGACGCCATTTTCACACGGTCTAACAAATGAATGCGTTTAGACCCTGCCTACAAGCATCTAAAAGCGCCATGTTTGTGCCAGTGGGATAAAAAAAATATTTTGTCGCTTTTTTTCAAAACACTCGACACTTATCGCATCCTAGCAACTAAAACTCGACTTTTAATTAAATTTCTAAGTTATATCACAACAAAATAAAAGACGATTGAACTTAACATTTTCAGTCAAACGACAAAACATAGGCACTTAACTTTCAATGTTAAGTGCACAGAACTTGACACTTATCGCATCCTAGCCCCTAAGACCCGATTTTTATTTAATTTCAAGGTTATTTACGTCACGAGAAAATAAAAGATGATTGAACTTAACATTTTCAGTCAAGCAACAAAATATAGGCACTTAACTTTTAATGTTAAGTGCACAGAACTTGACGCTTATCGCATCGTAGCCACTAAAACTCGATTTTTTTTAATTTCTACTATATATTCGTGACGACAAAATAAAAGACGATTAAACTTAACATTTTTAGTCAAACGACAAAATATAGGAACTTAAATTTCGATGTAAAGTGCACAACACTTGACACTTATCTCATCCTAGCAATTAAAACTCGATTTTTAATTAAATTTCTAGGTTCTATTCGTCACGACAAAATAAAAGACGAATGAACTTAACATTTTCAGTCAATCGATAAAATATAAGAACTTAACTTTCGATGTTAAGTGCTCATAACTTGATAGTTTTGACTTGCCAGCTACTTTAACCCGATTTTTATATATGTTCACATAGATTATTTTTAACCAAATATCAAATTTGCTTTTACAAAATAAATTATTGGGGCTTACCATGTTTTACACCGAAAAAAATGTCTTCATTTGAGCGGAATCCACTCATTTTGATGCTTTTTTTCCTCTACAATATGGTATCAAAATGATTCCCCTCGTTTTGAGAGGATGTTATACTCTATCAAAATTTTTTCACTTTAACACTTAAATTACTTTAAATCATTTAAAGAAAGTTAAAATCTGTAACTACCTCCATTGATTCACATAAGGAATGGAATATTCATCAATATTTGAACATTTTGTAGGTTGTTTTCTTAAATACGCGAGTAAAATAAACATGTCCCACTGCTAGGTTGTACTTGTTTTTTACTTCAATTTCACATTCGTACACAAACAAATAATGAAATCAAAATATTATTATGTGCACAGAACACTAAAATACTATCATCCAGTCTTAAATCCCTTAAAACACACTGCAAATTGTCTTCCACAATCGAAAACTAAAGGTGGAAATAAACTTAAGTGAAAGCTGACGACGCGACTCGATGCGATACAATTGTTACTGATTGCGCATGTGCAAATACGATATGGAGAATATTCCTCTACTTTTGATCGGATGTTTCCTATCGAAATAAGTGGATTACTTTCAACATAAGATTAAACCGTATTGGTTGTAATATAATAAACTCATTTTGAGTAAAAACTCAAGATGGTAGGAATGTTCCGCTCAAATGAAGAGGATTTTTTTACGGTGTAACTGTCAGAAAACACGTTCCCTATTATTCGATTGTTTGAAGTTATGTTTGAGATATATGAATTTGGGAAAGGGTGCGTTTCAGCACTTGTAAGGAATTATCTAATTTTTTTATTCTCACTTGTTGTTTTTAATACAATATACCTTTATTATATTAATGGTCATTTCTTTTTCAAATCATGCAGCGAGAATATGTTTGAAATTTAAAAATGCTGTTTTCATGACTTTTATTGTCCTTTAACTCAAAAAAGAGAAAACTATTTTTCTGTTTTGCGAAAAAAAATTTTTTAACTGAGTTACGAGCTTTTAAAAAATTAAGTGTAAAGAGCGGTTTCTGAGTGAAAAGTCAAGTATTTTTTTCAAACCTCTCTATTTTATTTAAAAATTAATATTTTTTAACTCTATTTCTTTGGTTTCAGTAGTGGTTTAGATACTCTTTCTTTACCTTTTTAAAATTTTGAAAAAATATTTAAATTTACAAAATAGCGGCCATTTTGAAAAAACAAAAAATTCAATTTTTCCAAAAAACATGAATTTTTATGTTGTTGAAAATTTTTTTGTGGTTAAAATAATTCTGTTAAAAAAATCTTACTTTTCTCACAGTAGACATAAATTTTTTTTTATAAGTACTACAGATCGTTCACAAACTTTTTTACTTCAATTTAAACAGAAATTTGCTGCTTACACTGAGAAAACTGGAGTGTTAAATTCTCATGGTTAAAAAGTTATTTTATTAATCAGACACTGCATATAATAGCTCTTACACTCTACTATATTTTTTATTTTGTAAACATGACCCATAGTTCATAATTTCTCTTTTACTCCGGAGAGTCAAGCTGACGAGTTGGATGTTCAATTATATAATATGCGAATGTAACCGAATTTTCAATAATAAATGAATAACGATAAATACAATTTGTCAGTTTGCTATGGGTTAAAATTTTTTCTTAATGAGGTTATTAATGAGTAAACAAATAACTTGGTTATTATTAACCTCCTAAGTCCTAAGTGATGAAATTATATCAACAGGATTCTCATTGATTTCGAAGACCCTGATGTTTTTAATTACATTATGCTTTCTGTAATTTAAAAGAATTCTATTTTTTTTTAACATTTTATATTATTTTATTTTTAGATAGGTTTTTTTTAGGTTCTAGAATACAGATATGCACACAAAATGTATAGAGGGTAAATATAAGGGTAACGTTTGTATTAAAAATTGGTTCAAATAATTATTAAACTATCGGTTTTAAAACTGAATAACATTGCATCACGTAAATACAATATTTTGGAATATTTGAATTATTTTTTCTATCTAAAAGGGATTTAATCTTTGCTGCAAAGATAGTATAAATTTTGTTAAACTTTTTTAATTATTTGCAAAAAGTTAATACAAAATATAAGACAATCATGAGTTAATCATTTAAAAATATAAAAATTTGTTGTGAATAATTATTTTTCCCACTTAAATTAACTATTTTGAAAATTTTAAATAAATGCTTCCTAAAAACAGCATCTTTTTTTAAAAAAATTAGTTAACCCTGAAAACATTGTAATTTACCCTTCTGGAGTGTAAAATATATTTGACACTCTGAAGATAATAACCTTCATACAATAGAGTGCTGTCCTATAGTTGACATTGAAATATTGTCACGTTTGACACTCCTCCAGGTAAATTTAATTATTCTTTTTTCTTAGTGTACGAAGGATGGTATTTTCAGGATTTATTGGCAATTGTATAAATTTTAGTGAATTTAAAAATTAGGAAAAAACTTAATATTCCTAAGTGAACTTGTCAAGTTTTCGAAAGCCAACCATTAGCAATGTTTATTTTTAAAATATTATTTAACTTCAGATTCGCAATCAGCGACTCCAAAAACTACAGGTAGTAAAACTACCTGTAATTTGTTTATTTATAACTATAATTAATTTTTTATTACAGAATCTGAAAGAGCGATTCTTGAGCAAAAAGAAATGCCTATAGTCAACTTAATTAATAAAGTTTGATATCATTTATTTGTATTAAAACCTAATAATATAATAAAGTTGACTATAGGTATTTCTTTTTGCTCAAGAATCGCTCTTTCAGATTCTGTAATAAAAAATTAATTATAGTTATAAATAAACAAATTACAGGTTGTTTTATAATCAAAGACCCGATTTTTTTTCATTCTTTTTACATTCTTGAATGTTTTTGAATCCTTCATATTAGAGAGATATCTCTTATTGCTACAAATATCGTGTGAAAAATGTTTTAACTAAAAGATATTACTATTACGAAAATTAAATTTCAAGATGGCGCTCTCAAAATGGCGACTGAAGATGATTTTTTTTCAAATCCTAATAAGATGTAAGGTAAATGTCACAATTTGTAAGCATGTATCAATTTGTACTCATCTGAATTTAAATGCTAAAAATAAAATAAAAATAATACAAAAATAGTGTAAAAAATATATATTTTCAATTTAATTTTTTATATTCTTCGTGTTGATTTGTGTTTTATGATCCTGATTCACTTAAAAGTATAGAATTATACAGAAAAACCACAGCCTTGTAGTCTATTTTCACAAATCAAGAAAAAAATGACAATCGACATGCATTTTTCATGTGTAAGGACAAATTGGTACAATATGAATTGAATGAAAATCATTTTCAATTCAGAAAAATGTTCGCTTTATGTAAATGTTAAAAACATTTTCATAAAAAAGTATGTAACGAATTTTTTCTTGATAAACTCCCGAAAAATTTTAAGTAGGACACTAATTGGGACATTTACCTTACGAAATTTTAAAAAATTTCTAATTAGTAATCATACTTGATACAAGGCGGTTTTTGGGGTCGCTGATTACGAATCTAAAGTTAAATAATATTTTAAAAATAAACATTGCTAATGGTTGGCTGTCGAAAACTTGACAAGTTCACTTAGGAATATTAAGTTTTTCCCTAATTTTTTAATTAACTAAAATTTATACAATTGCCAATAAATCCTGAAAATACGATCCTTCGTAAGCAGCAAATTTCTGTTTAAATTTAAGTAAAAAAGTTAAGTGCCTATGTTTTGTCGTTTGACTGAAAATGTTAAGTTCAATCGTCTTTTATTTTGTTGTGATATAACTTAGAAATTTAATTAAAAGTCGAGTTTTAGTGGCTAGGATGCGATAAGTGTCAAGTGTTGTGCACTTCACATAGAAAGTTATGTATGTTGGTTTTTCATGGAATAATTATTCTTTCAAAAATCAACCTTTTTTAGATATCAAATTTAATACTCTTTAAGTATACATTTCTTCAGAACTGTGTATGTTTCGAGGCGACAGGATGGCTGTCGGCTATCAAATTTTGTAAACCACTTTTGAACAAAGATCTGCATTAGTATTAGGCATATGTGACTCAGTTTTCACTGGTCCTTTTGATTATTCATTTAGTTCTATTCGATCCAGGGTACAGTAAAGATCGTATGCATCTTCCTAGTGCGAAATAAACTTTTGTTTCTTATAATATAAAAACGCTGTTTCTGATTTATTTTTACCCATAACCCCCTATAGGTTATGGGCCCAGAAACGTTTTTTTTTAATCGAACTGTGTAAATATGTTTTAATTAATAATTATAAAACATATATTTTGGTTAATTGATTATATTATTCGTGAACACAATGGAAAGTTTAAAAGTGAAAAGGAACATTAAACAATTTGACGGTGAAAAATATAGTGTCTGGAAATTCAGACTTTTATCTTTGTTAAAAGAACTTGGTGTCATTTATGTGATAGACAAACCTGTACCTGAAAAAGTTAGTGATGAGTGGAAGAAAGCAGAAGAAACAGCTAAAAGTGTAATTATTGAATTTTTATCCGACTCGTTTCTAACTTTTGCAAAAGAAGAGAGTACTGCGAAGGACATTTTAACAAATTTAAACAATATTTATGAACGTAAAAGTTTAGCTACCCGGTAAAAAGAGGTTGATTAAAACGCATTAAAACGTTTAAATGCGCTTTGATTCCGTTTTTGTATGAATGCCTTCAAATGCCTAAAAACAAATCAGTAGCCATATTGCAAGGGAAAATTGAACATGTGATTGTTATGTTTTACTCTGATTATTGTCTTTATCAATATTTTACTTTTTAAGTTCAAATATGTTAATAGGTTAACTTCAGCTAAATAGTAGACCAAAATAGAATAAAATATCAGCACTAAATTTAACACTTAACGTCATTTTCGTATTTTGTCTTGCATGCAACAAAAAATAACAAAATGACTTTAAAACTTATGTTTGCGTTCACTTCCTCACTTTGTTTAGGTAAACTATTAGTATTAGACACAAAATCACTTTGTTTTTCACTTCAATAACGCAATTTAGTTAAAATAGATCGAACAACACAAAATAGAAAGATGCCACGACGACGCGCTGCAAAGAATGAACAAGTTAACGATAGCAGAATGGCGTCTTTTTAATCTGCTGACATAGACATAGAACGGCATTAAACTTCTTGAGGCATTGACTACGTTCAAAATTGTTTTCTTGAAGGCATTGAATGGCATTTAATTTGATACATTATCAGAAAGCATTTAATGGCATTTGGATCTAATTCGTGGTGTTTCGCTTGACGGTAAAGAAACGCATTCAATTTTTTTCATAAAATTTGTGAGCATTCAAAATGATTAAAATGAAACAAATATCAATCAAGAAAACGCGTTAAATGGCATTGAGGACAAAAACGGAATTAGTAGGCATCTGTCAGCATTCAAATGCCTGTTTTTTTAAATGCCAATTTATGCGTTTTAATCAACCTCTTTTTACCGGGTACTCAGTTGTCAATTCGTAAAAAACTGTTACTATTAAAATTGCAAGGTGATACATCTTTAATCAAACATTTTACCATTTTTGATGATTAAATTACTGAATTGACAGCTGCTGGTGGTAAGTTAGATGAGACTGACAAAGTGTCACATTTATTTCTAACTTTACCGGCGATCTATGACGGCGTAATAACTGCCATTGAAACATTATCAGAAGATAATTTAACATTAGCTTTTGTTAAAACCAGACTGTTAGATCACGAAATAAAAATCAAAAGTGATTGTGGTGATACAAGTGCTAAAGTGTTACAAGCAGAAACAGTGAACAAGCCAAATTCGGGAAATATTAACCGGAAGAAGTTTAATAATCAAGGACAAAAGCACAAGTTTAAATCAAATAAAAAGTCTTTTAATTTGAAGTGTTATCAGTGCGGAAGAAAAGGACACGTAAAAAATGATTGCATTTATTTTAAAAGAAGCGAACAGTATAAATTAAATAAAGTGCATGATTCTAAGAAAACAGCTCAAAATGTGCAATCATCAAATTTAGTGCCTATAGAAACCAATAACTCTGGTTTTGCTTTTATGGTTGGCAACTATAAAAATCAAATGAATGAAAATGAAATTGATTTTATTCTGGATTCTGGAGCATCGGACCATATTATCAACCGGAAAGATTTAGCTGCAAACTTTTCAGAATTGGAAACGCCTTTGAAAATTTCTATTGCGAAAAAGGATACCTACATACTGGCAACGAAAAAGGGTTCACTAAATGTAATTAGTGAGATTGGTGTTCCTTGTGTTTTGGAGGATGTACTCTACTGTCCTGAGATTCCTCACAACTTGCTATCAGTTACAAGAATGCAAGAAGCTGGCCTGACAATTGTTTTTGATTCAAAAGGAGTAATAATTGGTAAAGAAAGTAAGACTGTAATGAAAGGTAAAAATTTAAATAATTTAGTAATTATTAACTTTCGCGTAAACAGTCCTAAAATTAATTCTGTTATTCAGGTATGTAATAGTTTAAAAGCTAATTATGAGTTGTGGCATCAGAGATTTGGGCACATTAGTAAAAATAAATTTTTGGAAGTGAGGGATAAACATATGGTCAATGATGTGATACAAATTGAAAAAGTCACACCAAGCGATGATTTATGTGAAGCCTGTATAAGTGATAAGCAGACACGGTTACCATTTAGAAAAGAAAAGGTTAAAGATCATATCAAAAGACCATTGTTTATTGTTCATTAAAATGTTGCTGGTCCAATCACTCCTCTTACACTCAATAATAAAAATTATTTTGTTTTATTTATTGATCAATATACACATTATTGTGTTACTTATTTAATTACATATAAATCAGATGTCTTCTCAGTTTTTCGTGACTTTATTATTAAAAGTGAAGGTCGATTCAATTTGAAATTAGTAAATTTATATTGCGATAACGGTGGAGAATATTTGTCCGGTGAAATGAGGGATTTTTGTACGCAAAAAGGTATTAGCTATCATTTGACAGTTCCACGAACCCTGCAGTTAAATGGTGTAGCTGAGCGAATGGTAAGAACTGTTACTGAAAAAGCTAGAACTATGATAGCTGATGCAAGTTTAGAAAAATGCTTTTGGGGCGAAGCAGTTTTAACTGCTACTTATTTAATAAATATTACACCCATCAAAGCTTTGAATGTTGCAAAAACACCATTTGAATTATGGCATGACAAAAAACCAGAAATTAAATTTTTAAAAGTTTTTGGTTGGACTATTTATGTTCATAATAAAACCAGTAAATCAAAATTTGATACAAAATCCTGGAAAGGTATACTGGTTGGATATGAACCAAATGTTTATAAAGTATGGAATTTAGATTCTGAAAAATTCGTTGTTGTAAGAGATGTAATTGTAGATGAAACGAATTTTCTTAAATCTAGACCTGTAGGGATTCACATTAAAGGAACTCAAGTTGAAACTGATATTTCTGACTGAAGGTCAAAATCAGTAGAATTAGAAAAATCTGATAGTAGCAAATCAGATTGGTTTAATAAATCTGATAATAGGCCCATGCAAAATTTCTAAATTACATAATAATATGCGTACAAAGGATTCTTTTCATAATCATAAAGGACAAATTTCCTCTCAACCTAGGAGAAGTGAGAGAATTAAAGATCTTCCCCCTATTTCCTATAATGAAAATAATTTTCAAGATGATTTTATTTTGTGTGCTCAATCTATAATTTCTAAAACGCCCAACTCATATCACGAAATACAAGATAGAGATGATAAAGATAAATGGGAACAGGCTATTAAAGATGAAATTAATTCATTGCTAATTAATGACACGTGGTCATTTGTAAAAAAGCCTGAAAATAAAAACATTGTTGATTGTAAATGGGTATTTACAGTTAAAAGTAATGAATTTGGAAATCCGGTAAAATATAAAGCTCGTTTAGTAGCTAGAGGTTTCAGCCAGGAATATTTAACTGATTATAATGCTTTTGTAGCTAGAATAACAAGTTTTAGAATAATAATAGCTTTTGCAAACCAATTTAATTTACTAATCCATCATATGGATGTAAAAACTGCGTTCTTAAATGGTAAATTAAAAGAAGAAATATATATGAAGGTACCTGAGGGAATTAAAAGTAAAAGTAATTTTGTTTGCAAATTAAAAAAGGCATTATATGGACTAAAACAAGCAGCAAGGTGCTGGTTCGGAATTTTTGAAAAAGCTTTAAAAGAAAAGGGTTTCAAAAATTCTGAAGTAGATCCTTGCATTTATATTTTGGATAGAGGCAATGTTTCTAAAAATATTTATATTGTTTTGTATGTTGATGATCTTGTGATTGTTACAGCAGATATTGAAACAATTAATAGTTTTAAAAATTATTTAATGAATAAATTTTCAATGGTTGATTTAAAAGAAATTAAATGTTTTCTGGGAATTAGAGTTACAAAAAATAATGATGCAATAACTTTAGATCAAAATGTATATATTAATTCTATTCTAAACAAGTTCAATATGTACGAGTGCAAACCAGTTAATACACCTTTGGAAAATAAATTAAATTATGCAGCTTTAAATTCAGATAAAAAATATGAAGCACCATGTAGAAATCTGATTGGATGTTTAATGTATTTAATGGTTTGCACACGACCAGATTTGAGCACTGCTGTAAACATATTAAGTAGATACACAAATAAAAATAACGAAGAACTCTGGAAATGTCTAAAAAGGGTTTTAAGATATTTAAAAATCTCCAAAGAAATTAAATTAACTTATATTAAAGTTAAATATAATCATGTTTTGATCGGCTACGTAGATTCAAATTGGGGCAATAATGAAAATGATAGAAAAAGTACAAGTGGATATTTATTTAAACTATTTGATCACTGTACTATTTCCTGGAAGACTAAAAGACAAGCCACTGTTGCTGTTTCTTCAACAGAAGCTGAATATATGGCTTTATTTGAAGGTGTTAAAGAAGCACTTTGGTTAAAATCACTGGCAACGAGTATTAATCTAAACATTTCTGAACCAATCTTAATTTATGAAGATAATAATGGTTGTATCAGCATTGCAAACAATCCTACGAATCATAAGAAAACAAAAAATATATAGATATAAAGTATCATTTTTCTAGAGAGCAAGTTGAGAAAAACGTTATTAAATTATTATATATTCCAACAGGTCAGTTAGCAGATGCTTTGTCAAAACCATTACCCGGGCCAAAGTTCCTACAACTCAGAGCTGAAATGAGTTTAAAATAATGTAAATAATGTACTTATAAGTAAAAGTGGTCTGGTTAGGTTTTTTCTTAATCCACGCAATGAATGTCGGACCATATGTATATTTTGTTCCCAGGGAAAGCATAAGGAGGATGCATATCTAGTTTACTTAGTTATTTAATAAATGTATACGTATATGTGTCGATTCAGGGTGAAAGGGACCTTAGCTGCAAAACATTCGATTTTAAATTTTTATTATGAATCGATAGAATTTGAGTTGCTCTTTCACATACAGTAATCAAAACTTTTTTTTGTCTATTAGTTTTTCTGTTATTAGCGATGAAACATAGCCATAACCTAACAATAACATAGGCAGGCACAAGTTCAAACTCCCTTCCTGTAAAATTTAAACCATTTGATTTTTAATTGTTATTATGAATCGATAGAATTTGAGTTTCTTTTTCACATACATAAATCAAAACTTGTTTAAGTCTATTAGTTTCTGTGTTATAAGAGGTGAAACATAGGCATAACGTAACAGTAACATAGGGAGGCTCAACTTCAAACGTCCGTACGCTTAAAACTCAGTTCTGCAGCTAAGGTCCCTTTCACCCTGAATCGACACATATGTATGAATGTATAATATGATACCTCGATTAATTTTTGAGGCGGGGTGTTGGTTTTTCATGGAATAATTATTCTTTCAAAAATTAATCTTATTTAGATATCAAATATAATACTCTTTAAGTATACATTTCTTCAGAACTGTTTATGTTTCGAGGCGACAGGATGGCGGTCGGCTATCAAATTTTGTAAACCACTTTTGAACAAAGATCTGCATTAGTATTAGGCATATGTGACTCAGTTTTCACTGGTCCTTTTGATTATTCATTTAGTTCTATTCGATCCAGGGTACAGTAAAGATCGTATGCATCTTCCTAGTGCGAAATAAACTTTTGTTTCTTATAATATAAAAACGCTGTTTCTGATTTATTTTCACCCATAACCCCCTATAATGTTCCTATATGTTGTCGTTTGACTAAAAATGTTGAGTTCAATCGTCTTTTATTTTGTCGTGACAAAAAAAACCTAGAAATTAAAAAAATTATCGTGTTTTAGTGGTTACGATGCGATAAGTGTCTAGTGTTGTGCACTTAACAACGAAATTTAAGTTTGTATATTTTGTCGTTTGACTGAAAATGTTAAGTCCATTCCTCTTTTATTTTGTCGTGACGAATATAACTTAGAAATTTAATTAAAAGTCGAGTTTTAGTTGCTAGGATGCGATAAGTGTCAAGTGTTGTGCACTTAACATCGAAAGTTAAGTTTCTATATTTTGTCGTTTGACTAAAAATGTTAAGTTCTATCATCTTTTATTTTGTCGTTACAAAAATAACCTAGTAATTTAATAAAAATCGAGTTTTAGTGATTAGGATGCGATAAGTGTCAAGTGTTGTGCACTTAACAACAAAATTTAAGTTTGTATATTTTGTCGTTTGACTACAAATGTTAAGTTAAATCATCTTTTATGTTGTCGTGACAAAAATAACCTAGTAATTTAATAAAATATCGGGTTTTAGTGGATGGGATGCGATAAGCGTCAAGTTATGTGCACTTGGCATTAAAAGTTAAGTTTCTATATTTTGTCGTTTGACTAAAATTGTTAAGTTCAATCTTCTTTTATTTTGTTGTGATGAAAATAACATAGAAATTAAATAAAAACTCGGGTTTCAGTGCCAGGGTAACGAAAACTGTTAAGTTTTATGCACCTAACATTGAAAGTTAAGTTTCTTAATTTTGGTTTGCCTTTAAATGTGAAGTTCTATCGTCTTTGATTATGTGCTGACAGAAATTATCTGTGCTGTACTAAAAAATGCGGGGTTCATTGAAATGCACATTCACACATGATGTTGTGACAACTTATTAATTTTTATTGTCAAATGTTCTTTGCTGCATCTTTCTTGTTTTTGTAATGGTTTTGTAACTTTTCACGTCATAGATATAATTGCTAAAAAATGAAGGGACAGGGCCGTTTTTAGGGTTTCGTGGTTCGGGACCGAAACCCTTATAGTGAGACTTTGTCGTCCGTCCGTCCGTCCGTCGTTTACAGCCAATAGCTGTCAATTTGAGCTTGTGTGCGAGAGAGAGGGAGATAGTGAAAGACAGAGACAGAAACATCCGAATGGTTCCGGAAACACCCGAATGGTTCTGAAAACAGCCGAATGGTTACGGAAACATTCGAATGGTTACGTACACACCCGAATGGTTCCGGTAATACCCGATTGGTTACGGAAACACGTGAATGGTTCCGGAAACATAATATACTATACAAGAGAAACAGAATTAGAGACTGAGAAAGAGAGGAGACTAGTTTTTTACAATTTTTCTGGTTGTTTGTGGGAAGGAGGTGAGTAGGGATTTAGAGAAAGCCACGAAACCCTCAATTGTAGGAACATTGCGCCAGCTTTTTGTACTGTTTATTTAAATGTTTTCAGAAAAAAAGGAATTAACCAATTATTACTCAAACTTTTTTTTAAAAAAACACGAATTTTGGATAGTACATTTTATGAAGACGAACATTAACAAACTTCTATATATTTTTCCCGTAATATACACGTAAAACTACATACATGTACAAATTGCAGCATCCTAAGTCAAATAGTTTTGAAGATTAGGGGTGGGGGACATGGTCATTTTTTCGAATTTTTTCAAAAAATCGTACTTTTTAGCTTGTTAACCCTATGAAGACCGCCTTTACGAAAATTCTATACAATTTTCCTGTAATCTACACGTAAATCTGCATATTTGTACCAAATTGCAGCATCCTAAGTCAAAAAGTTTGGAAGATTAGGAGGGGGGGACATGGTCATTTTTTCGAATTTTTTTTAAAAAATCGTACTTTTTGGCTAGTAAACACTATCAAGACCGCCTTTACGAAAGTTCTCTATAATTTTCCTAAAATCTACACTTGAATCTGCATATGTGAACCAAATTGCAGCATTCTATGTCAAATAGTTTGGAAGATTAGTGGGAGGGGACATGGTCATTTTTTCGAATTTTTCTAAAAAAATCGTACTTTTTGGCTAGTAAACACTATCAAGACCGCCTTTACGAAAGTTCTCTATAATTTTTCTGTAATCTACACGTGAATCTGCATATGTGTACCAAATTGCAGCATTCTAAGTCAAATAGTTTGGAAGATTAGGGGGGGGGGGGGGGGACATGGTCATTTTTTCGAACTTTTTTAAAAAATCGTACTTTTTGGCAAGTAAACACTATGAAGACCGCCTTTACGAAAGTTCTCTATAATTTTTCTGTAATCTACAAGTAAATTTACATATTTTTACCATATTGCAGCATTCTAAGTCAAATAGTTTGGAAGATTAGGGGGGGGAGGACATGGTCATTTTTTCGAATTTTTCTTAAAAAATCGTACTTTTTGGCTAGTAAACACTATCAAGACCGCCTTTACGAAAGTTCTCTATAATTTTCCAGTAATCTACACGCAAATCTGCATATGTGTACCAAATTGCAGCATTCTAAGTCAAATAGTTTGGAAGATTAGGGGGGGGGGGACAGGGTCATTTTTTCGAATTTTTTTAAAAAAATCGTACTTTTTGGCTAGTAAACACTATCAAGACCGCCTTTACGAAAGTTTTTTATAATTTTCTTGTAATCTACACGTAAATGTACATATGTGTACTAAATTGCAGCATTCTAAGTATAATAGTTTAAAAGATTAGGGGGGGGGGGGGGCATGGTCATTTTTTTTTGCATTTTAGGTCAAAAAAGTGGTTTTTGCTGGATTTCGGCATGTTTATGAGCTCGAATCGCGTTTTCCATATCATTTTCGTAAATCCAAGGTGAAATTACATATGTGTACCAAATTGGAAGTCTCTAGCTCATATAGTTTAGAAGTTAGAGGGGGTGCGAAAACGGACACACATAGTGATTTTAATAGGGTTCCGTTTTATGGTACGGAACCCTAAAAAGCGACAAAATATTTTTTTTTACAACTAGTTAGCGAAAAATTAGGGGCAAATTAGTATAATTATAAGGTGTTTTGTTTTTAAAGTTGTTCCGCTAAGTTGATACACATCTTTGCGTGAATTTAGGAATGCTTAAGCACCTGTTGAAGGGTACGTAAAAGTTTCGATCTATGTTGAAATTAATAATCTCTTCTTTATATCACTTCATCTTTCTCTGACAATCGGGAGAGATGGAAAAGTTTTTTACCGGTGAGATAGAACAATCATTTACAAAATGCAAACATCAAGTTACTAACCAATAGATATATTTTTGCTAAAATTTGCATCTACAGTGGTCCCTCGATTAACACCGGGTAGCGGGACTGAAGCCTTTGATTCAAGCCGGTTTCTTAAGCTCCGCCTTTAGCTTCGTGTGGTGGGAATTTCAGGGAAGACTGGGCTATATTCTTACGTGTGCTTATTAGGGTGGTCCAAAAGCAACAAGAAAATAAATAAAATATGGTTAATTATTAATTGGATTTTTCAAAAATTGTAAATAATATGTATATTTATTTTACTTAAAATTAAAGTATATAAAACTTGAATTTCAGAAATCAATAATTTAAAATTGTTGTTACATTTTCAAACACCAATGCTACGGCAATGCGCGGCCATTTTCTACCTGACTTGAATCGAATCTCCTCAACCGGCTTGAATCAAATCCGGCGTTAATCGAGGGACCACTGTATTGTTGAATACTTAATTAAATGATATGAAATTGTTTTAACAACTATTTAAAGAATTTGAAACATACATCAATGTTGTAATATTCCAATATTAAATTTATTATTTTTGCAATGCAAAAACTAGCAATTGAATTTCAAATTTTTTATATAAAAGACAGTCTTCTTCAAATTGCTTGTAAACCATAAACAAATTTACATTACAACACAAACAATGTAATTTTTGTTTACTTTGCTTTAAAAAAGATGTTATTTATGGATGAAGTTGACAATTAGTTTAATACTTTCTTAAACTTAACGTGTATAAATCTTATAGTTTCCGAGTTGAAAATAACGAAATATTGACTTTCAATTCATTTTAAATAAAAACGACGCATTACGACAATATCTATTTAGTACCAAAATTTAAGTTAAAATGCTCTTTAACAAATTCTAAAATAATTATCTGCACCTAGTTATGTGATTGCATTCATGCATGCGTTAATACAAGACAAAATATTTCCTTTATGAAGAAGCAAAATTGTCAAAATTGTTTTCCCCGTGTAATTTTTATTGCATTTTAATGAGCTTGTGCTTAAAATAAAGCTAAAACATAGGGCTATAAGACGCGGTGCGATTTTTTTTATTTAAGCTATATGGGTGATTCTCCAGAAACAGAGTACTTTTGATTCTTTGATTAATAACTTAATAAACACTATCTAGATTTGGTTAAATTTTTTTTAATTTCTTCATTTTAATAACACTTAATGAATTCTCTAAAAATATAACGATTTTTGATTTTCCAAAATTTATTTTATTACCTGAAAAGTGCTAAAAATGTTTTTTTTTCTAGTTCCACAAACGGAATTTGTCATCTTTGGACAAGTATTTTGACATTAAATTTTAAACTATGACTGCTTGAGCAGTCAAGCGCCATTTGAAAGACCCGAGTTCGAATCCCGACGGAGCTAAATGTCCAATATTTTTTCACAGAATTTTCTAATTTCAAATAATTTAATCTTGAAAGATCGAAAATTCATTTGAATTTTCGTGTTTCAATTTGATTTAAATATCGAGAAAATCTTCCTGAATTTTTGAATTTAGTGTCGATATAGTAGGGGAGAGTAGTCAGAGTTGGATATAGTTTTGACTTTTCTCTATAACTTCTCCTGTAGGCCGAAGTTTGCAATGTCTCTTATATTATTGGAAAGTTCTACTAAAATTCAATGTTTTTGCTAAACATTGCCAGAAATTTGGACCAATAGTTTCGCAGTTATAGGCAATTAAAAAAAAAAAAAAAAAAAGTAGTCAGAGTTGAACATGGTAGTCAGAGTTAGGTCACTGTAGAAAATCAATGAAATATGAAGATAAATGATTGAAAATGACAATATCTTTGCCTTCGCATGATAGAATAACACTTAAATACATTTGGAAATGACAAAAGAAAACATGAAATTGAAATAAATCATATTTCCTCTTGTATCGCGAAAATGATCTGAAAGTGAAAAAGTATTACCAAAAATTTGAATTTTCTTTCTTTTAAATAGAAATGAAGTTTTTGACACCTTTTTAAGTTAACAAATTCATTTTCATTGCAAAAATGCTTCAGAATTGCAAAATTTTGGGTGTACCAACCTTGACTCAAGCGTCGTTTAGCTTCATATCACACACACACACCATGAACGCTTTATACAAACACTAAATTGCGTTCCACATTTTCGTATAACATCTTAATGAACAATTTTAGTTTTATTTTCCTTTTAATTTATTCAATTTAAAAATTAAAAAAAAAGACAAACTTAATTTGTCTTTGGCATATTTCTTCTACATTTAATTATCTAATTTTGAAACTACAATAACGTTTTTTGTTGAGCGTATAACACGGACTCGCTTAATTCGTCTATATAGTTCGCACACTTCACTGCAATCCATATAAAAAGTTTTGCTGGCATTGCTAACAAGTATTTACACACAACGACATATGGATCTACTGTGATAAAACAAAATAAACGCGATGATTCAACTCTGACCACTGTCCAACTTTGACTACTCTCCCCTAGGTTTCTAAGATGCACGATTTGTGTACGAGCCTACTCATGATTGTCGAATAAAGTTCAACACCAACAATTCTGGGAAAATTTGAATAATTAAAATTAAGTTTAAAATATATATGTGTCTATATATATGTCATGGCCGAATGAGGCGATAAATCTGTGAAATTATATCCGACATGGACCTATGTAGCTTAGTTCGTTTAGAGCAGTCAAGCGCCATTTGAAAGACCCGAGTTCGAATCCTGGCGGAGCTAAATGTCCGATATTTTTTCACAGAATTTTCTAATTTCATATAAAATTTTCTATTTTAAATATTTTAAAGTGTGGCTCAAAAACTGCTATTCCCTAAAAGAGATTTTAATATTTCGTCCATTTTAATAAACAATTTCTTAATTGTTACGTTTGTACCTCATTTTTTTTTTTGGACCGGAGTTAAGAAACGGATGAGGTTTTAGATGTTTTGATCATTATTTTAATTAAAGCCGAAGTAATTCTCACATTTAGTGTAAAAATAACAATTACGTAAAAATCAGCGGTAATAATTAACCAATTTATCTTTAAATTTATATTACAAATCAATATTGAAACAGGAATAATTGTTATATTAATAAATTAATTTAATCTTTAAAATCGACTTTGAAACTTACTTGAAATTATTCCTTCACCTCACGCGGCCGGGTTCAAAGCTGTGAGGGCTCAAGTTAACTCTACATTAATTATTAATATTAGAGCGCCTGTCGACTGAGATCGACATATTTATATAAATATCAATAAATAAAAAACAATGCGCTAACTCAAAAGAACAAGAGAAATCAGGGGAGGTAAAATGGGTGAACACAGTGAAACGAAAATACTTGGCGACAAAAGGCATATTCAGTGGCGTAACTAGAAAACTCGGGGCCCTGATGGGAAAAAAAATTTTGGGGCCTCTCGGAATCTAAAACGATATTAAATACTAAAAAAAAAAAAAAAAAAACTTCATCTGTTTTATTTTTGGGGGCCCCTAGCACCCGGGGGCCCTGATGTTTCGGTTCCCCTGCATCCCCTATTGTTACGCCACTGGGTATATTCAAAATGAGTCTATTTACAAATTTCGTCGACAATAAATACGTATTTCAGTTCTTTCGACATTTTCGCTGAACAGCTCTTCCTCACACTTTAGTTAATTAATAAATTCAGCAAGTCGACAGAAATTTTATATAGATTTATACACTTTCTCTTTAACCTTATAGGTTACAAGGCGGTTGCAAATTTGAATTTAATAACCCAGCATCTCCACAAAACAACAAATAATTTAAAATAAATTGGAGTGCTGAGTCGCTAAATTAACAGTTTAATTAACAGAATAATTAATGTTTTTCATGCGTTTCTCAACTCCGGCCCCTGAGGGTAAACGAGCATAAGCAAGTTGATCATACCTATCTTTAAGATGTTAGTTTAAAGTTTATTTATTATTTAAAAATCTTATAAGTAAATTAATATTAAATATACAATTAAAACTGGTAAGTAGAATTATAATATATAAATATATACAACATAAATAATGGAAAAATAACAACTTTTCAATTTGGCAATTTTGATTATAAATCTTTTGAAAATAATGAATAATTACTTTGAAAAATACATATTCAAATACATTATTTCAAATTATTTGTTTAGATCTAAGCGTTTTTAGATTTTTACAAATCTTATCATTGCCTTTTTTGGTTTTTAATTATTTATACCTTTAGAAATTATATACTATAATTTTGTGTTTATTTCCAGGCTGCATAATATTATGTTAAATAGAATGCTTATAACAAGAAAAAATTATTTAAGTCTTTATTTCCATTACATTTTAAAAACTGACATCGGATTTGTAATCAGCAATCGCAAAAACCTCCAAGTATCAAGTTTGAAGCAAATTCAAGCAATTATTAAAAATATTGTCCTTCATCTTATATCCGTCATTTTGAATTTTTTAAATTGACACAGGATTCTTAATCAGCGACCTCAAAAACCCTTGAATACAAATTTTTAACAGAATCTAACTGCTGGGTTTTCAGGGAGAATGAAACGGTTAAAGTAGCTTGTGACATATTGAAAAAATCAGAAAACATTGATAATTTAAGTTACTTTTTAAAAACGTTTTTAAGCTCAAATAATCATTAAAGTCACTTTTTTAGTCATAATTAATTAAAAGAATGCAAAAAAAATTTATTTTAAAATATTATTAGAAAAAATTGTCTTCTTTCCAAAAGTGCCCTGTTTATGAACCCATATAGCTTTGTTTACATTGCCTTAAAACTTGGGCAAAAAATGATTAAATTTTGAGAAATGCTGAATAACATTAACTTTCAACTAATTTGATAAGCCTTTTCCTCTTAAGTTTTTTGGATCAAAATCGCGGATCCAATATGTCGACTAATTTTTAAAAATTTTTAATTTTTTAAAATGATCGCTGATTTTGAATTCAGCATTAGATTTGCAAAATACAAAATGGCGGATCTAATATGGTGAACATTTTCTTAATAATTTTTCGAATTTGAAACTTGTCACTCAAGTGTTTTTATAATCACTGATTACGATTTTGGTATTAGATTTTATACATGCGAAATTATGGTGGACGAATTTTAAAGAACTGTTCAGAAATTAGTTATTTGGTCGTTTTCTGGGTGGCTGATTACGAATCCGGTATTCGTTTTTAAAAATTCAAAATAGCAGATCCAATATGTCGGAAGTAAATATCTTAATTTTAAGTAAAACCAACTGGTTTTTAAAATAGAATGTCTGTAGACAGTTAAACATGAATTTTTAAGAGCTAACACAAGATTTGTAATCAGTGACCACATAAAACCCCGACTAACAAACTTTAAGCGAATCTGACCAATTTTGGAAATATTTCGTCTGCCATATTGGATCCGCCATTTTAATTTTGGAAAATGGAAATTAGATTTGTAATCAGCGACCCCAAAAACCAACGAGTAACAAGTTTCAGCCAAATCTAATGGATTTTTCAATTTTTCGTCTGCTATATTGAATTCGCTATTTTGTATTCATAGAAATTAACACCGGATTCGTAATTAACGACCCCAAAAGCCTCTGTGTAACAAGTTTCAGGCAAATCTAAACGATTTTTCCATTTTTAATCCTCCATATTGGATCCGTCATTTTGTATTTTTAAAAACTAACACAGGATTCGTAATCAACGATCCCAGAACCTCATAAGCAACAAGTTTCAGGCGAATTTAAAATGTTTTAAAAATAAAAAAATTTTGATAATTACTCTAGTTTATAATTTTAAATGCATGTTCTGACCATTGACATTTTACAGTCATTTATTATGCAAAATTTGCCACTGAATCCAAATATGAAGTTAAATAGTAAGAAAGTAGAACAGTTTTTAAGATATAGCTAACTTTCAATTTTTTGAATTTTTAAAAAACGTGCATTTACTAATTGCAATTATCAATCAGATGATTGGTTTAGGGCGTATTTATGAATTTATCAACACTTTTGTTTTATTTTTAACAAAATTTTGGAAAAAAATTTACTTTTTGTGAAAATGTTAACAAGAAAAGAGATTTTTATTTCTGATTTCTCTTTTTGACATTAAATTATGATCTTTTAAAAGGAAAATAAGATCTTGCTGATCAAAATTGAATTAAAACTGCAAAAGTTATAGGTACTTAAGAAAAAAGAAAGGAATTCAATTTTTAACATATTTTATAATTTTCTTTAGTGTTACATGAATTTTGTTTTGTTGAATGTAAGAAATTAAAAAAATGTAATAAGTCAAATATTCCTTTTCTGTTTGTATTTCTGTATTTATATTTAAATACAATACCCTGCTGAGAGTAAAAAGATAGAAATCTTATCATTTTGAATCATTTTTTATCCGAGAGATAGAAAGTGTTAAGAAATTTTATCTCATTTTATCACACGTTTATTAAAGGTTATCTGATCCTATCTCTTATGTTTTTAAACCAATCCCTTTTATTATTTTGTCTATGTCTTATTATCTCATCTCAATCTCTTTTTAACCCTGTCTATTAATTCTCATCTGCTTTTATCTTCTCTCAATGTTTCTTTATTCAGTTCTATCTCTCTGTTTATATTACGAATTGCATATCTCTTCCAATAACTTCACTTCAATCTCACCCTATCCTTGCTCTATCACACTCTACCACATTCTACCCTCTATGAATAAAATGTAAAGCCTATCTCTTTCAATCGCCTTTTTTATCCTAACCAATTTTCTTGATACCCCCTGCTAAAAGTAAAAAGATAGAAATCCTATCAATTTGTATCATTTTTTAACTGTGAGATAGAAAGAGTTAAGAAAATATTATCTCATTCTATCGCACGTGTGTGTATCAAGTGTTATCTGATCCTATCTCTTGTGACTTCAAACCTATTTGATATATATATATATATATATATATATATATTTGAAAAGGATATCCTTTTCATTCTTCGTCCATATATGTCTTATTACCTCATCTGAATATTTTTCTTTGCCTTGTCTACCAATCCCTATCCACTTTTATCTTCTCTCTATATATCTTTATTCCCTTCAATCAGTCTGTTTATATTATGAATTGCATATCTCCTCTAATCACTTTATTTCTATCTCACCCTATTCTTTTTTATCGCAATCTATTGCATTCTATCTTCTGATGAATAAAATATATAGCCTATCCTCTTCAATGGCCTCTTTTCTATCTTAACCTATTTTCTTAATGACCACAGATTACTTTTTCTATCTTTCGTCAATAACATCAACATCCAATCTCTATCAGTTTTTTCTTCTCTATTCCAGTCTATTTCGTAACATTGTAACTGCTTTCATTCGTAATGCCAACATTTCCGATTTCTCCTTGGTTAAATCTAAATCTCTTATCCAATCATTCAGTTCAGATTGCATAAGAGGCATTGTACCTTTTTCTGGTTTAATATCAATAGAAACATCAGTGTCATGTGAATCACTTGATTCAGATAAACCATCAACTTGATTTTTTCGTTTCGGGCAAACAAGATACGGAAATGAAGGAAATCGTGAAATTGGTTTTGTAAACGAATAAACATCAGCATACTCAATAGTTCGATGACGTCCACATATTGCTTTATAATGGTTAAGCAAAAGTAACAGTCTACTTCATGACATGTGGGTTGCTGCCAAATTGTAGGAACACCAAATGACAAGTAGCGACTACGATTAAATAAACTAATTTTAGTTACCGATTTCGTAAATTGTAAAAAAATTACAAAAAATTATACGTACTTTGCTCCTGACTTCCACATAGTTAAGCCAGTTTTTTACGTGTTACACAAAACTTTAGGTGTCCATGATTCGTCGAAATTCTCCGGAGTAACTTTAAAATATAACTGATATGCATTTTGCAAAAATGCAGTAAAATTTGATGGTTGTGCAAAAATATATTGACCACTGATATAACAAAATTTGTTTGGATCTTTCTTGCATTGGTATTTGCGTTTCGCAGAACTCATATTTCAGTATTTTACAATAAATTAAATCCAACGCGATAATTACAAGATGACCGTATATGGTTAAAAACAATAAAGTGAAACTAGTTTGTGAAAGTGATACCAACAGAAAAATTAGTGTCAACATAATTAGTTTAAATAAATGTTACCAATATTTATAAATGTATTAATATATTTAAATATAAATACAGAAATACAAACAGAAAAGGAATATTTGACCTATTACATTTTTTTAATTTCTTACATTCAACAAAACAAAATTCATGTAACACTGAAGAAATTATAAAAAATGTTAAAAATTGAATTCCTTTTTTTTTTCTCAAGTAATTACTTCTGCAGTTTTAATGCAATTTTGATCAGCAAGATCTTATTTTCCTTCTAAAAGATCATAATTTAGTGTCAAAAAGAAAAATCAGAAATCAAAATCTCTTTTCTTGTTAAAATTTACATGAAAAGTAAATTTTTCTCTGAAATTTTGTTAAAAATGAAGCAAAATTGTTGATAAATTCATAAATACGCCCTAAACCAATCATCTGATGAAAAAGGTTGTATAGATTATTGGTAAAAAATTAAATTATCTTTAATTTAAAAAAAAAAGTTTAAAACTGACCGTATATGTCCACGGATAATTGCAATTTAGTAAAACACTTTTTTATATAAATCAAAAAATTGAAATTTAGCTGTATCTCAAAAACTGTTCTACTTTATTACTATTTAACTTCATATTCGGATTCAGTGGCAAATTTTGCACAAGAAATGACTATAAAATGTCAATAGTCAGAACATGCATTTATATATATTTTGTAAACTAGTGTTATAAAGTATATTTTTATCACACTTACATCAAAAGTTAGATTTTACGGCTCGTTTGGGAACCTTTAAGAGCTCATTTCACGGCCTAGGCCGTGAAGTAAATGAAGTCGGAATCTGATTGGCTGATGCTGGTCAGCTGACCTTTACTTTATGGTACAGCTGCCCAAAGTTTTCACGGCTGTTCACGGTTTCGCCGTCCTCCGGGGGCATTTCTAAGTCTGTCGACCTACTCCCACCTGGGTCAAAATTTCTCAAAAAAATCAATGTTGGTCTCGGGTCTTTCGATTTCTATGAAACTTGGTAAAAATGTAGTATTACATGACAGAAGTTTTGCACAAAAATATTTTTTGAAAATTTTCAAAATTGTTTTAATAAATTTTGTTCATATTTATGGTGTTTATAAATAATATACCAACACTTTGAATGTAATATAAGACCAAATTTTTTTTCAAAATTTGCCCCGAAAAAAGACAAAAAAATTTTTGATTTCATTTTTTTGATCAAAAGCACCCCTACGATTTCTTTTTAATAACGATATTTCGTTTCCTTATTTTTTCCTGAGTTGATTAAAAAAAAAAAGTTCTGGAGACTTTAAAAACAACCGAGATATTGGACTTTTTGTGACGCGGCCTACGCTCTCTGAATTCAGGCAAGCTTAACGCAGGGACACGGACGCATTTTTTCAATCATTTTCATCGTTAATTATTTTTATTATTCGGCATGTAAAAGGTTCTCAGAATACCATTTTCTTACGTACTTTTCATCGCTCTTTCATAATCTGTCATCAAAATTGCAAAAAAATAAAACTCCAAAAAGCTATGACCACTTTTTTGGAAAAAAATGCAAATTTTTGACAATTTTGATTCAAAATGATTTTTTTCTACGTAACCAGTAATCAGAAAATTTCTGCACCTAAAAATATCGCGTCCACAATATTCAAGCTTCAAAAGAATGGACCATACATTTAAAAATGTCAAGATCGCGGATCCAAAATGGCGACGATAGAATTTTTTTCAAAAAATAGACACCCAGTGACTCTTTTCTTAATTTTTTTTTTTTTTAATTATACACTTGTCTATTGGCTTTTTCGCACTTACAAGTGTTCACCGAGGAAACGCCTACAGGACGACTTTGAAGTAGGAGTACTCGCATTTGCCTGGACCACCCATAATTGGGTTTTCTCGCCAGTGGAGAGGGAAAACTGTAGAAAGACCTCTTCTTGAGTACAACCGGTTTATCGACAGTCGAGTTCTAATGATTTGCACAGGTCAGTTACCGACAGTGCATATCATTATTCCTCGACGTCAAACCTTCCACTGAAGTTATCTCACGAGCTGAAAAAATCCCAGACTTGTCGGGGCGCGAACCCAGCAAGCTGGACTTGGTGCGACCGCAGAGTCTAGTATTTAACCAACTGAGCTAACTCCGTGGTGACTCTTTTCTTAATTCTCTCTTTATATGTATGAAAATGAGTACCTACTTGTTTTTTGGGTCGCTGATTGTGAATCTAAAGTCGGATTTCAAACATTCAAAATGGCGGATCCAATATGGCGGTCGATATTTTTTAAATTAATTGGATTTATTTAAAATTTGCTGCTGGGTGGTTTTTGGGGTCGCTGATTGTGAATTTAATGTCAGTTTTAGTTACTTCATTGAAAAAAGGAATTCCAATATAATTTCCCATCTAATTGCACGAAGTTCATTTTTATTTGACAGCATTACATATTTCTTTTACATTTCCTTGACAACAAAGTAATTATAATATGTCTATGCATATTATATACTAATACTTTCTTTGACAACGGTTACAATTTTTTGCAGTATCTGTGGGTTGCAATTTCTTTCGCAACTGCATTGATTTGTTCTTCTGGCAAATATTATTTATTTATTATCTATTGAGCATTAGCACTAAGGTGTAACGCCATTCGCAACAGTAATTATAATATGTCTATCTATATCATAAACTTGTACTTTCTTTGACAACACTCATAATGTTGAATTTTTTAAATCTAACTTCAGATTTGTAATCAGCGACCCCAAAAAACCACGGGTAGCATGTTTGAAATAAATTTGATCAATTTCAAAAATATCGACTGCCATATTGGATCCGGCATTTTGGATTGCTAAAATATGACTTCAGGTTCACAATCAGCGACCCCAAAAACCCTCGAGTTTTAAAATAAATCCGATCAATTAAACCATCCGCGATCAAAAGGGCTTATGAACGAGTGCGCAGGTCCCCTGGCGCAGCCGTAGACTCGCTGTACGAGACGCCAACGAAAGTCACGCGTAAGTCCTTTTGATCGCGGTGGGTTCAATTCCAAAAATATCAACCTCCATAATGGATCCGAAATTTTGAAGTTTTGAAATCCGACTTTAGATTCACAATCAGCGACCCAAAAAACATTTAGGTACTCATTTTCATACAGATAAAGAGAGAATTAAGAATCACCATTTTGGATCCGCGATCTTGACATTTTTAAATGTATGGTCCATTCTTTTGAAGCTTGAAGATTTTGGACGCGATATTTTTAGGTGCAGAAAATTTCTGATCACTGGTTACGTAGAAAAAAATCATTTTGAATCAAAATTGGCAAAAATTTGCATTTTTTTCCAAAAAAGTGGTCATAGCTTTTTAGAATTTTATTTTTTTGCAATTTTGATGACAGATTATGAAAGAGCGATGAAAAGTACGTAAGAAAATGTTATTCTGAGAACCGTTTACATGCCGAATAATAAAAATAATTAACGATGAAAATGATTGAAAAAATACGTCCGTGTCCCGGCGTTAAGCTTGCCTGAATTGAGAGAGCGTAGGCCACGTCACAAAAAGTCCAATATCTCGGTTGTTTTTAAAGTCTCCAGAATTTTTTTTTTTTTAATCAACTCAGGAAAAAATAAGGAAACGAAATATCGTTATTAAAAAGAAATCGTATGGGTGCTTTTGATCAAAAAAATGAATTAAAAAATTTTTTTGACTTTTTTCGGGGCAAATTTTGAAAAAAAATTTTGGTCTTATATTACATTCAAAGTGTTGGTATATTATTTATAAACACCATAAATATGAACAAAATTTATTAAAACGCCACAAAGATATTCGTTTTTGAAAAAAACGGTACTTAAAATTTTGACACCCTGTAAAAACCACAATTTTGAAAATTTTCAAAAAATATTTTTGAGCAAAACTTCTGTCATGTAATACTACATTTTCACCAAGTTTCATAGAAATCGAAAGACCCGAGACCAACATTGTTTTTTTTGAGAAATTTTGACCCACCTAGAAATGCCTCCGGAGGCCCTTTTTTACCATAACCACCTCTCCCTAGGTTCGAATTCTTAGTTTTTTGTGCGATAAAAAATGTTATATGACACTTGGACCCTTTCGGCGCTTATGTTCTCGTGTATCGTACAACTTGCAAAGCCATATCAGAGCCTCGGCTACTTTTCGGTGGTGACGAGGCTTCATCGAACGTAGCCAAGGCGAAGCCGAGGTAAAGTGAAGATATGAAGCCGAGGCTGCGATTGGACTTAGGCTCGTATTACGATACATACTCGTACTATAAATTGTCATTTAGGGTCCTTGTGTTATAAATAACTATTTTTAAAAAATAGGAAATTTTATGCACAATTTAATCTACATATTTTTTAAGCTCTGTCCTTCCTGTCGATAACGCACCACGGTTGAATGAAAAATAATAATTTTCTTGGAAGATATTGAGGTTTTTGTTGTTAGGATATCTATGTCTCTTGGGCGCGTGAAAGGGTTAAAGCAAATAAAAAATGCTATATAGGTTAAACGAAAAGATCACAGTTATCGCCCTATGTTTAAGGCCAGGTTCCTCCAAAAAACGTGTTTTTTTCAAACTTATTTTATTGATATTACAACAAATTTTTTTTAATCAAACTTTTTTCATATACAAAGACACATAAAAATACTAATTAAAAAAATTATTATTTTTTTTTCAAAATGGCGACACCGAAAATGGCTGTTCAAAAAAATCCCTTTTGTTGGTGTGTGTCACGCTATCTCTGAATACATTCAATTGAAAGCAAAAATCAAAATGGTTTCTTATTCTGTATGACATTGGCTATGGTGTGAACTAGAATGAAACATTTTGACAAAAAAAAAACAAAATGGCGGGACTTTTCAGTTTTTAACCCTTTTTTCACTTTTAATTGTTTATAACTTTTTTAAATAATGATGAATATTTTTGGTTCTAGTTCACATCATAGAGAGACATTTGAAGAGTAAAATGACGTTTGGTTCATATTGATAAGTGCAATAGTTTCTAAATAAGAGTGACACCCAGTTCAAAAAACGTTGTTTCGAGAAAAACGTGGTTTTGAGAAAAATGCGATTAAAGTTTTTGTTCGTGAAAAATCGTAAAAAAAGTGAATTTTACACATGTATCCAATCCAGCTGCGTACAGAACTTCTTCCTGATCGTCATAGGTGTCATTTTCAAGAATTTTTGCATTTCTTGCTGCAATCCTGTAATCTTTAGACGCTTCTGTGGCCGCTCGAGCGGCCGGATTTACCGCTTAGCGCGCACCGCTTTCCCCTGTTGTATACCTACTTCTCGGTCGTGCGAACCTTCGGGACTAATTCTATATTATTTCTAAGAGTATTTTCTAGCAATTTACGGGGGAAATTTTTTTTAGATTTTTTGAAAATTGTTTGGAGGAACCTGGCTTTAAGCTATATTTTAAGCACACTGTCATTAAAATGCAAAAAAGATTACGCTAGAGAAACAATTTTGACCGCTCTTCTGTCATTTTTGCCCACTGTACGACGAAAAAATTATTTGAAGGCTCATACTAACAATTTCATAACACGAGAAAATTCGACGATCTTTACGAAAAAAATTTTTCTAAAATAACATAAAGAAAGTGTACTTTATATATTACACAGGCCTGAGAAATTTCCCATTTTTCAGTTTCTAAAATGGGTCAGGGTGATTCTTGTAGGTTTTTTCGCGCTGAACTCGAACTTGTTGCCCAAAATGGTCCCTCACATCGAGATTTTGAGTAATACTAGGTCAAATATCCCAAAAATGACCTAGTATTACTCAAAATCTCGATGTGAGGGACCATTTTGGGCAACAGATTCGAGTTCAGCGCGAAAAAACCTACAAGAATCACCCTCACCCATTTTAGAAACTGAAAAAAAATGCCCCCTCGTGGTGTCACCTTGTCGTGGTGGGGGGGCTTAGGACCGGCCAGGTGCTTGTCCTTCGGACGCCATCACTGGACGAGCTGTTCGGCTCTTCCCAGAACTCATCGACTCCCGATGTCTGGCGAGTTTGGGCACAGGGGAATGAACGGGACCCCGTTAATTCGGGTAGCCGCCGTTTTTCGAACCTGTGCACTAGCTATCCTGTGCGGATGATGTTAATTCGGATTCCAAATGGGGGCTAACCATCCTCGTTAGCTGTGGACGACATGGGTTCTGGGAGGAATAGGACACTCCTGCCTTCTTGGTTTTTCTAAGTTGGTGTGAAGTAGTCTCGATCTAGGTTTGGCGCCCGGCCGACTGGTTGTCTGTCCGACCTGACCAACGACACTAGCCGAGCGGCACCCTACAGGCAGTACATTGGGAGTGGTAAGTCTGGTCACGGCGTTTCCAACCGTGACATGTACGAATCTGATGTGAGCGTAGCTCTGCCGAGGTGGACCTGCGGTAGGGTGTCAGGAGCCAGCCCCTTCGGGATTGATCGGCGAGTGCGTAATGGTATCCGAGGGTGTACCCGCTCCCAATCAAGGCGGCCCGCCACTTTACGCACGAGGCGCTGGTAAACTAACAAAGCATGGAGAACCAAGAGGAAAAATCAGTTGAGAAAATGGAGGTAAGCGAAAACCAAGTAGAGGCTTTGCCATCTATGTCTGGTCAAGCTAATCTTCTTCTTCCGAGTGTCCGGATTGGTGAGCAGGGACGATTTAGGGGAAACGTCGTCCAACAGTTGGGCGAAATCCCAGAGTTCTTTGCAACCATTAAAAAAGGCATAGGTAAGCAAAAAAACATTAAGATGGAAGTCCAAGAGGCAATCACAGCGCTCGAGGCAGCCTTGGAAGTAATCCGCAAAAATTTGCGGTTTATTGAAACGCAGACCCAGACGTCTGCAAAGGCAGCCTTGAACAATGCTAGCTTGAGAAAGACAGGCGACGACAAAAAACGTCCCCGCACGGATGGCGATAGCCCACCGACGCCAAAAGAAAGGGAATTAAAACGAAGAGTCCCACAAACAAGGCGTGGGCTTCCTCCGGCAAAAGCGGAAACGCCTGGTAAAGCCGGCGAGGCAGCCAAGAATGCCGAAAGCGTTCAGCCTCAGAGGACCTGTGCTCAGGTCCTTCTAGGCATAGAAACGGCCGCCGGCCCCTCTGGCACTCAGCCTGCAAGGGCCACAACAGGCGCAGACGAAGAAGGCTTTGAACCTTTTAAAGATAAAAGAAAAGAGGCTCGTAGGCGTTATAAAGCCAAGAAAAAGGAGAAGCAGGCCGAGAAGCCTCGAAAAGAGAAAGCTTCTCTTCCGAGGCTTAGGCAAACCGAAGCCGTCAGGATTTCAGCGAAGGATCCTAATTCCTACGCTGAAATCCTGAAGGATTTGAAGAGGACCCTGAAGCCGGAAGATTCAGGGGCAGAGGTTTTGAGGACACGGAGAACACTCAACAATGAGTTTCTCCTTGTCCTCAAAAAAGGACGAAATCCGTCCCAGTTTGCGGGAGCGTTGACTGAGGCTCTTCGAGAGAGGGCCACAGTCACTGCTCTCGTAAACAAGCGGACATTGGAGATAAGGGACCTCGACGAAGCAACCTCCAAGGAGAAAGTTGCTGAGACCCTAAATAAAAAGCTCGGCGGTGCCAACCCGGAGAGATCTGTCAACATTGTCTCGCGACTCCGTAGATCAATGTTGGCGTTGGTATGCCTACCTGAGGCAGAGTATAATACTCTGCTAAAGATGGAAAAAATCCGGGTTGGGTGGATTAACGCCCTAATCCGTGATCACCTGGAAGCCGTCAGATGCCAAAGGTGTATGGCATACGGCGACCCGACCCGCACCTGCAAAGGCCCCGACAGAATCAAAAACTGTCGAAAATGCGGCGGAGCGGGTCACCAGGCCAAAACCTGTGAGGTTCAGGAGCCCAAGTGCATCACTTGCGGAGACTTGGGCAAAACTGAACTGAAGCACTGGGCCGGCAGCACATCCTGTCCGGTATATAAAGCAGAACAGCAGAAGCTTAAACAGGCAAAAGCCTAAAGTTTCTGCAGATCAATCTGCATAAGTGCAAGGAGGCCCAAGACCTCCTAATGCAGACCGCCAGGGAGAAAAAGATCGATGTCTTGTTCTGCACTGAACAGAACAGAAAGAACGTTCTCGCTCCCTGGTTTCAGGATAAATCTGGAAGAGCAGCCATACAGATCTGCAATTCCGAATTGCGGGCAGATAAGTTCCTGGTGACAAACGTGGATTCGTGTGGGTCGAAATGGCAGGCATACGCATGTATAGCTGTTATTTCTCACCCAACGATAAACTGTCAGTCTTCGAAGATCAGATTGATGTCCTCGAAATAAGCCTTAGAGAATCCAGGTTGGATACTCTCATTACAGGTGACTTTAATGCTAAGTCACCAGAATGGGGTGGGACAAGGCTCGATAAAAGAGGAATTTTGGTCGGAGAAATGATCTCCAGGAACAACCTGATGGTTGGGAACCAGGGGAGATCTTGGACCTTCAGGAGAAACGGGCAGGAACCACGGAGTTCTCCGCGAGAATGGCCCAAAGTGGAACATTAAGAAAATCGACAAGGAGAAGTTCGGCCGGTCCCTGGAAGAATCCTGCCTCATAGAGGACCTGGGATGGGTGAAGAGGCCGAATAACCTTGAAGGGGAGGCGCGGACGGTGAAAAATATGATTGTCACCGCATGCAACGCGTCTATGCCGCGCTGTAGAAGCACAGCTCCAAGAAGAAGAAATGTATACTGGTGGTCAGAGGAATTGGCCTCTTTGCGAAAGGCATGCCTCAAAGCAAGAAGGAGATATGACCGTTCAAACGGAGATCCTCTGCTGAAGGAGGCATATACAGAGGCCAAGAGAATCCTCAGGAAGGAGATACGCGGCGCAAAAAGGAAGAGCTGGAAGAACCTAATCGGTGACGTCGAAAATGAGCCATGGGGTCTGGCTTATAAAATCGTTAACAAGAAATTGTTATCGAGGCAAAAGACCTCCAGTCTAGACAATCCCGATTGGGTCCGGCAAATTATAAAGGCCTTGTTTCCTCCAGCAGAACCATGGTCTAGGATGGACTGGAGTGACTGTCAAGTCGGTGAGAATCAACTCTTCACTCTTACAGAATTGCAGAATGCAGGCAGCAGGTTGAAGCCAGGCAAGGCGCCTGGAATCGATGGGATAAGCAACGAGATCCTTAAACAAGTGATCGTTGCTTCACCTCAGATTCTCTTAGAATGCTACAACAACTGCCTAAAGAGAGGAGAATTTTTCCGCGACTGGAAAAGACAGAGGCTGGTCCTCCTAAGGAAAGGAGACAAACCTCTAGATAAAGTCTCATCCTACAGGCCTATATGCCTGTTAGATACGATGGGTAAGCTTCTGGAGGACATGGTTCTGCAGAGAATGCAATCTCACTTGACCAGAGAGAATAGTCTGTCTGACAACCAATTTGGTTTCCGCAAAGGCCTGTCCACAGTAGACGCCATTCAGAAGGCGGTGGACCTAGCCAGAGAAGGAAAAAACAAATTGGGACCAGGGAAGAAAAAGGGCTTCTGCGCGTTGGTAGCCATTGATATACGCAACGCGTTTAATACCGCGCGATGGGAAGATCTCATCAAGTCGATGAGAAACAAGGGAATACCGCCCTACCTGTTGCGGATAATGGATAATTATCTTAGCGACAGGAGCGCTGCTAGTCACAGACAGACGTGGTTATACAGCCCCTGGTATTCAGATAGACGGATTCGAGGTCCAATGGAGGAATCATATCAAATATTTAGGTGTCGAACTCGCCAAATTTTTGAATTTTAAACACCATATAGCCGTAGCATGTCGGACCTGTATGGGCTCCTACCCTGCGAAATGACAGAAGTAAAACCATCTGTAAAAGGATACTGTCCGAGCAAAGAAATGCTACTACACGTATCATTTCGGCCTATCGGACAGTACCGACGTGTGCTGCTCAGGTCCTTGCCAGTGTCCCGCCGGCAGATCTTTTGGCACAAGAAAGGGAGGAAGTTTTCCTCCTTTTCAAGAAGAGAAATTCTTCCGCATATACTAAAGATAATAGACCCAGCAAGGACCAAAGTCGCCGAGATGCGAGAAGCAGACTCGTCGACAGATGGCAAGAACGATGGAGCGGGGAGGACACAGGCCGATGGACGTATCGGCTGATACCTACACTCGCCACCTGGATAAGTAGGAAGCACGGAGTGGTTTCCTACTATTTAACCCAAGCTCTCACAGGGCACGGGTGTTTCGGCTCCTATCTGGAGCGATTTAAAAAAGTCGATAGCTCGGAGTGTGTGTACTGCAAGTTCCCAGTGGACGACCCAGAGCACACAATCTTTAGCTGTAAGCGTTGGGACGCGGAGAGGCAGGTTATGTTTACTGGTGTTAATCACAAGGTTACACCGGAGAACATGATCCCGCTTATGACTCGCTTTCCCGAGGATTGGCGAACCATCGAGACCTTCATACATTATGTTATGAGGGTCAAAGATCTCGATGGTCGCCAAAGAATGGAGGTCCCGTAGAATAAGGGAGAAAGTCGCTTTCGCGACAGAGGAGGGGATATAAGACTACTCCCGATGGCGATACGCGCGAAAAGTGCTAGCCGGGAGTGGTTCTTAAGGTCCCCAAATAAGGGTGTGTTTTTAGCGGGTCGGCATAACATCGCCACCCCCGCATAACCCTGTAGTGCGGGCTACAGGGTACCTACGCAAAAAAAAAAAATATCCCAAAAATGGCAAAAATATTTTTAGGAATTTTTTCTGAAAGACTAAAATTTTTTCTTTAGCTTTCTATATTAGCATCATTTCGTATGCATTGTCAGCTTTAAAACCCATTTATAAAAATTAATTAACGATGATTTTTAAAGAATTTATGAATATTTGAAATTATGAGATTTAACCCCATTAACCCTCCTGCGCACGAGTTTTTACTTGAAAAGTCATTTCCAAATGAATACATTTTTCAGACTGATAGATTTTCATATAACTTGGTACCTTGGAGCATTTGGTGTGGCTGATTACGAATCTAAAGTCAGTATTACAAAATTCAAATTGGCAGATCCAATATGGCAGACGAATTTTAAAAAAATTCTTGGATATTAATATAAATTGAATTAATTAAATAAATATATAATATATAAATTAAATTAATATAAATTTTAAGGGGTTACATGGGTTTCACAGCTTTAAAAAATCAATTTTTTTTTTTTATTATCTTTTTAATTTCTAGAACATCTCGAGAATATTATCTTAAATTTTCAAGTCGATCCGAATAAAAGCAAAAAGGATGCCCTAGATACTACAGCTGCTGCAGGTTCTTTACTTTATGGCCCAGGAATCGACGATTCAATGAAAGTTAACAAAAATGTTTTATTTCTAGTTTTATTGTTACTCAAAACTTATGCGTTTTTTTCAAAACTATGTTTTCAAAGTCGGTTGTCAAAATTTCTCGGAAACTACCCAACCGATCTTGATGAAATTTTGCACAGGCCTTCGAGATACAATTCTTCAGTACTTGGACGAAGGTTTTTTTTTCTTCAATCACAACTATTAAAAAAAAAAAAATGTTGAGCAAATTTTACCAAAATTTGCACTTTTTTGTAAAAAGGTCTGCCAAAAATCCAATTTTCACTTTTTTCTTTATCCCTTCGTCCACTTTCTAGTTTCAGGTTTGTACTAAAAGAAAATATTTAGTTTTTTCATTTCAGATGATTTTGTCAGGAATTGTGCTGTCAAGGCGGACGCACCTTTTTCCGAGGGGAAAAATATAAATTGGTATAGTGGGGTTTTCAGACTCGCTGATTACGAATCTGAAGTCCGAATTACAAAATTCAAAATGACGGATCCAATATGGTGAACGAATTTTTAAAAATTTGTTGGATTTTAATATAACTCGGTACCTTGAGGTTTTTGGGGTCGCTGATTGCGAATCTGAAGTTTAATTACAAAATTCAAAATGACGGATAAAATATGGCGGAAGATTTTTAATAAAATGTTGGATTTTAATATAGCTTCGTATTTAGGGGTTTTTGGGGTCGCTGGTTGCGAATCTGAAGTCAGAATAACAAAATTATAATAACAGATCAAATATGGCGGACGAGCTTTTAAAAAAAAAATTGGATTTTAATATAACTTGGTACCTTGGGGTTTTTTGGGGTCGTTGGTTAGAAATCTGAAGACAGAATAACAAAATTCAAAATAGCGGATCCAATATGGTTGACAAATTTTGAAAAAATTGTTGGATTCTAATATATCTTGGATTTAAGAGTTTTTGGGGTCTCCAAAATTTCGTATTTTGGGAATCTTACTTATATTGGTATTAAGCAATCCAAAAGATCCCCGGAAACTAAATTTCATAAAAATCCATCTGTGACGCGTCGCGAAGAAAAGCACCTAAGAAGCAAAAAATCGATTTTCGGATTTTGATGATAATAGATAAATTAAATGTCCCTTTTTCATTATCTAAAGTCAAAAAACATTTTCACTGAATATTTTTCACGTATTTAAGACTTAAGCATAAGCGATTTGTACAGAATCCATGGGCGCGCGCGCCGCTTCTTTTCGCTCTCCTGTAAAATTGCCGTTTGGATTCTTAGGTGCTTTTCTTCGCGACGCGTCACATCTATTTCTCAAATTTTTTAAAAAAATTTGTCTGTCATATCGGATTTGCCATTTTGAATTTTGTAATTCTGACTTCAGATTCGTAATCAGCGACACCAAATGCTCCAAGGTACTGAGTTATATGAAAATCTATTAGTCTGAAAAATGTAGGCATTTGGAAACGACTTTTTAGGTAGAAACTCGTGTACAGGAGGGTTAATGGGGTTAAATCTCATAATTTCAAATGTTCATAAATTCTTTAAAAATCATCGTTAATTAATTTTTATAAATGGGTTTTAAAGCTGACAATGCATACTAAATGATGCTAATATAGAAAGCTAAAGAAAAAATTCCTAAAAATGGCTATTTTTGCCATTTTTGGGATATTTGACTTAGTATTACTCAAAATCTTGATGTGAGTGACCATTTTGGGCAACAGATTCGAGTTCAGAGCGAAAAAACATACAAGAATCACCCTTACCCATTTTAGAAACTGACCCTCACAGGCCTGTGTTATTTGTCTTCTACTACTCCATCTTCTATCATAAGGTCATTTTAAAAATGTAAAACACCGTGATTCATCTCGTGGCGCATGATTATTCCTCAGATTTCATTCTTCTAATTTTCAGGCATCGAAATATTTATTATAGACTTGCAATTTGACGTGAATCTTATAATTCGAATTATAATTTGATAGAATGTTTTGTTTACTTGGATTTTAATTGAAACTAATTTCTAAATAATAGAATTCTTTTTTGGCATTTAGAAAATAAATTATTTATCCTAAAGTTTATTCCCCTAATGGTCATTTAACATAATTATTGTTCTTCCGAAAAACCACAGAAACTAAAATTTGATTGTACTAAACGTATATTAACATAATTTTCTATATTTTGAACATTCATCTAACCTAAAATTAATTTAAAGTAATTACCCTTTGATATAAATTGTATTAATCTAATTATTATTTAACGTAACATCGGAACGTAACCTTTGGAAAACTATTGTCTGATTCTTGGTTAGTAAATCTTGTCGACCTGTGTTATCCAACCCGACAGAATTTGGAAAAGATTAATGTTATAAAAGTAAAGAGGTACCTTCTTTGCGAGGCTCTGCAGTCTAGGTGCATTTGTAAAAATAACATTGTACTGTACGAGAAATTGCAAAAGTCCTCCCATTAGAATAGGATAGTTAATCAATAAAAGTTTTACCAAGAATTTTGTTTTTATATTTTTTTATTAGCTTAGGGATTCCTATACCCAAAAATATAATTTAAGTAAGTAAAAGTTTAATATTTAGATAAAAAAAATTAAATTATAATTTAAGAGTGTTGGAGAGATTGAGTTTGAAATTTTTCGGGGGGCACCACCGCAATGCTCCCACAATGATCGGCACTGAAATCCAAATGCCACGAGATAGCATGCGACAGAGATGTAGTATTTTGCACGAACACTTATTTTCAGCACAATATTTTACAACATCCCAACACTTATCCAAAGTTTAGTAAAAACACGACGATTCCCACATGAATATACTCTTATTCGCGCACAAGAACTTAGAAATATATTGTGTAGATCTATGTCAAGAAGTAAAGGTGCAAATATATTTATTTTACGAAACGAAAAGATGAAAGAGGTTTGACATTGGCAACGGATAAAAAGAGACAGAGATAGTCAAATTTAAACGCACGCTTATTTCTCGAACAATATGTCACAACTTCCCGACACTTTTCCGAAGATTAGTCAAAATACGACGATTCCCAAATAAATAAATTTTTATTTGCGCACAAGAAATTAGAAATTTGTTGTGCAGATCGGCATCAAGAAGTAACGACGAAAATATATTTTTTGTTTATAGAAACAAGATGACAACTTCTCGCCAAAAATACTTACTGAAGTTAAAATAGAGGTAAATCCTTCCATATTATTTTATTTAAGAAAAACCAATAAATGATCTTAGGAAGGTAAAATTGAATACAACTTCAACAGTTACGTCAAATTAGCATAGCGACGTTTCCTTGGCTAGGTTTGCCAACCTCTTCAGGCTAAAATATTTATTTAAATTTGTTTAATACACACTTCACTAACAAAATAGTTTACAAACATGTTTCAAAATTTTTTTAAGATAATAAATAAATAACAAACATGCACGGAAAAAAAAGTATAACTGCATCAGTGAATCTTTTAATCATAATAGCTAAACATTTAGCCAAAAACGAACGAACGATATTGCCAATATCACTGTTTTGGCGAAACTGAAAATCGTCGCTCAATTTTCCTATATTAGGGAAAGTGTATTATTAATTTATATATTTGTCACTTTAAAAGAAAGATATTTAAATTATTTAATTGAAATATTCAAAATGTATAGCTAGAAATTTGATTTTGATGAATAGTTAGAAAAAGCAGATGAATGTATGTTTTGACAATTTCAACTTGGAACATTTTCGTGGTTAGGTGTTATTTATTTTTATTTTATCACATAATAAGTATTAAAATTTTTTACTAAGACCTTAATTATAATTAATATAAGTGTTTAAATTATCTTTAGTAAAATGTAGTGACGTATAAAACAGTATGAAGAAGGAAAGTGAATACGATAAAATGATTTAACAAAAATATAATTTTGTATTCATACTTTGATTTCCAAAACAATAAATAAATTTAAATATGTATTTAGTTTCGTCATTAATATGTAATTTAAGTTTAAATTGACATGATTTTCTAATATTTTGATAAGTAGTTTTTGATATTTTTATAGTTTCATTTAAATTAGGTTTTATTGAAAAGTAGGGTTATTAAAATTGTAAATAAACTTAATAAGTTTACTACCACTATATTTATCATTTAATAAAGGTTTTTTAACGTTTAAATATTGGATTTAAAATTTTTATTTTACGTTTTTTTTTCTTCAGGGATTTCAAAATTCAATAAAATAATTATTGTATGCATACAAAAAGTAACGAATGTACTTAAACTTATATATTAAATTTATTAATTAATTTAAATGCAACAATCTTTTAGCTTCAAATATTTTATTATTAATGTAATTTTTAATATTAAATCATATGATTTATTGTTTATTAAAGTAATAACACTTTTATGATTGTAAACAAAAATTAAAGGTTATTTTAATAATTTTTAAAATAAAAAAAGCCATTTATCACATTGTGAAAATTATATTAATTTGCATTTTAATTAATAGTAACTGATAAAAGTAAATAAATATGTAAATGTATTTATTATTTTGAAAATATAAATGTAAATACATAATTATAATATTTTATTAACTCATTTCTTCTTCTTCTTTCTTCTTTCCACCTTAATAATTTTCACTAATTTGGCTCAAGATAATCATAATATATATTAATATTTTTATTTAATTAATTGTTAAATAAAATTAAATTTTTTTATTATTATCAGGTTAAAGAAATGTAACCACGTGAAAGTTAAGACTGAAGCTGTCAGTTTTTATGACTGTTTATTTGTTTCGAAATTTTGCACTATCGCTAAATCACTAAAATTCGTATCAACAAATTGACTATGCCTATAGCTGACCTAAAGGTGCATTTCACTGTTATATTTAAAAAGTTTTATTATTTTGGTTATTTAAGAAGAATACATAATTTACTAAAATACGAAATTTCGAATTTTAACAATAACAAAAGAAATGTCAATTTATTAAAACAGTTTACTAAAAATAGTAGAAACATTTATATAAATTAACTGTACATTTTCTTATTATAGCTTTATTTCTAAATTCAGTGGTTCGCCACGCTAGATTTTTTTCCGTGTGTTTACCTTCATACACACAACACATAAACTTCCGTCACTCTACGTCAAAAAATTCGTTAAACATTAAAATTAAATTCGTTAAAAATTATTTTAAACTCGCCAAATGTTTTAAAGACAACCATCCTTAGTCGACGAAAAGTGACTACTGAAGACTGACTTTAGATTTGGAGCAAAACGTAAATTTTGATACAGATACAAATAAAAACAAAGTCAATGAACTTAGACGTAAACACAACAGACACAAGGTACATTCGTATTATTTCGTGGTCAAGAATTTAGTCTATTTAGTAAAGGAAAGAAGATCTTATTTAGAGAGAAAACATCTTCCTTTCTTTTAAGTGTATTAGAGTTTGAATTTATATGAATCATTTCTGAAACCCTTCTTTTCATCCAGTTAGATTTTCGGTCTAAAATTTTTGCATTCACCTAATCAAAATCATGACCCGACGTATTTTGATGACGATAAAAAACAGATCCGTCGCTCTTGGCATCTTTGTGCTCATTAATACGTTTTTTTAAAGTCCGCTTTGTTTCTCCTACATAGGTTGCAGAACAATTATTGCAATCGACCTTATATACAATGTTAGTACAATCCCACTTATTAAAAACATCTTTTCCAAGTCTCACAATGGACTGTAAATCTTTTCTTACAAGTGGGATAGAAATTAAGGAATATTCTCTCGAGATTTGTGAAAGTTTGGAAAAAAGCATGTCATTATACGGTAAACAAATCTTTGGACTAATTTTATATATATTATTAACATTATTTATAACAATATCATGAGGAGGTGAAAATTTTAATTTATTCATACGAGTTTTTGTATATTTTTTTATAAAATCCAGAGGATAGTCATTTAATTTTAAAATTGATATAACCTTTTCTAAATTCTCAAAATGAAATTTTTTATGTGACAAAGAAATTGCTCTGTCAACCAGATTGAAGACAATATTCCTTTTTTGATGAAATGGATGATCTGAGAAAAAATTAATAAGTCTGCCGGATGAAGTTGGTTTTTGGTACCAGTTCGTTATAATTTTATTGTTGTCTTTAACTAACGTTAAATCCAAAAAATTGATACTATTATTATTTTCTAATTCGTAAGTAAAATTTAACTTTTTATGGTCAATGTCTGCAAATAGTGGAGACACAGGAGAACCCATCGGAGTTCCATCAATTTGTCTATAATACTTTCCATCAAAGACAAAATAGGTATTATTAAACAAAATTAACAATGATATGGAAATTAGAAATTAACAATGATCAAAATTTTATAAATAATTTTTTTGAATTTTTAAATAGAAAATATTTACGAGTTTTGAAGGAGCAGAATGCAATTCACCAAAACAAACTTGACAGACTAATCAATAAACAACCCGAAAAAACAATTTCCAACAAAAATAAGTGGTTTGTAAATCTATCTGAAAAAGAGATTCCACCTAATGTTTTAGAAATTGCTTCACTTGGTCGCAATTTTAGTATTAGTAAGGATATATCCAAACAAGATATCATTGATTCAGTACAAAAATTTAGAATCTTCTATCTCTTTTGACAATATTTCAGTTGAGGAAAAAAATATATTGAGAAAAAAATTTTCAGATGAAATCTTAAAAAATTTAAACAAAGATGCCAAGAGCGACGGATCTGTTTTTTATCGTCATCGAAATACGTCGGGTCATGATTTTGATTGGGTGAATGCAAAAATTTTAGACCGAGAATCTAACTGGATGAAAAGAAGGGTTTCAGAAATGATTTATATAAATTCAAACTCTAATGCACTTAATAGAAAGGAAGATGTTTTCTCTCTAAATAAGATCTTCTTTCCTTTACTAAATAGACTAAATTCTTGACCACGAAATAATACGAATGTACCTTGTGTCTTTTGTGTTTACGTCTAAGTTCATTGACTCTGTTTTTATTTGTATCTGAATCAAAATTTACATTTTGCTCCAAATCTAAAGTCAGTCTTCAGTAGTCACTTTTCGTCGACTAAGGATGGTTGTCTTTGAAACATTTGACGAGTTTAACATAATTTTTAACGAATTTAATTTTAATGTTTAATGAATTTTTTGACGTAGAGTGACGGAAGTTTATGTGTTGTGTGTATGAAGGTAAACATGTTTGTTATTTATTTATTATCTTAAAAAATTTTGAAACATGTTTGTAAACTATTTTGTTAGTGAAGTGTGTATTAAACAAATTTAAATAAATATTTTAGCCTGAAGAGGTTGGCAAACCTAGCCAAGGAAACGTCACTATGCTAATTTGACGTAACTGTTGAAGTTTTATTCAATTTTACCTTCCTAAGATCATTTATTGGTTTTTCTTAAATACTTACTGAACTTACTCGGTTCAGTCGGTAATAGTTATAAAGTTCTTGAAGTCTCCAATAGAGACTCAAGCTCGATCTCTCCAACACAATTAAGTAAGTAAATTAATTTTGTATTTAAGAGGTATTTAGAACTGAATGAAAATAAGCTAGAGAGAATAACAAATAAAGATTAATGTTTATAATTAGTCATAATAAATAGAGATACAGTAATTTGTTTATATTTTGTACAATTTTAAAATCAATAATAATCGAACAGCAAATAAGTAATCATCACATTCAATAATTAATATTTTCAACTTTAATTTTATAATGTTTTATTTACAAATCCTTTTAACAATCGATGATGAATTCTCTATCATTTTATTTTATGAAATAAATAAGCAGGGCTGAGATTATAATAAAGAATAAAAATATTAATTAAAAATGAATTTATGAATTGAATTAATTTTAAATTCAATTAATTTATACATTTAAAGAATTAAAATTTTATAATTATTTAAGTAAATAATAATGTATAACAAATTTCGAAACTTATTACAGAGGGCTATTTTGTTTTCTTAATCGAAAATAATAGTGGATTTAAAGATCCATATTTGAACTATATCTCTGTCTATTTAAATGATGATTTAAATTCAGAATTTAGTAAGAATGAGAAATAATATTTCTGGTTACAGGACGTGGATAGAGATATGTGCTTCAACGTTTTTGGTTCAGTTTTTAATATTTGTTACTAAAGTACGTACGTCAAAGTGTGGCTGCTAATGCAAGGTGAATATATCGTTCAGCCCAAGTGGAATGTACGCAAATGTTTGTCACAATTTGGAAAACGCGTAACTTTTAAAAACAAAGCAGAAAGTACGTATCTTTGTGGAAAGGCTTGAAAACAGCTCATATATGTACACTAGGGTGGTCCAAAAAAAGGTGACTTTGAGATTTTTCAAAATCGTGGAACAGTTCCATATTCCTTATAATTAGTAACGACTTAAACATTTTTTTAAAAATTTTTTGATTAAAAATTGAGCTTGCGCACAGGACCTAAAGATTTCTTCTCTTTCGTACAGTTTTTTTTGACGAAATACTTATTGCAAATAATAAAAATCCTTTCCTACAAAGACTTGGTAGTTTACAGTAGCCGAGGAATTTCAAGCCTATTTAGAGCTTCTACAAAAAAAAACTTGGCTTTTACCCTGACACAAACCCTTTTTTTCATCATCGGTAGCGTCGTAAGGCCCGTATCACTTTCACTTTTATGATGGTTGTAAACCAACTTTCGTTCAAAAAGTTGAAATTTTAAATCAATAATTGACCTGTTTAATATTAAACTACATTTTTAATTTTTACAGTAAGCCATTACCAGAAGATTAATGTTCTTTTAGTGTCAATTCTAAATAAAAAAATTAATATTAAGTAGCTGATAACCGCCCTTGAAAAGTGCCAAAATAGTGTTTTTTGACACTAAATAACAGCTATAAATATTGTCAAAACTTAGTTTACTTTTTTGCAAAAGATTATTTCACTCTTCATCAATCAGTTCCTTGACCGGCGTTATATTAAAATTTTAATAAGGAAGTTAAATTGAGCATGGAAAAAAGTGCATTTATTTTACGTGTTAATTTCATAATAATCCCATAAGAGAGAAAAACGCTGTGCGCAAGCTCAATTATTGATCAAAAAAATTTTAAAAAAATATTTAAGCCGTTACTAATTCTAAAGAATATGGAACTGTTCAACGATTTTGAAAAATCCAAAAGTCACCTTTTTTTGGACCACCCTAATGTACACAGAGAAAAACGGATATATTCGAACTTAATATTTTACACATTAAAATTAATATTTTTAATATCTAAGATATTAAGGTTGAATATCAAGATATTAATATATTAATACTAAGTTTTAATATCTGAATATTTAATTTTAATATCCATGAACAGCCATTTTTCTCAGTGCAGTTTTTGTACATACAGAACATGAGTAGTTTCTGAAAACACCACTAAAGATACGTACTTTCTAACCTGTTCTTAAAAGATACGCAACTTCCAAATGTTCAGAAACAGTTAAGTACGTTCGACATGGGGTGAACGATATGTTATTAGACATGATTCTGAAGCTTATTTCAATTTATCGCGCGCGTTACTTTTTGTCGATGTTCAAAGAGAGATGGTTTACTTTTATATAAATATGAAAAAGATATGCAAAAGATAATCTTTTGCTACACTCTTTTACTTATGAATAAATAAAATTTTCATTTATTAATAAGTGATATTTTTACTTTCTTTGAATATAAATATATACCTATATATGATAAATGTAGTGGTTTTATTTATTTAAAGTGAAAACTCTCTTAACGGACACCTCCTTTAACGGACATAATTTAAAAGTCCCGGCAAAATTATATTGTTCTATATGAAAAGAAGAATTAGGCTTTGTGATGACTAATACGCATAATCATATCCACTGTATATTCTTTCGCTGCTCAATTAACATGTTTAGAAATTACATATCTCTGAATAAAATGTCGCAAAAGAGAAAACGATTGAGTTTTAAAGAAAAATATCATATTGTGGTATGTGAAAAAGAAAAATTAAGTATTCGTGACGCGGCAAAAAAGTTCAGTGTCGGAAAAACAACTGCTTTAATTCCTAAAAAGCGAACTTCTATTTTTAATTATTATGAAAAATGCAATTGAAGCGTTGGGTGCAACAAGGGCGTTAGACAAAAAAAAAACGATCGGAAATATTTTAACTTAAAGTTTTTATATTTAATAGATTAAAAACTGTAAATGCGAATTAAATAAACTTTTTTTTATTTGATTAACCTTTTATTAAACTATCCACTTCATGTGTTAACTTGGCTGAAAGTTGTGATTAACTATTAACCCAACGCATAAATATTTATTTATGTCAGAAAGATCGTGTTTGTCTTGCTTCAGTGTTTTAATAAAAAAAAATTAAATCAGACAAAATATTACTTTCCATACAACACAAGATATTTCCAGAAATTTGCCTGACCATAACATTTCAAGTTTCGGAATATTCAAATAAATGTTCAGGCAACATTGGTGCAAAGACGAAAATGTCCGCATCCCTGCTGAGAATAAAAAGATAGAAATTCTATCATTTTGAATCATTTTTTATCCGTGAGATAGAAAAAGTTAAGAAATTTTATCTCATTCTATCACACGTTTATTAAACGCTATCTGATTCTATCTCTTATGTCTTTAAACCTATCTCTTTCATTCTTTTATCTATGTCTTATTATCTCATCGCAATATTTTTTTAACCCTGCCTATTAATTCTAATCTGCTTTTATCTCCTCTCAAGATATCTTTATTCAGTTCTATATTTCTGTTTATATTACGAATTGCATATGTCTTCCAATAACTTCACTTCAATCTCACCCTATCCTTGCTCTACGCATTCTATCCAATGACCAATCTCTTTCTGTTATTTCCTCTATTCCTGTCTTAACTTTAAAACTGTAGCTATTTTTCACAGTAACGAAAATTCTGTCTATTTCAATCAATTAGTTTCCATCTTGGTCCATCCCTTACCACCATTACTCTATCTTTTTCTTTCTTTTAATAAATAAATTGAGTTACAAGTCACTTTTAATCACCTTTTTTAAACCTCATGATATCCTTTTTCTATCACACTCCATTACACTCTATCACATAATGAGTAAAATGTAAAGCCTATCTCTTTCAATCGCCTTTTATATCCTAACCAATTTCCTTGATACCCCCTGCTAAAAGTAAAAAGATAGAAATCCTATCAATTTGAATCATTTTTTAACCGTGAGATATAAAGAGTTAAGAAAATATTATCTCATTCTATCGCACGTGTGTGTATCAAGTGTTATCTGATCCTATCTCTTGTGACTTCAAACCTATTTGATATATATATATTTGAAAAGGATATCCTTTTCATTCTTTGTCCATATATGTCTTATTACCTCATCTGAATCTTTTTCTTTGCCTTGTCTATCAATCCCTTTCCACTTTTATCTTCTCTCTATATATCTTCATTCCGTTCAATCACAATGTTTATATTATGAATTGCATATCTCCTCCAATCACTTTATTTCTATCTCATCCTATTCTTTTTTATTGCAATCTATTGCATTCTATCTCCTGATAAATCAAATATATGTCCTATCCTCTTCAATCACCTCTTTTCTATCTTAACTTATTTTCTTATTGATAACAGATTACTTTTTCTATCTTTTGTCAATAACATCAACATCGAATCTCTTTCAGTTTTTACTTCTCTATTCCAGTCTATCCCGTAACATTGTAACTGCAGGTATTTTTCATAATTATGAACATCCTATCTATTTTTATCAAAAATTTTCAATCTTTGTCAACCTCTTACTACTCTAACTCTATATTATTCTTTTGTTCAGTAAATAAACTAAATTTCTAGTTCCTTCTAATCATCTTTCTTTAATCTCACACTATGCTTTCTAAATTGCTCTTCATCGCATCTTATCTCCTAATGAATAAAATGAACATCCTATCCTTTTCAATCTCCTCTTTTTTTTCCTAACCAATTTTCTTAATCCCTAAATATTACTTTCTCTGTCCTTGGTCAATGACATCAATATTCAATCTCTTTCAGCTTTTCCTTCTCTATTACAGTCTATTCCCTAACAATGTAACTGTAACTATTTCTTATATAAGCGCTTTGTGCAAACCCACTAGGGTAGCTGTCCTGCATTTTGATAATATAATAAGGGATAGAAAGAAATAAAATATTTTAAATTTGAGCAATAAAGGTAAGGATACTCTCTAAATCTGAATTAGTCAAAAATGACTAATTCTTAGCCATTAATGACTAATTCAAATAGGGCGGATTCGCTAACTGTGAATTAGTCAGCAGGTAATAATTCAATCACTAACAAATGTGTAACTAAATGAATTTGGAGCTTTAGGTACTAAATGAATGTGTAGACTGTAACTATTAATCGTTTAAGACATCGTCGTGGAATTGCATCAAACAAATGTTGATAAACTATTCCCAAACTATAATTAAATAAAAAAAGTAAGAAAATAAATTTGGAAGCCTACAAACAGTAATAGTATTACACTCCTTAACTACTTATGACTAATAATCGCCAATACCTATCAGAAAAATTCCCTTTCGCTGGGGATTGAACGCACGACCCTAACACTAACAGTCCGCAGCCTTAACCAACTACCTACGCAACGCACGCTGTAGAGTTTCATAAGAAATTTAAAGACATTCTTATTACAGACCACATATAAAGTAACACTGTCAATTATAGATAATTAGTTTACAATGTGTTTTACTAATAAATTGTAAATAGTAAAATAATCCAGTCTTTCATTTTTGAATTTTAAAATCGCTAATTTATTAATTAATGCAAATGTAAGGTTAACAACAAAAGATATAAATTAGGTAAGCTGATATGTTTATACTAAATTATGTGTACCGAAAAGGGCCGAGCGACAATCGTCAAATTTAGGGAAACGCCAGGGCTCGCGATTTTGGAGAATCACTTGTTAAGTACTCGCCGTACTAGATAGTTGCTTTCCCCCTCACGGGTTTATAATTGTATCTGAGTGATCCTTTGTGGTGTGAGGCGTGTCCGAGAGCCTTTTGATTTTCATCTGGTCGTGGATAATCAGTTATTGTAAATTTGGTTACTTCTAATATATTTATTACTTTATATTTAAATGTGACTCCTTTATTTCCCTCAAACTTCCCCATCCCGATAATATAGCTCTTAATTTCCGGGCAAAGGGTTATACCTGGCGCCCAACGTCAAATAAATCCTTAATTAATTTACTAATTAATTATTAACTCCCAAAACCCCGTAATTTATACCAAAATTCCCGACCAAGATAATGGCATTTTTGCTAACCTAAAATTTAGTCCCGGAGAAAATGTGGTGAAAATGAGTAAAGTAAGAATGAAAAGTTAAATTTATTTGTTAGATTAAGAATAATAAATTGAAATATAATAGAGTTAAATTGATTTAATTGAAAAATAAGATATTTAAGGCGAAAAGAAAGAGAAATAGAAAGGTTCGAAAAAATAGAAAGAAAAGCCAGTAAAGTGTAGAAAAGTAAAAAATTAGTGCGGAAAAACGAAAGTAATAAAAGAAAAGAAGTGAAATAACGGAAAATAAGTAAGAAAAAGTGATTTTTGAATAAATTTGAGAAAACGTGGTCGCGTAAAAGTTCGAAATTAACGAAATTCGCGAAGGTCGCGTGTGTTTACAAGAAGTGCCGGTTGATCAGATAACGATCAGCTGAGCGTAAATAGGACGAGAAATGAGAGAAATGAGAGAAATGAAATAAAATAAAAACTAAATAGTGAAATGAAATAAAATTTAGAAATTTAGAGAGAAAAAGTAAAATTGTAATGATTTTTAATTAATAAAGAGTAACGGAAAAGTTTGAAAGTAGCGAAATTAAAATCTTAAAGTAAATAACGGAAAAAAGTGAAATAGAATAAATTGTAGGAAAATATTTAATAAATAAATTGCAGATAATTTGGGTTTGAAAAATCATAAGAAAAGTGAAAATAGAACGAAAGATGAGATTTTAGAAATTAAAATTTTTCTTATAAGACTAAGAAAATTTTAATTTGAAAGGCAAATAAATTTAAAATTAAAGATATCCGAAAAAGTTTGAAAATAAATTTGATGAAATAATAGTAATATAAAAATAGTGGAAAAAGAATTAAAGAGAAAATTTTAGAAAATGAAAATTTTATCTTAAACTAAGAAAATTATAATTCGTGAAGAAAGAAATAGTTTGAAAATAATAAAATAAAAATAAATAATTAAATTTAGTAGAATTTTTTTTTAAAAAACCGTTAATAGTGAAAAAGTTTTAAAATTAAAATTTGGAATTAAAGAAATTTTACTGAATTTTTGAAATTAGAAGTAGTGATCAAGTGTCGACAACTGAAGGTCAAGGTCGTGGGTTAAATTTCAAAAATAAAAGTAGTTGAAAATAAAACTGAAATAAATAGAAAACACGAACGAAAAGATTTTAGAAGATTTTAAATCGGATTTTATTTTATTTCGTGGAAAGGAATTAAATGCGAAAAATATATTTTAGATAAAAGTGACATATTTTAGAAGGAAGTGAAAAATGATTTATTTTAAAAAAGTGAATAAAGTAATCGGTAATTTCGGAAAATGAAAATTAGTGAAAATAGATAGGAATTTTGAAAATTGACAGAATTTTCAAAAGTGAAAATTTTTATTAGAATAAAATTTTATAAAGTGAAGAAAAAGTGAAATTGATTAAAATAAGTTAATTATCTTACAATTCGACATACAAAGAAAGAAAAGAATTATTAGTGTATGACATATTTTTAAATCGGGAAAAAGAAAAAATAAGAAAGGAAAATAAATTATTAGAAGAAGAACATAGGCAAATGGTAAAAGAAAAGTATAAACCGGTAAAAAATAATTCTTTAAAGGCGGATAGATTATATGAAAAGAAAAAATTAGAAGAAAAATTAGGAAGTAATTTTCGATCGGAAAAAGTTTCAAGGGAAAATCAAAATAATTTTGGAAAACAAAATTTTGGTTTTAATTATGAGTGGCCGAAAGAAGATAGAAATAAACAAGGAGGTGATTTTCGATATGACGAATCGAATCAAGCTCCAAAGTATAGGTCAAATCAGGAAAAAGAAAGTGAAAATTTTGGAAATAAATTTCAGAAAGATAACTTGTATGAAAATTTAGGAAAAAATTCAAATGAGAATAGGTATAGTAGAGAAAGTAGGCAGCGATATCCTGTTTTTGAAGGAACAGAAGGAAATCAGGAAAATAGAAATATTTTGACGAATATTTCTGGTACAATGTTTCCTTTTGGCATGGTACAGACACCGTTTCAAATCATGTCAAATTGGCCGGTTCGATTTCGTACCAGCAAGGTAGATAGTCCAGCACAATTTCTGGAAGACTTGTTCAGATTCAAGAAAGGATATCACATATCAAATTGTGATATGCTTGAGAATTTGGATGCAGTTTTTGCAGAGGAAGCTTTGGAATGGTATAAAATTTCCAAATATGTCTGGAGATCGTTGAAAGATTTTAGTGAAAAATTCATCAGTGTATTTCTGGATGAAAGGTATTTCGAAGAAATTTCCAACAAGATTAAATTTCAAAATCAGAAAGAGGATCAGGATATTCATTCTTTTCTGACTGAAATTAGGAAGCTGTTTATGAAATTGTTTCCGAGAAAATCTTTAGAATGGGAACTTCGCAGAGCTTACGAAAATTTGAGAATTGAATATAAGTTATTTATTAGAAGAAGAGACTTTGAAACTTTTGAAGAGTTAGAAAGATTAGGAAAAGAATTTGAAACTGAAATAGCAAAATCTAGAATAAGAGGACAAATTTTAGATGTGTCAACGGATAAAAAACGAAAAATAGAAGAAAGACAACAAACTTTAGGAATTCAACAGAAAAGAGAAAATGAAAATTTTAAAAGTTTTGGAAGAGGAAGAAAAGTTTTTACTAACTTTCCGAATTCCCAAAATTTTAATAGATTTTCAAATTTTAGAAATGACTATCAGAATAACAAGCCGAGAATAACATTTCCGGAAGAAAATTCTTTTAATAATAGAACAGGACAATCGAGGCAAAAAGCGATTGAAATGAGTTCAAATAGAAATGAGAAAATTTCTGAAGAAAAACAGAAAATGGAAAGTAGGCATCCAGGTACACGGGATGCAGAGAATCCAAATTCTGATTTTATGAATCAGAAAAATGGAAAATGTTATTTGTGTAAGCAAATAGGACATTTTAAACGAGAATGTCCGAGGTTAGAAATGAAAGTAAAAAATTTCGAAAGACCACAAATTAAATGTTATTTATGTAATGAGGTAGGTCATTTTAAAAGAGAATGTCCATTGTTGAATCAGGGAAACGAATAAAGGGGGTGCTTGAGACGCAAGTATCCCCAAGAGAAAGTTTTTTACCAGAGATAGACACTATAGAAAATGGAGATAATAGATTTTTTGTAAAAGTAGATTTTGAGGATAATGAATTTACAGTTTTAATAGATTCTGGAGCAAAACGTTCGTATTTGGGTGGAAAATTTATAGAAATGTTAAAATCGTATAGTGTACAAATTATTCCGATGAATGTTAAAAAAGTGAAAGTTGCGAATGAAAATTTAATGGATATGTTAGGAAAAGTAGAAATACCAATTACTATTGGTAATTTGAAGAAAAACCTAACATTTCGAATTGTCCCAGGTTTAGGAAGAAAAGCATATATAGGAGACGATATGTTAAAAAGATTAGGAATGGGTTATGATTATGGAATAGAGAAATGGTGGCTGAAAGATTTACCACAAGTTTGGTATAAAATGAACTTTGGAGAATTTGAAAATCTAGAAACACCAATAATGGAAGAAATAAGATTTAAAGAAATAGCAACTCAAACGGGATGGTCAAGTACACAGAGAGAAAATGAGAAATTAAATTATCCAGAAAAATTTGTAAATAAAAATCTATAGTTTAAAAAATTCAAAGATTTTGGAAATAGAAAATCAAAAGAAGAAAAATTAAAAGATGATTTAGGTAAAAGAATTATTTTAAATGAAAAGAAAAAGGAAATTCCGAAATTAATGGAGATTAAATTTAATAATAGATTCGAAATACTGAATACGATAATTGGGTGTGATGAATCAGATCGAGACTCGATTGACTCATCTAATGACTCGGTTAGTAGGTCAGTAGGACAAAACAGAGATAAGAAGAAAATAAAAGAAAGACAGAATAATGTACAGAAAAATAAAAATAATTCGAGAAATGAGAAATCATGGAATATTGTGAATTTAGAAGCCAGAAAAGAATTTAAATTTAAAAAGCCTTTGAATATAAATTGGATTAATTTTAAAAATAGAGCAATTTTAAATAACAATATGACTGGAAAAATGTTGAATGAAAATAAAATTGAAGAAAATTTTGAATTATTGGATGGAATTGTTGAGCTTACAGAAAGTCAACAGGAAAGATTGGATAAATTAATAAAAGAAAAAAGACTTGTTATTAATGGAAAGCACCCTGGAACTGCGATGACAGAACATGTGATAGATGTTCAAGGTCATGAACCGGTAAAGCAGAGATATTACCACGTTTCCCCCAAGATTAAAGAAGAAATCTGCAAAGCAATTGATCGCATGCTGGATGAGGATATCATCGAGCTAAGCAGCAGTGATTGGTCCAATCCAATAGTCATGATAAAAAAGCCAAATGGATCGTATAGGTTTTGTTTAGATTTTCGTAAAGTGAATAATATTACGAAAAAAAGACCTATATCCAGTCCCCCTGATGGCTGAAATTTTGGATATGCTACGAGCAGCCAAATACATATCCAAAATTGATTTAAAGGCAGCATATAACCAAATTCCACTAAGTAAAGATTCCAAAGCAATAACAGCCTTTATTGTTCCCGGAAAAGGCATGTATCAATTTAAGAAGATGCCTTTTGGATTGTGCAATGCCCCTGCAACTTTCCAAAGGCTTATGGACAGGATTATTTCCCCAGAGTTAAAACCACATGTTTTTTGTTATCTAGACGATATAGTCATAGTGTCGAAAACGTTGGACGAACATTTGTATTATATCGAGCTAGTGTTAGAAAGAATAAAACAGGCAAGTTTGGAGATCAATGTGGAAAAGTGCGAATTTGGCTGTGCTGAAATTAAGTATTTAGGTTTTGTCGTGAATGAGAAAGGTCTGCAGATAGACAACGACAAAATAAAACCCATAAAAGAATTTCCGACACCAAAAACGGTCAAACAGCTACAAAGATTTATAGGATTAGCAGCATGGTATAGGAGATTTATACCACATTTTTCTGAAATTATTGAACCACTTCAGAAGCTTTTGAGGAAAAAGAATTCTTGGAAGTGGGGAAATGAACAAGATGAGGCGATGAAAAAGATAGTTACGTTGTTGACTACAGCTCCTATCTTAAGTGCGCCGAATTTTGAAGAAAAATTTCAGCTGGAAACTGACGCAAGCAATTCAGTTTTAGGTGCAGTTTTAAGCCAAGTAATTGATGGAAAAACTGTGGTAATTGCTTATGCGAGCAAGAATATGAGTGAAGCTGAAAGAAGGTATACAGTTTCGGAAAAAGAATGCTTAGCTGTAGTTTGGGCTATTAAAAAGTTTAGACCGTATCTGGAAGGCTACAATTTCACTGTAGTAACAGATCATCGAGCGCTTTTGTGGTTACACAATTTGAAAAATCCAACAGGAAGATTGGCAAGGTGGGCATTGGGATTATTGGAATATAATTATGAGATGGTGTACAGAAAAGGAATATCTCATGTAGTTCCAGATGCCTTGTCAAGGATTAATGACCAGGAAAATTGGGAACAAATGTTTGAAGAAATTGTGGAAACGGACCGAAAGGATAGTTGGTATGAAGCGAAGATGAAAGCAGTGAAAAACAAGCCATTTGAAAATGAAAATTGGAGAATTCGAGATGGACAGTTGTATTTCCACAGACTGGATCCATTGAAATCGGATTTGCTACCAGAAACTAACCCTTGGAAATTAGTGATTCCAGAAAGTTTAAGAAAGCAAGTGATGCTAGAAAACCATGATAACATACAGGCAGGACACATGGGTAGAGAAAAGACCTATCACAGAATAGCAGATAATTATTTTTGGCCTGGTATGTATTTTGATGCCCTAAAACACGTGAAAATGTGTGAAATTTGCCAGAGGATAAAGGCAAATAACCAACCGAAGATCGGATTGTTGGGTAAACGCATTATTGAGGAACCATGGACGATGGTTGCCACAGACATAATGGGACCGTTACCACAATCTAAAAATCGCAACAGATACATCTTGGTATTTGTAGATCTGTTTACAAAATGGGTGGAAATAGTTCCCATTAAAAAAGCCGACGGGAAAACAATTGAGAGTGAATTTCACAAGAAAGTGATTTCCAGGTGGGGAACACCTCGAATTCTCTTATTAGACAATGGGACGGAATTTGTCAATAAGTCCATAAGAGAATTGGCTCAAAAGTTTGGCATTCGGCATATGACAACGCTGAAATATTATCCACAGGCAAACCCGACGGAAAGATACAACAGATCAATCAAAACTGCGATAAAAGCATATCTCGACAAAGAGCATAATTTGTGGGATATTAACATCGAAGAACTTCAATTTGCTTTGAATACGAGTGTCAATGCAGCAACGAAATTTACACCAGCTTTCCTGAATTTAGGAAGAGAGCTTCAGTCCTTACAAACTCTGAGAAGAGAGATATAAGGAGAAGACGAAATTGAATTTCAAGAAGTAGATAGATGGACAGATCGTCTGCGGAAACTGCAGATTATAAAGGAACAAGTCCAGAAAAATTTAAATGTAGCGAATGAAAAACAGGCTGATAGATATGATGGAAATCGGCGAAAGATCGAATATAATGTTGGTGATCTAGTGTTAAAAAAAGACAGAACATTATCAAATAAGGCTTCAGGAATTGCGCAGAAATTAAGAAAAGATTACGAAGGTCCATATAAGATTGTAAAAAAGATTTCTTCGACAGTGTACGAACTGGGGAAAATAAGAGGAAAATCGGTAGGGAATTGGAATATAAATGATTTACGAAAATATAATGGTAAATCATTAGGGAAAAAATTAGAGAATGAATGTGAGAGAATGTCTTTTGTATTTAACTAATAAAAGATAATGTAGTAAAACATTTTTTTTGTCTATTTTGGATTTCAGATGGAGAAGTGGACAGAAAGGTTCGAGAAGGAGAAAAAAGAAATAGTAAAAAGAGAAAGAGCGATTTTCGAGAGAAAGGTTGAAATGTTGGAGTGGGAGATTTCGGAGAGAAAAGGAGAATTAGAAAAAAGAGAGGAGGAATTGCGGCAAATGAAGAAAGTTCTGAAGGATATTAAAAGGACAGAGAGGAAATTGGAGAAAAAGGAAGAAACGGAAGATAGCTCAGAGGAAAGTGGCCTGAGTGAGGCAGTGGGAGGTTTGGAATTGGTAGAATTAGAAGATGAAGGCATTGGAGAATGGGAAGAAATAATACAGAGAGAAAAGGAAAAAACTTGGTCTTGGGAGAAGGAACAAGAAATTTTTTTTGGAATATAAGAATATAGAGTGAAGACGCAGGATAGAATGGAAAGAGAAGCAAGGAGACAAAAGAAACAAGTAGACAAAGAATGGCAGGAAAAGAAAAAGAAAGATAAGGAAGAAGTGGAGTTGTGGAAACTAAAGATATGGGAAGAAAAGAAAAAAGAGCAGAATAGAATCAAAAAGGAAGAAGAGGAAAGAAAAGTAAAGCAGGAAGAGAGAAAAAGGGAAGAAAAAAGAAAGGAAAAAATTATGAAGACTGGACGGAAGATGAAGGAAGAAAGGGAGAGAAAAAATGAAAGAGTTATGCCGTTAGTCCACGATATAATTAAGCAATTATAGTTTTTCCATGATGAGTTTTGCGAGGAAAGGAGAAAACAAGGAAAGTTTAAATTCTTATTGCCAAGCAGAGATGGATCAAGATTCAAGCCAGCTAATTGGACACAGAGAAAGGAAAAAATTGAGAAGATTTTAGAGAAAACTATATTTGATAGGAAAATTTTTTTAATGAATACTGATAAAAGGAATTATAGAATGAATGAGAGCGAAATTTTAGTATAAGATACAAATTACGACGAATTGTCTGACCTATAAACCTCGTCCCAAATGGGGGAGGGGGGGTGTAACGGTGCGTTACAAATGGTAGGTGTGAAAAGGACGATTGTCGTCGGCAATTACCGAAAAGGGCCGAGCGACAATCGTCAAATTTAGGGAAACGCCAGGGCTCGCGATTTTGGAGAATCACTTGTTAAGTACTCGCCGTACTGGATAGTTGCTTTCCCCCTCACGGGTTTATAATTGTATCTGAGTGATCCTTTGTGGTGTGAGCCGTGTCCGAGATCCTTTTGATTTTCATCTGGTCGTGGATAATCAGTTATTGTAAGTTTGGTTACTTCTAATATATTTATTACACTTTATATTTAAATGTGTCTCCTTTATTTCCCTCAAACTTCCCCATCCCGATAATATAGCCCTTAATTTCCGGGCAAAGGGTTATAACATACAAATCAATATGCTGTTATTTACCAAGTTTTTATAAAATATAGCTAAAAATAATAAGCTGTACAACCAGATGCAATTATGTAAAATAACAAATTTCAATTTCGTAATAAGAAAATATAATATTTTAAATAAAATTCCGATAAATTTTAAACAAAGTTAATTTAAAAATTTTATCTATAATTTATTATTGAGTTTCATTCTCAGAAAAACATATTTTCATTACTAGATTTTGCGTCACAGTTAAAAAAATGTTAAAATAAACTTTAATTTATAACTGAATAATTAAATTTAATTCATTTATTCTACATGTAAAAGATTATTTTATTTTAAATAATAATTAAATACTTTATTATCACATAAAGAAAAGTATTGTGTTTCAGGATTACTCGAAAAAAGTAATCTCTATTATGTATTATAACGTAAGGTTATGTTTTATTTTTTTGACTTATTCAATTTGTAATACATGACGACAAAATATATTAGTAGAATATCACTACTAATTCATTTAGCAAAGGAATATGACTATTTTTTTTCGTAGAAAGAGATGAAATAACTAATTCAGCAGTCAAAACTGACGCTACTAATTCCATTAGCCAAATTTTGACTAATTCAAATTTAGAGAGTAGAAAAGATAAGATAGACATACTTAAACTCAGGTTATAAAGTTAAGAGTAGGATGAGCTAAAAATAAACGATAGTTATGAAGAACAGAAAAAGATGGATATACTTTAAATCAGGTTATAGATTTAGGCATACAATGAGATAGAAATAAAGGATAGTTAAGAGGAATTGAAAAATATCCATCCCTGCTGGAAGTAAGCGGATTTAAATTTTATCTGTTTGAATCCATGCTTTATCCATTGATATCCGTTTGAATACTTTTTCTATACTTCTCCATCAATTTGAATCAGCTGTCTATCCATCTATTTTTTTTAATCCTCTTTATATCCGTTCAGCTTATACGTATTAATCATCGAAAATCATTTTCTAACCGATTTTATCGTTTGATTGAAAAAGTGTCTGGCTATCTGTCTAAAATCCGCAGTTTTCTATCCGCATCTTAATCCTTGTCTATCCCTGAGCAACTTTACTTTTTTTTATCACCTGCTACAGATAAGAGATGTATCATCATAAATCTTTTTTAATCGGTTTCAATCCTTTGATAAAAATGTGTCCTGAAATTCGTCTGAATCAAAAATTTTATATTCGTCTACTAATACTTGTTTATTCGTGAACTTCTGCACGGATAAATGATTTATCCGTGAAAATGATTTTTTATCCGCTCAATCGTTTAATCCAAAAATTGTTCGACGGTTTTTCACTAAATTCTCAAACTCTATCCGTGAGGCCGAAAATAACGACAATATGTGTCAGAAAAATCATTTGTAATGAGCAGAAGAATGAAACAAAGGCAAAGATAGACGTTGACGTGGCGCCACCTCGTGATTGTGCAACACTCTGAAAGCATTAAATGCCTTGCGAAGACAATTTTTTATCCTCAATCAAGATTTTTTAAAAGTAACTTACAGTTAGAGACGAATCGAGAAATGGTACAAATTCTACAGATTCGAATGGATATAGGAATATTTGTTATTCAATGGAATGAATATAACTGTTAGCGATAAATGTTATAATAGCTGACGGAGGGAAAGATAGATTGAAATCTACGGTTTCAGACGTGTAGACAGACGCTTTTATATACTGAAAAGATTAAAGCGGATAGAAAATGATTTAAGCGGATAAACAGGGATAGAAAATGGAAATAGACTGTAACCTTACATTCATTAGACTCTTTGTAAAAACTTCCATAGTCTTAGGTGGTCCAGTGGCTAGCAGCAAGAACTTAGACATCGAAAGACCCGGGTTCAAGTCTTCATACGAGCTGATTTTTGTCTTTCAGATTTGATTTCAATTTATGTATTTCGGTATTATGTTTACTGTGTATAACTTGTAATAATTTACTATATTGATTTATAACAAATAAATTAAAAATTTACAGTTGGACGAATAGAAAAAAAGATAAAAGAATATAAACGATTAGACGCAGAGATTCAAATGGATAGAAAAGTTCTATCTTTTTTATCCGTTATTTTCTATTCATTTAAATACGTCTACTTTCAGCAGAGATTATTTACTCTTAGTTATATAGTTAGAGATAAAATGAAAGAAATGAAAACAATAGAAAAGACTAGATAATCTTTTTGGTAATAAACTTAAGTATAGAAAAAGATAGATATTCGAAAATATTTGGAATAGATTGAATGATTGAAAGATATAGAAAAAGATTGAAGCCGTAGGATAGATCAGAGATAAGAAGAGAAAGCGTTTTAGGAATGCAAATCGCGTATTTCCTAGACATAGAAAATTCAATTTCTTTCAATCACTTACTTCTATCTCTTTCTATTCTTTTACTCTCAGCAGGGATGTGAGGAAATATTGACGCAAAACTTGAGGGAGTATTTCTTTGACATTTTCAGGCAATTTTCGTGCTGAATATTTCCTTACATGCGGACTCTTGTGTCCTTGCAGCAATGTTGTCTGAACATTGCTATGAACATTCCGAAACTTGAAGTGTTAGGGTCAGACAAGTTTCAGGAAATGTTTTGTTCTGTATGAGATATATACAGTGAAACCTCCTAATAGAGGACACCTCCGTTAAAGGACAATTTTATCTTACACCGTCGTTGTCCGCTATATAGGGAGGTTTCACTGTATACCTCAATTTAGTTTACAAACAGTTTTTGTATGAGCTTCCTTGTATTATTTTCCAGTATCTTTAAGATTAAAATGGGTAATTAACAGTCTACATTTGCATGAAAAACGATAGTAACATAAATTTTTGTTTCTTCATCCATTTTTTCTCGAAAAATCCATCTCTCTTCGAATTTTTTTTTTTTTTTAAACGTCTATTATGGGCAAAATATTGACAGAAATAAATTTTAATACGTATGTCCTTTTTCACAAGAAGTGGAACTGAAACTTACACGTGTTCAAAATTTTACTGGTTCCAGTTGTTTAGATTTTCACTTTTTAACACTAAACACACGCCCACTATCCATGGAACTCAACCAGCCGTACCGAATCCGAAATATTTAATAAGAATTTTGTATTAATTCGCGCGAACAGCATTTGTTTGTTTACATGTAACTCTTCGGCACAACGAGGTAAAAACTGCTGTCAGCTGAGATTCATCACATCGTCATCCAGTACAGAGTCAAACCTTCACGCATCGTCCGACTTGTTATTTCGTTTCTTAATTATCTCTTTCTTCGTACTTCGTCTTCTCGTTAGTGCGCAGTACCTTGCAGTGTATCGACTAGGTGGTCATAGATCACGGCCTAGGATTCGAATTGACCGCCCTACGACTTTCCAGCTCATGGCTCAGTCAACATTGCAGTCTGTCCGCCCTTTACTTACTGATCTCAATCGATGTCGCCACCTACCCGAAATTTATCGATTTTGGAATGAAATCAATTCTGAGTAACAGATTTTCTTACTATACAACTCCACCTCATGTTTTATCTTTAGATACTGGAAACCTGCGATTGTGTTATTTTAGAGAAACTGCCAAGATTCTCTAAATTAATAGGGCAACTTGGCGGCCCGATAGCATAATCAGGGTGAAAACTATCAAAAATTCAAAATGAGAAGATTCCAGATTCAAAATTCGATCCGTTGATCCGAAACTCTGATGCTTAGGCCCTGCTGTTAGTAGGCGTGTTTCCTGGTTTCAAGTAAGGGTTTCCGAGCAAAACCTGAACCTTGTGAAAGCCTTGACTCGTCGAAGACGTGTCTGGAGAGTCAACGGCTCTGGAGTGTAAAACACGATAGTTCATAGCAGGACAAATAAGTATAAAACCGAGGATGGGAGAGGGCCCTTCAATATCTTATACAGCTCTTAAGGATGCGAGTCACCAGCAACACCTAGAGTCATCTGAAGATAACACGGGAAGGACGAACGTGCAAGGAAAAGAGAAAAAGAACATGTGAAGAGCACATGGTGAAAACGGAAATAAAAATTAAGCATTCTGCGTTCTGATTTTGATAGATTCGACTGGAAAGTCGGTGTGTGGATTCACGTACCGAAATTTTGTTAAGAATAGAAAATTATTGTTCGAAAAAGAACTTTTACAAACTGCTAATTATTTTAAAACCGTTGAATTAAGTTAAGTGAAAATATCTACGTAATATTTCATGTAAGTAGTTTTCTTGTTTCTAATTTGCAATATTTCTGTCAGGATGTAAATTAATAAAATTTTTCTTTATTATGTAACTTATGTTAAAATTTTAGGTCGACTTCCTTATCGTTTTTCGAACAAAATAAGTGTTATTTCTTTTTTTTTTTTTGTGTTTCTAAATTTAAGATGTAAAATTTTGATAATAAATTCTTATTTCGAGTCACCGGAAGTAGAACGTAGCGTCGTTCACCACGTGTTTTCAATTCTCTTTCGTAGAATCTGTTTTCTTAATTTAAAAAATGATAAATTTCAATTAATAATGTTTCAAGTGGTAAACTAAAACTTTCATAATTTTGTTTATTAACATTTAATAGCAATATCAATATTATAATGTGTGAGTAGAGAGTATTCTATAGAGATGCGGTCACGGCTGGTATTAGTTCCCCCAATTGATTTGTTTAATAAAAAATTGACTATTGATTAACTTTTAGTTGTATCAAATTTTATAAAGTGTCAGGTGAAATGGAAGTGACAGACTGTACTCTGCGAAAGGTACAGCAGCGTTAAGTACTGGTTGCGACAGTTTGAACTTTGAGTTTTCCTTTTAAAATTTAGGTACTTCTTAGATATTTCTAATTTGATTATAATGGTTAATAATATTTATAACTTTATACAGATTATAGTAAGAACTATATTTAATTGTTTTCACATTAATTTTTTTTGTTAATTTTCTCCTAATGCAATTAATTTTTTTAAACGTTAACTATGTGACCAGACCTGTCGCATATACTCATGATATAAGGATTTCTAATGACCAGTATGGTAAATTATACCTTATGACATGTTCTAAATATTTTGTTATGAGAACTTAATATGAAATTTTCTAATATTGAGACAAACAGTCTCTTGATGTTTGCGCCACTATAATCATTTTTTTAAAAATTTATAATTTAGCTAGTTTTTCTCTTTTTTTCAGATTTTGTACTTCCCTCTCGGTTCCCGACGATCATGTTCAATTAATTCTCAACTTTTAGTTTATTTAGATTTCTTTTATCCCTATCATTCCCCGATTTTGCTTATATAGTAATTTATTTTTGGATTTTGTTAAATTTAACTATTGAATTTTCTTTCTAGTAATTTGTTGACAATCCGGAACCTCCCCTCACTCCTTTACACTACTGAGAGTCGAGTATTTCCAATAGCTTTGAGATCTATCGTGTTTATTTGTAAATTTTTTATTCTTTTTTGGTCGGAGAATTGCGATTAGCATCAGATGAATAGTCATCACGCGCAATTGAGTTTTATTAACAGGTAAAGCTTGTTTTTAATCTTTTTAGTTGTAGTCGGTTGTTCGTAACCGAGACAACTATTTTAACTATTTTGCAATTATGATGTTGGTAATTTCTATGCACAGCTCGGTGTTCAGTTTTGCTTAAATGTCGTGTCGGGTCCGTAATAACCTTCACGAATGATTATGTCGCGTCGGGACCGTAATAACCTTCGCGAATAATATTTCTTTTGTTTTGGATTTAGTTTTACTTAAAAACCGTGTCGGAACCGTAATAACCTTTACGGATGATTATGTCACGTCGGGTCCGTAATAACCTTCGTGAATAATCTTTTTCTCTAGTTTCGGCTTTAGTAACCGCTTAACGGCTTCCTCACCTAGTCGTTATTCTTAATTTCGTGAATTTTGATTATCGGTTATAGATCGATTTTTAATTAACATTTTTTTTTTGTCAACGAACTGGCGCTCAACATAATATTATTTACAAAATTTAAACATTTATAGCGATTTAGAGATCTCAAAGCTAGGATCTTTATTTGAATGTAGATTTTAGGCGTGACTTTCTTTGAATTTGAATGTTGTTGTCATATTTCACTTTCTTTTGTCGCTTTAAGTATTTTTGGATTTCTTTTCTTATCTTGGCTGATGTAGTAAGTATTGATTTCGATTTAATTATTTTTGGTTTTAGATATTCATATTAATTTGGGGTTTAATATTAAATTTAGTTCTTGGGTAAAAATCTACATTACAACAATTAAAAAAATTTTCAGATATCATAAAAAAGATAAATAACAAATCTACTTTTTTTAATTACCACAATACTTTTGTAATTCCATATCCTACTGACGTTTCTGAAAAATAGAGTCAATTTTGAAAAGATATAAAATACACACTATTTTTAGAACGCCTTTTAAATCAGAAAAAATCTACAATGTTGGGAAAGATAAACTTGATAATAAGAATAAAGTTAATGCTGTACATAAATTAAAACGTAAAAATTATAGTGCTGCATATATTGGAGACACTAGCCGCTTAGTTGAAACTAGAGTTAAAGAACATAAAGATCATTTTTACACAAATATCATGTTTTTACCTGAGATAATGATGAGGTGCTATATACTGAAGAGAACAAAATGAAGAGATAATTCATAGAGATATTGTATTTTAAAAAAGAAAAAAAGTACTAAAACCTAGGGTTTCGCACACGAAACGAAGTTTTTTGGTATATTACACTGAAAAAGCAGATCGGTTAAAAAACCGGAATTCCGGTTAAGCTCTATTTAACTCTTTAAGAACGGGACGGACACTTTTTGTACACATTTTCAACATTAATTTCCCCTGTTTTTGGAGGTATACAAAATTATATGAATCACCATTTCTGAAGTATTTTTTATCGCTCTTTCAGAATCTGTTGTCGAAATTTCAACAAACAAAAATTTTTAAAAAGTTATGGACTTTTTTTTGAAAAAAAATGTGAAATTTTGACAATTTTGTTTAAAAAATGATTTTTTTTTCATATATTCAATAATCGGAAAAATGTTTCAGCTTCAAATATCGCGTCCGTAATATTCAAGCTTGCAATTGACGAACCGTAGTTTTAATGGATGGGCCGAAAAAACACACGAAGTAACAGATTTTTAAAAACATATTTAACGTAAAACCAATGGCCATAAAGCTGAAAAAATGAAAAACAATTTTGAGTAAGCCTGTAAATTTAGAGATAATTTTTTTTATTTTAATTGTACAATGTTTTTATATGTATTTTTCCCCCCAAATTCGAAACTGTAGTTTAAAATTACCTAGAACATCAAGTTTTTGAGAAAAATTGAAGTAAACGCATAAAAATGTTGTTTTTTTTCATTTTTTGAACTTTTGAGATGGATAACTTAATGATACAAGGTGCTAAAAATTTTTGATTACGCTCAAATTAGAGCTTGTAGAATGCACTATAAGCTCCAGTGATAAAAAAATAATTTTTTTCTTTTCATTTGCTGTATATATCTATTATGTGTATATAAGGCCTAAAAATTACATAACAACGTTCTTTTTAAGCTCTCTTTATTAACTTTTTTGTATTAAACTGTACGAATAATGTAGTACATTCTACAAGCTTTAATTGAGGTCTGTTTTGAAGTCTCAAGCACGTTGTATTGTTGAGTTATTCTACATAAAATTAAAAAAAAAACGAGAAAAATCAATATTTAAGAGTTTTAAATTCAATTTCTCCCAAAAACTTGACGTTTCAGATAATTCTAAATTACATATTCGTATTCAGCGGACAAAAGTACATAAAGCAGCTGTATATAATAAAAGTAAATAAATATATAAATAACTATGATAAAAAAATTTAAACGTAAATATTCCTTTATTCATAAGTTTTGTTCAAATAGCAAAAATTTCATCCGTGACAAATTATAATATTAAATGCGATACTGCGCTTTGTTGTCAAACTGTGGCATTTTATTTCGAGCCAATGTGCGTTTTCTGATAAATGATTTGTCTGCTGAATACGAATATGTAATTTAGAATTATCTGAAACGTCAAGTTTTTGGAAGAAATTGAATTCAAAACTCATAAATATTCATTTTTCTCTTTTTTTTTCAATTTTATATAGAATAAGTGAATCACTCAACAATACAACTTACTTGAGGCTTAAAATAGGCATCAATTAAAGCTTGTAGAATGCACTACATTATCTATACAGTTTAGTACAAAAAAGTTAATAAAGAGAGCTTAAAAAGAACGTTGTTATGTACTTTTTAGGGCTTATAGACACATACTAGATATATACAGAAAATGGAAAGAAAAAAATTATTTTTTTATCACTGGAGCTTATAGTGCATTCTACAAACTCTAATTTGAGCGTAATCCGAAATCTTTAGCACCTCGTATCATTAAGTTATCCTTCAGAAAAGTTCAAAAAATGAAAAAAACAACATTTGTATGCGTTTACTTCAATTTTTCTGAAAAACTTGATGTACTAGGTAATTTTAAACTACAGGTTCAAATTTTGGGGGGAAAAATACATGAAAAAACATTGTGCAATTAAAATAAAAAAATTATCTCTAAATTTACAGGCTTACTCAAAATTGTTTTTTATTGTTTCAGCTTTATGGCCATTGGTTTTACGTTAAATATGTTTTTAAAAATCTGTTACTTCGTGTGTGAGTTATTGGCCATCTATAGAAACTATTTGGACCTGAGGCTCCTATGAAAAAAGAATTTTTATTTTCGGCCCACCCTAATGAGCACCCAGTGTACACTTCATTTAATTTTTTTTTATATTTTCATAAGACTAAGTGTCTAAATGTTTTCTTGGCTCTCTAATCACGAATCTGAAGTCAGAATTCAAAAATTCAAAATGGCAGATCCAATATGGCGGACGATATTTTGCAAATTGATCGGAATTGATTTAAACTTGTTACACGGAGGTTTTCGGGGTCGCTAATCACGAATCTGACGTAAAAATTTAATAATTCAAAATGGCGGATTCAATATGAGGAGGATATTTTATGAAATTAATTGGATTTGATTGAAACTTGCTTCTCGGGAGTTTTTGCAGTCGCTGATCACGAATCTAATGCTACTTTACTTTACGCATACCTCTTCGTGGTTTGAATCGGGGAACAATAAAATACTTTTAATGGATAAAAGACGTGAAATATTTAATCAGATAGTTTTAAAAAAATCTGTTCGATTTTCAAAACATCAGCCACATGAGATCTGTCATTGAAAATTTTTGTAATTTGTCATCAGAGTCGTGATCAGCGAACCCAAAAACCCCGGACTAACATGTTTCAAATCAAATTTCAAAATATCGTCTGCTATTTTGGATCTCCCATTTTGAATTTTTTAAATTTTACATTAGATTCGTGATCAGCGACTGCAAAAATTCCCAAGGAACAAGTTTCAATCAAATCCGATCAATTTTATAAAATATCGTTCGAATATTGAATCCGCTATTTTGAATTTTAAAATTTTTACGTCTAATTCGTGAGCATCGATCCCAAAAACCTCCGAGTAACAAGTTTCAAATAAATCCGACAGACTTTTAAAATATCGATCGCCATATTGGATCCGCCATTTTGAATTTGAAAAGTTTGACTTCAGATTCGTGATCAGCGACCTCAAAAAGCACCGAGTAACAATTTTCAAACAAATCCGATCGATTTTCAAAATATCGTTTGCCATATTGGATCCGCCATTTTAAATTTTTGAAATCTGAATTTAGATTCGTGATTAGAGAGCCAAGAAAACATTTAAACACTTAGTGTCATAAAATAAAAAAAATTTTTTGATGAAGCGTACACTGGGTGCTCAATGCTCATATATTGGAGAAAAATTTCTCTCAACGCTATTTTGGATTTGCCATCTTGATATTTTTAAATGTACGGTTCGTCGTTTTCAAGCTTGTATATTGCGGACGCGATATTTGAAGTTGGAACATTTTTCCGATTATTGAAAAAAGAAAAAAAATCATTTTTTAAACAAAATTGTCAAAATTTCACATTTTTTTCTCATAAAAGAGTCCATAACTTTTTAATAATTTTTTTGTTGAAATTTTGACAACAGATTCTGAAAGAGCGATAAAAAATACGTCAAAAATGGTGATTCATATACTTTTGTATACTTCCAAAAACAGAGAAAATTAATGTTGAAAATGTGTACAAAAAAGTGTCCGTCCCGTCCTTTAAGGGTTAACATGGTTTTCTGGTTATTTTAACCAGAATTCTGGTTAGCTTTACCAGAACGTTAACCGGATCGTTTTTTCAGTGTAACAAAGGTGTGCCAGAAATATTATATTCGTATCTCAAATAGTGTAAGGGTTGGAAGAAGAAACATTATTAATATAACAATATATCGACGCCCCCCTTTGATAAAGTGTTTATTAAAAAGCCAGTGTAATAAAATGTTAATTTGAAAAACAGTAGAATAATGTTAAAGCAAGGTTATAAAGAATGTTATACAGAATGTTATTGCATATTTGAATTAATAAACAAATGTATCCATCGTTCGGTCCAATTAACATTTTATGACAAAACTTCAAAATACATTTGATTAAACAAACAGTTTAATAGAAATCATACCCAAAAAAATTAATTATAAAAGTGACATTCCACTGTTTTTCAAATTAACATTTTATTAACCTGGCTTTTTAATAAACACTTTATCAACGGGGGGCGTCGATATGTATATGGTCGATTCTTACTTAACTTGGCTACTTGGCGGCGTTGAAAAAATACACCTGCATTAAAAAAATATTCTAAAGAGTACTAGTGAATTTTAAAGGTATATATGAGAGTAACTATAAACTAAACTTACATAAATGGTGGATTTCATACCAACTGTTCAGCCATAAAAAAATTTTTTGTTTAATCTTTTCTTAATTTTTGTTATGAGTTGTCTTATAGGTAAGTAATTTATCAGCCAAATATTTTTAGATTATATAAAAAACTGATCGAGAGGGAGGGGGTTAAATTTTTGAACTTTTTGTTAAGGCGCTCTCAGTTGTTTATTTATGGTGCTTAAAAAAAATGCTAAAAAAATTTTTTGGTACATGATTTTTCTAGATTTTTTCATCAGCTTTCGATTGGCGTGGTCTATTTAAAATTTTTTTTACTTTAACCAAAATTTTTGAAAATTAAAAATAAATTTTACTTTTTTTCGTCTTTGGGCTCGTTTTTTTTAATTTATTTTTAAAAGAAAGCTGAGATTTTTTCCTACAAAATATGTAATTTTCCAAAAACAGTTTTTTTTTTTTCTGACAAATTTAATGTTAAAGTTTAGCGCGCCACGTCTAGGCGAAGTCTCACTCTACGGCCCCGCTTGTTGCTGTGCGCTGTTTGCATCATTACGTGGATATTTAATTATTGTAACCTTAAATTGAACTTTTCTCTGCATTTTACAGTGCTGAGACTGACATGAAAACAATTAAGTGCCTGCACTACAGTTCTTTTATTTATTTTTGTATATTTTAATTTTTTTGATAATTTTTTTATATTGCTTTTTCATACAAAAAGTATTGTTTTACCTCCAAATTATTAATTGAGATTTTCTTAAATATCTTGACATATTTTGAACTCAGGATGTCAGAAATAATGTATTTATTTCTTATGTATGTAGTTAGGTGTGTTAAGATTATGTTAGGCTCTATATTTCGAAAACAATAATAGTTAAAACAATTTTTTCTTTGTGAAATTATAGGTCTTTAAGGGAGACAAATTATGCCATACTTTTGAGTCTGATCTATCGCTTCTAACTACATTTTTTTTTAAATTTAAACATTTTTAAAAATTTTTTTTTTTTCGAAAAATCATGACTATGCGCTGGAAATTTTTTTATGTCAATGGCGTAAAAAATACCTTATGTGGCTTGCACGTTAGCAATTTTTAGGCTCAAATAAGGATTTCAAAACTCGCTGTCAGTGCGACTTCGATTCGACATGGCTCTCCTTCGGTTCGACTCAGCTCGCTGTCGTCACCTTCGTCTCGTCTTCGTCTCACCTACGTCTAGCCTGCGTCTCATCAAGTTGTACAGACGTCTCGTCCTGAAAGCCTCATTCTTACCTAAAAACTCATGCTTTACGTGCTTGCCGTATAATATACTATTTAGCATTTTTTTAAGCTCAATAAATAAACAACTGAGAGCGCCTTAACAAAAAGTTCAAAACTTCAACCCCCTCCCTCTCGATCAATTTTTTATATAATCTAAAAATATTTGGCTGATAAAATACTTACCTATAAGACAACTCATAACAAAAATTAGGAAAGGATTAAACAAAAAATTTTTTTTTGGCTGGACAGTTGACGTGATATCCATCAAATATATTTTAGGGTGGTTCAAAAAATGAACATGTTTGAGTTTTGTTTCCGGAACAAAAAAAAATCGACTAAAAATGGAAAAAAATTAACCCTATTTTTTATTTTTCGATCCAAAAATATTAAGGGAAGTTTATGAGAAGTTTATGAGCCCTTGCAAACTGTTCAAACTTGGAGATACCGTCGATTATTATTATATTTTTACAAATACACCCCTTTGGAGGGTCCCTAAATAAACAATCTCCAAACGTAAATTTAGCATTTAAGATTAAATAGGTCTAAACTTACTTTTTTACGCCGTTTTTTACAGGCTTTATTAAATTATTAAATTACAGCACTCAATTGATTGTTAATTAATTTTTAATTGTTTAAACAAATTAAATTGTTTAAAATCTTTATTTATTCTGTTTCAATAAAATATATTAATAGCCAACTTTATGTTTAATAACTGAAGGATCGAAAAAAATTATTGACATACTCCTAATTTTTTTAAACAATTAAAATTGTTTAAAATCAATTTTTCATGAAATTTACCTAAAAACTTTTAGTGTTTTGCATAATTTATTAAAGAATTATAACTGATTTATTCATCTCCAATTGGAAACAAATTTTCAATTCTTTAAATATTTTTGATTTGTTTAAATAATTTTCATTTGTTTGAACAAATAATTTTTTGCTTTTTTTTCATTTTCCATAAAATATTTTATTACTTTACGATCCTTTAAGTAACTTAAGAGATACAAAAAATTAGTGATTGATTGTTTATTTGTTTAAACAATTAAAATTGTTTAAAATCAGCTTCTCATGAAATCTCCCAATAGCTGTAATAAAATATTTTATGGAAAACGAAAAAAAAGCAAAAAATTATTTGTTTAAACAAATGAAAATTATTTAAACGAAAATAAAAATATTTAAACAATTGTAAATTTGTTTTCAATTGGAGATGAATAAACCAGTTATAATTCTATAATAAATTATGCAAAACACTATAAGTTTTTAGGTAAATTTCATGAAACATTGCTTTTAAACAATTTTAATAGGGGGTGCGGGGTATCTGTAGACTTATAATTAAGGTGTCATCTGTTTAGTTATTCGCCTTGTGAAAATTGCATGGGTACAGAAAAAGCGTTCAGTTCCATGTCATTATTATTATAGCACTGTAACAACTATTTGATAGTATTGTTACCCTTTTCTTGAAGTTTTCATGTGAAACAAATTTATGCAGATGCACAAGGAATAGATTTATTTTGCACTATTGTAGAAGTGAGGTTAGAATAAATGTCAAATTTCAGCACCTTGGTATCACGTATAATTTTTAGCTACATGGCCTATATGAAGTGTTCAGTGTTCTTCATGTAGAGAAACTTCTTTATCTGTGGCGGTTATTTAAAAATATGATTCTATAAGGTAGTTTAGCTATGCCGGATTACTCTGCTCGATCTCGATTTCAGATTATCCAAAAAATGAAACAAAATATTCATTATTAAATATTGTATTTGCTGTTGTTTTATAAAATTTTATAAATGTTAACTAATTTCTAAAATACTGTTATAATATTAAATAATTTATCAATTTATTATTTATTTTCGTTTTAGCAAAATATCAAGAAGAAATTTTTATTTTGTACAATATATTTGGAATAAAAGGATGCGGTTCAGCTCCACATGGCAGCCAATTTTTAAAAATTTGCTATTATTTCCGTATAAATATAGTTGTAGTAAAATCGTTTAAAATATAATTATATTATACCTTAATAAGAAAAATAAGTGTAGAGAAACATTAAAATTTTAATTTTTTTCTACCAAAACTTATCAGGAAATATGACAGTTACGCGAGAATCGATCATATAAATCATATAAATATCATATAAATTTTACGTTCCTTTTACATGTTTCCTGCTTTACACAAAAAACTGAATCTTTTGATCCATTATAGACCTTTCTAAGCCGAATAGGCTGACCTCTAGCTAAGGGTACACGGAAAAAAATAATTTTTCGAATTTTACAAAACTTTTTTGTACTCTTGGATAAAGCCATTTACAAAACCCAGTTTCAGGTATATGCAGAACAGTTTTGTAAAATATCCTGAAATTTTAGCACAAAGTGCAAAATTATTTGCAGTTACTGCAAAGAATTCCGTAACTTGTGCTGAAATTTCAGTACATTATACAAAACTTTTCTGCACATACCTGAAACTGAGTTTAGTAAATGGCTTTATCCAAGAGGGCAAAAACGTTTTGTAAAATTCGAAAAATTATTTTTTTCCTTGTAAGGAATTGTACAAAAAAATAATCAACAGTTTTTCCTTGACAACGCCATAAACAACAATTGTAATCACGTTTTCTATAATTTTCCTAAATTTTTCAAGTGAAAACACATGGCAAATCCACGGAACCGTACGATTTCATGATTTAAATTCTTATAATAATATACTATAAATAGTTTTATATAATACCTTGTGTCAAGAACTCTACTAAAAAGTCTGTTTTTAGAGTTCTAGAGATTAAAATGAGGAGAAACCTACTTTTAATCACAGTTATCCCCACCAGCAACACCATTCAAGCACGCTTGCCAACCTAAACATCAGCTGTCGCGTCACGTGTTAGAACAGCAATCGTACTTAAATGGCATTGCTGGTGGGGTAGGATTCTCTTCATTTTAATCTCTAAAACTCTAAAAACAGCGTTTTCAGTAGATTTCTTGACACAAGGTTATTATATAAAATTATGTGTGGAACACGAGCGCATCTAGGGGAATCTCGACTCGTGTGATTGCTGCACTCGCTTCGCTCGCGCGGCAAACTTCACACGAGTCTCGATTCCCCTACAGATGCGCCCTTGTTACACAAATAACTATTAAAGTATCAGTGTCTTTTTAAAATCACACTTAACTAAAAAGCTAATTGAATCCTAATATTTATAATTTTTTCCCCCTTTTACGAGTATAATTTCTTCAGCAGAAAACGAAATCGTTTAAAATTTATGTCAAATGATAGTTCTAACTCTAAAAAATGTATTATATGTCAAAAATAATATGTGACTAAAATTAAAACGAAATGGCAACTATTTAAAAAGTGTTACTCCCATTTTTGAATAGATAAAAATTACAGTTATTTTCGTTTTTTTCTTCTTCAGTTATATTATCTTAAGATAATATAACAATATTTTTTTTTTTTTATATTTGAACTTGAATGGCTTTTAATTAGAACCAATTTTACTGACACACTCAAAGATCGAAAAATAAAGGATTGCAGTTTTGTGTCAACAATAGATATAATTATTAAACATCTTATCTTTAAATGCTAATTCTAAAGTTATTTATTATATAAGTTTAAATAGTTGACATTTTGAGGTTAGGTTAGTTGTATTACATGTCAACAATTTCGATTACTGGTATGTGATCCCGAGTTACAACAAATTAAAATAATCATAATAATAATAAATTAAAATTATCAATAAGCCCTTTTTAGGGTCAAAATTATTCCAAGGAAGGAATTTTTCAAAACTTGAAATATGTACATTACACGCGATACGCGACAACAGATATTCTAAAAACATCTATGGTGAGAAACGAATAATTAGGTTGGCAGGCGTGTTTGAGAAGCATTACTGAAGGGAGAAACTGTGCCTGAAGATCAGATTTCCCATACTTTCAGAAACAAGTTCATAGAAACCATCAGTTTAGTCGAGTTTTGGAGACAAACTGTTGTAGAAAATGACAACTTTATGACTGCGCTGTAAAACGCATGAAGAATTTTGGGATACATAGACTTTTTTTCAAAAGACCATAGTCCTACCGTCAGTTACCGTTGTTCCATTGTAACCCTTAACGATTATAACCAATAATAATGTGTTACAAAATAAAAAAAAGTATAAGAACTTCTTAACTGACCTAGTGGAGGTTGTAGGTAATAAAAAACTAAAAAGATTGCTATATATATTAAATCTTTGATACACCTTCAAAATTTTGTTTCAGAGACAAAACCGATAACACCCGTCCAGAAACGAATCACACCAACACAAGGGTCCCGCGAACCCCAGGTCGCTCAGCTGGAGAAGAATTCCCTTACCCCCCCCCCCCCAGTGATACTCAACCACCTCCCCCACGGTTACTCATTTCAAATAATGTTCCACGTTACACCGTTTTTTGTTTTATCTATCGAACAATGTGGCGGTTATTATTTTTTTTGTTTTGATTAATTTGTTTAGTGTAAGATATATATTTATTTTTTGAAAGAATCCACATCTATTTGCTTCAATGTATGTATTTTTTCTATCAAAAAATAAATATATATCTTGCATTACAATTATAAAAAATCCAAACAACCTTTACATCTATATCTAAACTTTGTTTATACTGATATAAGTGTAATCAATACATTTATAGAATCGATTACAAAGTAAATAATATTAACTATGTTTATATTATTGTTTCCTCAACTTTCGACGACTATCATTCTGTGCCTACAATTTTCAAAAATTATTTTCAATTACAATATTCTTTCGAATTTTAAGTGACGAATAAGGAAATACGTATTTTTTTATACTAATACTAATCATTTTCTAGATAATAAATATAATTATTAATTAGGTTTTATCATTTATTATCAACATTGCCCAACTTACCCTGGGCATTGTCGACAATGCCCGAAAAACCCATATAACATGAATAATTTTGGACATTACCCGTAACATATATATATATAACCCTTATTATGTAACAGCATACATTTCTTATAGTTTAAGGAACTGCTTTTTCAACCGATGCACAAAATAAAACTGTAAATTTAAAAATAAACAAACTACAGTTAGTTAATTAATGAAAAGTACAAATTTTCGAGGTTTTTTTTTACTTCAGACTATTTTTCCCGTCTTTTTAGATAATTAAACTAACCAAAAATGAAAAAAAAATTCAATTTTTTAAAAAAAAATCAGTGGAATCTCCCCTTAATATTATAAATATTATTATTTTCTGGTTACCTGCCAACTTGTCGAACCGGACAATTATTATTGTTTTGTGCGATAAACATTAAATGTTCGCACTTTTCTTTTAAACGCACGAACACTGCTTGTCTTTGATGTGGAGTTTTCCACAACAAAATGAATCGTCGAGGTTACTACAAACATCACTAAGTTTTAATAAATAGCTCGCAAAAAAATATGAAATAGGCCAATTGATGCATTTTTAAATTGTCTACAAAACGAGCAAAAATTATTCTTAAAAAATAAAAAAAAGCAAAAAAACAAAAAAATTAATTTTTATAAAAATTTTCAATTTTTAAACCTTGATAACTCAGAACAGAAATACAGTAGAAGGTTCGCAAATAGCTCATTCGATGTGTTTTTTAATCACCTACATAATAATGAAAATATATTGAAGCTTGTAATAAAGCATAAAAATAAAATTATTTAAAAACAAGATTTTCAAAATTTTTTATTAAAATAAAGAGATTATTCGATTAACTAATCCGAATGTGCATCGTCTCGATATTCAATAATTTTATAAATTACCAAAAATCAACCTCTCTCCGTGCTGACCAAAAACCAAAATTCAAAGGGAGATTCCTGCCGAGACTAATCCGTCGCGATGCCGACGTTGAGACAGACCCAAATGATAAATTGCGAAACAAACTCACCACTGTACAGAAATGGTACAAACCAACTCAATTGTAGACCTCGCGACTCTGGGACTCCTGGGACTGTTTCCACAATAATAGATAATATCAACAAATTTTAACACAACTAATTATTTATTTCAAATTCAATTTCATTTACGCTTTGACCCGATTCGACACTCCAAATCCGTTCTGAATATCCAGAGTTCCACGTTACAAAAACCGCACCCAAAATTTAAATCCAGTAATCTCTGGAACAGCTCCACTAATTCGGGGATCGCACGTGAATGAAAATCGAGCACATGGCTAACCCCAATCGACCGGTAGATTCTCTTATCCGCGATTCTTCACTTTCCACGTCTTCTTCTTCCTTGCTGCGTCTCATTTCCTCAGCCGCTAAGAAACCATACACCTCGTGAACTTGACCTGCGCAAATCGCAATTTATGAATTCAACGAAGTACGGCAATAATGAGACCGCTGATCTAGAGAAAGACGAGAGATACGGATCGACCAGAAAATCAATACTCGGCACTCAGGCTCGTATCTCATAATTCAACCACAGGCACTTTCAATAATTTACCCCAAAATTAACTAAATTAAAGATTTCTAGGAAAAGACAAAATAAAATATAAATGTTGACGATTTACATCGTCACACGATTTTTAAAATGCTAATGTCTTTGGATTAAATTGCATTAGAGGGTTGACTAATAGCTCAATCAATGCGTTTTCAAAAAATAAAACGAAAAAAATACTTACATTTTAACTTTTTTAAAGAAAAGTATCCAATTTTGCAATAAAACGATTTTCTCAAAATTTTTAAATGCGAAAAAAATAGTTAGAATTGATCAATCGGGTTCAAACGTATGTCATAATTTGTCTCGCTGAGGGACCTATAATTTTGTAAAAAACATAGATCTAAGTATTATAGTTTTCGAGATATTGGGCTAAACGTAATGTGGACACACACACACACACGGAAATTTTTAAAAAATTCATTTTTAAAATGTTTAATTTTTTACCTAACGGAACATCCCAAGAATGTTCTGTTAGTTGGAGGATGCGCTAAGATATCCAAGAATCTTCTTGGGTTATTTAATTATAATTTAAAATAAATGTATTTAAATAAATAATTATATATAAACAAATCAATATTTTGGTAATAATCCAGGTTAACGAAATTTGTATAGAAAACAAAACACTATTCCCATGCTTTTCGAATATAATGTACCGGAGTTTACAAATCAAAGAAAATAAATTATTGTAGCCGTAAAACTTAATAAAATAATAAGATCTTTGCAGAATACTGCAGAGATTTGCCTACTTTACATCACTATTATTTGTATTTTATTTTAACTATAAAAAATTCAGTCATTTTTGGCGAACCGGAGTTTATATGTCATTAAAATACGCAGTAAATTAATAATAATTTTTCAATTTTAAAACCAAATATCCCATTTCTTCATGTAAGTATATCCATATATCAAATTGTTCATCTTACTAACATAAATAGTTAGTGAAAAATCACTATAAAAATTATTAAAATTGCTAAAAAACAATGAAAATGTAAACTCCTGTTCCAAATAACAAAAAGGTGGAGAAAGTATTAAAAAATGATTTACGCAAAATTTATTTATAAAATCTGAAAGATGATACAACAAAAACAAAGTTTTTGAGATAAACTGTCGATTAGAGTAGATAAAAACATTTTAAAAGTATGTTTTAAGTGAAATAAAACGTATTAAATCTCACGAGTCCTATGTGGAGAACCTAGAAAAGTGCAGATTTTAAGTCATTTTTAAAAATTCTATATCTTTTGATGTTAAAAAAAATATTTTTCAGTTATGATATTAATAAAAATGATAACAAAGAATAGCTGTACAAAGTATTAAATATATTTTTAAATAATTATTAAAGTTATTAAGTAGGGAAGTAAAAGTAACCACTCAGTGAAGAATTACCCAATACTTCCTCTATGAGGAAGCAAAATAGAGTCAGTGCTTAGTGCGCGTCTCATTATAAATGGTCATGCCATGCGGCCGGCTATTTTCTTAATTCTTGTAACCCTTTAAATTGGTTATAAATTTAATAAACACCTATCCCATCTTTTGATTAAAATTTAAAATCTTAGTTGTTGCTGCTCTTTATCCCCCACTCTCCGGAAAACTGGTTAGTCATGGCTTAGAAATACTTGTGAGTTTATTAAATAAATTAAAGTAATTTGATTAGTTTAATTAGTCTTTTATTTAATTATTGTTTTTTAGTTGCTTCTGATTAAACTAACTTGGCGCTAGGATTTTATTTTTTTATTATTTATTTAATAAAATTAAACATTAGATTTTGTAGAATTAAACATAAGCAAAATAAGATGCGTCATAATACTTAATCACACATATATTCTTTCTTGATTACAAAAGTAAGTCCAATTGTGCTGTGCAATAGCCTTTTTATTCTTAACTTTCTAAATTAAAACCAGCATTTGTTATAAGGTTTGTTTTCTACAATATTTGAATTAATTAATTCTTCTCAACGCGGGGTGTACTCCAAAAACACTGAAGGATCCCGCGGGATTGAAAACTATGTGGGATTGCAATCTGTATATTTTAAAACCATTTATTTTAAAATCTAAAGTGTCCATTTTAGAGAAAATCGCAAATTTATTTTTAAATATAGACAAATAAGGTTACATTTTTTAAATATTAAGAAATAAAGTACTGCATTTAAAAGGGCATTAAAAAATCTATAAGAAATACTCAAGACTTCAATTTTTTCAATAAATATGCAGACCGAAAAAATTAGAATATTTTCGCATCGTCGACACTTCGCGTCGCGCCAGCTAGGGCTGCGTAAGAGACGAAACGAGACGATACGATATTTTACAAAGTATCGTCTCCATCTCGTATGGTATCGTCAAGTATCGATAATTAAAAACACTGTTAAAAAAAGGAAACTATAAGAACCAAGTGTAAATTTTTAGGTTTTTTTGTAAAACAAATTTCATTATACATTTAAATTATATGTTTTGCAATACTTATGGGCCAAAATACTAATCAACGTGATATAGTTTTGTTAAAACTTGACCAAAAGTGAGTCTCGAAGAGACTCTTTGACACTGGCTTTTATCGTAGTATCGTCTCGGTGTCGCAACATATATTTTTCTGTGGTATAATCTCGGTATCGTATTGAAAAACGAGGCGATACCGAGACGATATCGAGACTAGTATTGGTCTCGTGTGCAGCCCTAGCTCCATCAAGTGCACGTAGCTTGCGAGACGCTGAATGACCGCGTTGCGATGTAACGCATTCCTTGACGTCTAATATCTCGAAAACAAAAAAACGGCATTCTGTAACTTGGTATACTCATAGAAAAAAACTCAGCTTTGGACTAAAAGTATTTATTTTAAAATAAAAAATATCGATTTTATGAGAAAATAGCAAATTTATTTTTAAATTCACAAAATCAAGGTTAAATATTAAAAATGATTAAAAATAAAATTTGCCAAGCAAAAGAGCATAAAAAATCTATAAGAATCACTTGGTCCTAATTTTTTTTATGATAAGTACAAGCAGCATAAATTAAAATTGTAGACCATGTTGCATGAAATTCTAAATATCTGAACCCCCATAACTTAGTCAACTTTTGAAATAATTTAAAAAATTTTGTGAGTCAACATTACTATTAGGTAGGCCAATAATAATTAGCCTCAGTTTCACTTTGTTTCGAGATATTGACTTTTTGACTTGGGACATTACAGAAAAAATGCCTTAAATTTGTTAAGCAATAGTAGAAGACGAAGTGTTTCTATTTTCTACAAGTGACACAGTGCCGTACGAAGTAAAAACTTAGTTAAGTCATATTTTTGTGAAATCTAAAAAATGTTGGAAGACCTAATGTAATATAAATAATTCTATAATCTAACTTCACTACCTAGGTAAATTAGTCAGAAATTGATTATTTAAACAAATTATATATTAGTTTCATTCTCTTTTTTAATTATTTTACTGTTGAGATTGAATTTAAAATTTATTATTATTATTACTTATTCTGCAGCCTGTTATATTGTATTATTGTGTTATTATTTTGATTATTATATCAACTTAAGTGCCTAGACACGAAAGGGCTTTTTCTTTGTACGCCCGTATACACTGTAATTAAATAAATAAATATTAAAAAATGGACTTAAATAGTTTTTTTAATAAGCAAAACTTAGCTAAGTCGACTTGAGGAGTGCTTCATAAAAAGGTAGACGAGTTCAAGCCGACGCTCAGAAGTAAGAACTTAATTAACTCCAGAAGGCACGCGAGTTACAAGTTAAACGATGTTGATTTGAGGAGTTTGCTTTCGAAACACAGGGTCTAGCTCATGCCAATTTTCGATAGAAGTACTTAGTCATTAATTCAACTTACGTTTTCGATTCGAAACCAAGGCTGAAATTTGACTATGTTTATTAGAACAGAAGTGCCCAAATCGACTTGACATAGGTTTTGTTTCTTATTTCACACTCCGGCTCACCACCTTCTACGATTTTTGGACTCCCTAACTCAAGTTAACATAATTTTTATTCAGTATTTCTTTATTCTATGGATTTTCACCGATTTATTATATCTACTTTATGAAATGAATAATTGAAATAATTTTCTTCCATTCATGCATAAAAACTCACGTTTTTGTACGCGTGAGCCATGGTTGAAAATCAAAGTTTTAAGGTGAGATGACGTCAGAGGGGAAAAAAGACTCACGACAGTGAAAAATAATTTTCACTGCCCTGAGTCTTTTTTCCCCTCTGACGTCATCTCACCTAAAACTTTGACTTCAACCATGCTTCACCCGCACAAACGTTAGTTTTGCGCATTTGTGAAAGAAAATAACGTATGAACCGCGGGTGGACCTCGTTTATTGCCTCACACAATGTTCTCCGAACTCGTCTTCGCACTCGTTCATCAAACATTATGCTCGTAAAAAAACTCGGGTTTTCCACCCTTGGTGCATAATATACTATTTTTTAATAATACGATAAGACGCGGTTTTTTATTACGAATCCGTTGATACCAAAAACTCATTATTCGCCTAATCATGACTTAACCAAGTTTTTGCTTTGAACGAATGTACACTTGTTCCCTACGCCTACCCAAGAGGAAGGCGTTTTAAGATTTTAATTACATAACACTCCAAAAACTAAACAAACACATTAATTTATGACAAAACACTTTAATACGATGACTGCATGGATCACCCTACTATAAAAACGTGCGTGAGATCTGTCGTAAGAAGGTAGGTATTTACTTACATGTGCACGCATATAAGATCTCAGATGACACAGACGAGATCTCGTATAAGATCTTATGTAAGAACATAGGTACGAACGCATGTAAGTTCTTATATTAAGTTCCGTCATGCGCCGCGTATAACGTTACTCAATATGAAATTGAAACAGCGTTCTTATATGAGTTCTCATCTGCGTACGTATGTACGAACACATGTGCGAACACACGTACGAACTAATGTGCGAACACACCTAAGTATTAAATTAAATATTTAAATTAAATATATTATTATAAAAAAATTCTCGCCAACGGGATTCAAGCCCATCTAACCTGAGCTTAAGGGGGGTTTCTCATGGAAAAATCGATTATTTTTTTTACATAAATTTACTCCTTGACATGTCAAAAATGCCTTTATAAAAGTTTAAGTCGATTCGAGTATTAGTTTTTGAAATAAATCCGTGACATTTGGTGGCTATCGTGGCGCGCATCGATTCAGTTTCGCGTCGATTGTGTGTTTTTCGCAGATGTCCGATCAAAACGACAGTTACAAGGAACGTGCAAAAGGTTTCAGAAACGCCCTAAATAGATGCCATTAAAAAAAAAATAAATACAATAAAAAATTTTCGCTTTACTTCTTCTTTTACTAAAAATGTTACCCTTAATTTTAAACGCGTTTTTTTTCGAAATCATGGTTTTTTTTCGGTAGACGTAGTTCAGAGAAAACGAAGAAAGCAATTGATTTAAATCCATTTGCATTTTGTTAGACACACCTGTCTGCAGTCCGTATACCAGGATAAACTGCCTTAGTAACCCCCTCCCCCTCCTAGCCATCCTTAAGTACTAAAAAAATGTCCTTTTTTTGATTAAAAAACCCGCCAATTTTTTATTTTTTGGTTTTAAGTAAAACTCCTGGTATACGGACTGCCCACATATGTATATTTTAAGATTCTTTTGGATTTTTAGGTTTCCGGTGATTCAAAATAGCGGAATCGTGTCTACCGCAAAACTCCTTCTTTTTTTAGAGTCAACTTCATGGCACTAAGATGTACTTTTAATCTAATATTTTAGGTGTGAAAATAATTTTTTTTCTCTTTCAAAATACTTCAATTTTAATAGGTTAACAGGTTTAGATAGATATTTATAAAAATAAATAAATAATTAAATAAAATCAAAAATGTTCATTTTCCGACATTTCCATGAGAAACCCCCCTTAAGTACGCCTTAAACCCCTCTGCCACCGTAGTTATAGAAACAACTTTACAAAATCTTAGTCATGTTTAATACATAAATTTCTCCGGAAAGACATGACTAAGCTTTTGTAAAGTTGTTTCTATAACTACGGTGGCCGAGGGGTTTAAGGCGTACTTAGGCTCAGGTTAGATGGGCTCGAATCCCGTTGGCGAGAATTTTTTTTAATAATATATTTAATTTAAAATATTTAATTTAATACTTAGGTGTGTTCGCACATGAGTTCGTACGTGTATTCGCACATGTGTTCGTACATACGTACGCAGATGAGAACTCATATAAGAACGCTGTTTCAATTTTATATTGAGTAACGTTATACGCGGCGCATGACGGAACTTAATATAAGAACTTACATGCGTTCGTACCTATGTTCTTACATAAGATCTTATACGAGATCTCGCCTGTGTCACCTGAGATCTTATATGCGTACACACGTAAGTAAATACCTACCTTCTTACGACAGATCTCACGCACGTTTTTATAGTAGGGCACAGAACTAATATTACATATTTATAGCTTATTTCATTCTATAGGCCTGCTTTCGTGTTATGTTCGTAATTCTGAATTTCACCCAAAGAAGGGCCACTGCAGTTAGAAGTAAAGTGCACAGAAGTTGGAACTACGTAAAAATAATTTTTGACGTAGTATTCTCATGGGCGTTCGATCTCTTTATACTAATCTATAACCACATCAAAGTTTTTGTGGTTTTTTTGAATCTCAAAAACATGTCTATTAAAATACGTGCCATGAAATTCTCTTGAATTTGAAATCAGGGGTGTGGAGGAGGTGGATCGCTGATTGCGGATTTCAAGTCAGATTTAGAAAATTCAAAAGGGCGGAAATAATATGGCGGATATGTTTTTGAGGTTAGAAAAAAACAATGATGTGCTAGCAAATGTGACTTCAGATTCGTTTTTAACGCATTAAAATATGTTAAAAATCATAGTGACATTTGCCTTGTAAAAATTTCAATTTTTTTAAACTTTGATAATAGTTTCTTTTAAAATGTAGAGCATTAATCTATAACATTAATCTTTATCTGAGAGAAAATTTATCAGAATATGTTTATGGGTTTAATCTATTGTTACACTTTGCCAGCTTGTCATTCTAAACTACAGCTATATGTAATGCTCTGCCATAAAAGGGACTTTAGCTCCCAAATGTGGATTTCGCAAGGCAGACGTTTGAAATTGCAGCAGTCCATTTCAACCAATGGAACATGCCTACGCACCATGCTAAATACTACAAAAAAGCAATTAAAAATTAAAATTTTTTGTTTTTTGGAAATGAAAGACCAACTAAATAACTATTGATTGGTATTAAAAACTCAAAATTTATTTTGAAGTTCAAGACATCATGTCCTGTTTCAACGGAGCGTCATATGTGTGAAATTATATCGTGCTAATTTTGAAATTTTTTACATTTAACTTTTAGCTATTATATGTGGCGCGACGCTCAGAGACAAAAGGGACTTTAGCTCAGAAACGTGAAATTGACTGAACAAGCATTTAAAGTTGCGGCAGCAATGTATATTGCAACCAATGTAGCATGCCTACACCTCATACTAAAATTAAAGTTAGGGCGAGATTGGGGGCCTTTGACTATGTTAACTAAAGTTTCAAGTCAGGGGTGAAACACCCAAATGTTTTCTCCTTTTCCTCATTGTATCCCTTGTTGGCGTCTTTTTCTACGCCCAAGGGAAACGCACCTTTTCCAGACTCGTTTCCTCTACCTCAACTTTGCGTCCACAGAACGACTTCTATTTATCCAGAGTACTCGCATTTGCCTGGACCGCCTGTAACGGGCTTGCTCGCCAGTGGGGCTGGAAAACTGTGGCAAAACCACCCCAGAGTACAACAGGTTACCGACAGTCAGGTTTCAGTGATGCGTGCCGGATAATATATCGACAGCGCACATCGTTGATCCTCGACGTCATATCTTCCACTCGAATTACCTGACGAGCCGAAAAACCCAGGCTAACGGGGCGCAAACCAGCGATGTTTGGTTCGACGTGGCCGTAAAGCCTGCGCTTTATTCAACTGCGCTACTTCCGTTGGTCTCCACTTTATACTAATGGCACAAAAATATTTCAATAAAACAATTTCTGGTTTTTGAAAAGGAAAGAGCAACTGAAAATCTTTCAATTGTCATTAAAAATGTGAAATGGATTTTTTTGAGCTAAGGTCTTTTTTGTTGCGAAACATAACATATTTCTTTTGATGCATAGTAAAAGATTTTAAAAATATTCAAGTAATAATTCGTATTACCGGGATGTAACAATATAGTTTTGTGTTATTACATTATATTTAGAGTTATGACAACCTTAAGGGGGGGGGGGGGGGGGGGAGTATGGTTAATTCGGTAAAAAAGGCATGTTTTTATGAATTTTTTTTAGCGATGCAGAGTGTATCAGTTTATTAAATCAATTTCCATACAATAAAGCAACATTCGAACAATTTTTGGGTAAATTCTCATTCAAAAATATTTTAAATTGAGCGAATGAATGTGGATATCCTGACGCGCTTCGAAAAAAAGTTGTTTTGCGGTGCGCAGCGTAACTCGCAACAGAATCATCAGAAACAAAAAAATTAAAATGCATTTGTTAAAGGAGATGTTTTTCCAGGTAACATCGAGGGGATTTTTTTTTAAGTTTTGAATTTTTGGTAGCACTTTGAAGTCAAAAAACCGATTTTCGCCCAAAAAACCGACATATTTGTTATTGTAAAATGAACAATTATTAAAAAAAAACAAAAAAGCCCTCGACATTACCTAGGTAATTATGCGAAGAAGTACCGTGGAAATTTTCAAAACGATTGGTTCTGTAGATTCTGAGTTATGTTGCGCACCAACTTAAAAAATGGCACTTTTCAGTAGAACGCTTTAAAGTTTTACACACTAAGAAATTCAAAATAAAATTCAATAATTCTGAAAAGCTCACACAGAGTCGTCTATGCCAGGTCCATAGGGTACAGTTCTTTCGTCCAGATACATTACAGTTTAAAATACTAAAAAACAACGAACGCGAACAAAAGGAAATTTAAACTTTTGTCGACTTTTGCTTCTGCTCAGCACGGGCGCGACATAGAAACGGTTCCGAGGAACGGTAACTCAAATACTCGTAACTTCTACAATTTTGCACAGATCAACTTAAAATTTGTACACAATATTCTTGAAATATTGTGCATTCACTTAAAAAAAAATAAATTAAAATTAAATACCATATCCCCCCCCCCCCTTAATAAATGTTAGTAGTAAAATATGAAACATGCACAGCATAACAGTTGTAAAAAATTTAAATTAGACAACACTATAAACGTATCATGCAAACCATGATTCAATGTATGCACTACGATCGTGAAGGTGTTAAGTAAAAAATATTGAGTTGAGTAGAAATAAATTACTCACTCAGTTGAAAGTTCGTCAAGCGATGTTTGGACAACTGGTACGCCGTCTTCTATTAAATCTTCATGAGATTCATGTCTACAGGGAATGTGTAGGTCTTCAGTTTCAGTTTCACTGCCGCTACCTTTTTCATGTCTATCATGTCGATTGCTGTCATGCAGAATAGTAGCAAACAATCAAATTCAAGAGTAAAATATCAACTTCTATGTTTGAAAAAAATGCTAGAGTTTAAATATAAGCCTTAAATTAATATTTTGTGATTTTTAAAAATTCACTACTACAATTATGTATAATCAGGTTCTTTTTGGATATTAATAAATTAATAAAATGTATTAATTTAATAACATCCCAAAACAATTAAGTAATTTTTCAACTTAATGGCACATGCATGTAATAGCTCTTTTGATATCTATAGGGTAATGTCGCCTTGAGTGGACCGCCACCACGAATGAGCCGCCTAAAAGTTTTCAGTGATCTGACAGTGAAAACGTGAAATAAATAGTTTGAACAGCAGCGCCGCACCCGAAAACCAAAAGAAATTAAGTTTTACGATGAATAAATACGTTACTGTTTGACAAAACGAATTTTTTAAAAAACAAACTGACAAAAAAGTCGCTGTTACAATTAATGAAGTTATTCTGAAGTGTAAAAATAGTGTTAAACTCGAGTTCTAAAGTGTAATATATTTTTTTGCTGTTAGTTTGGACATTGAAATTGATTGTCTAAGTTTAATTAAGTGATAATTTTGCCTCGAAAGAAAATTGTTTGTGACTCCCTTAAAAAGTCACATGTCACCTTCAGTGGACCATTGTTTATAATCTTGAGTGAACCGTCTAATTTTTTTCATTTTTAATGCCAATTTACCATTTTTATGGATAAAAATTGAAAATAAACTTGTTTTTAACTATATTTTATGTTATTTATTAATATTTTTTTTGAATTTCAAAAAAGGTATTGTCGAAAACAGTATAGAATAACAGGGAGTCAAAACTAGATTATTTACTGAAAGAAATTAAAAATCTTAAATAACTTCTGCAATTTCTTGAGTTTTCATTGATTTTTTTACCTTTTCTTGCAATTTTTCAAGAGTGGTCCACTCAAAGTTACATTTTTTACATTCCTAAAAAAAAACGCATATTTTTTTACGCCAATTTTATTTTTTGTAAATAACAAAATCAAAGGTTTTATGACATAAACTCTTATCTAGGGATCTAAACTAAAGCTTGGAATAGAGAAGTACATTTAATTTACTCTCATAAAGAATTTATTCGAAAAAAAGCTTAAGCAGTCCACTTATGGTGACATTACCCTAGTAATTGTTGTTTGTTTAATGTATATCAATTTAACCACTAATTGTTTTCAAATTTGCAATTTTAATTTTGGAATAGAGGAGAGTGGGGTTAAAAGTGCCGATTTTTAGAAATCTTCAAAAAATACTGGTAAAATGAAAGCTTTTCTTTCAGGGTTCTTTATTATTTAATGTCAAATTTAATGCAGTTTTTGAATTTAATTTGAGTTTCAAACAATTTTCAAAAGTTTTTTTTAATACTTGGTTTTTTACAAAGTCAGTGCGGCACTTTCGACCCTACTGCGAGGCGTGTTATGCTGAGGTAAGGATCGATAATGTCGATCGCTTTTATTATATAATGTTTAATGAAAACATAATTTTAAACATGAAAATAATAAATAATTTATCATATATAATACCTGTATTTATTATTTAACTAATATAAACATTTAAAAGTTTTATTGAGCAAACAATCATACATGAAAAAATATGCTATTGAATCAATAACGTTTCTTCCAAAAGCATAAAAATAATTTATTCAAAAGCAAATTCTTTTGAATATATAATTTTAAATACCTAGGGGAAACTGCCCTATGGTGGATAGCCGTTCCAACAGTGGATAACTTTAAAGATTTTAAAAATTATTCATTATACCGAAACAAATCTTAGAAAACTATAATGAATATTAATTGCTTAATGTTTCAATCATTATTATGATTGGAATTTATAGTTTATTTCGTAATTATTTAAAGTTATCCACTGTTGGAATGACTATCCACCATAGGTCAGTTTCCCCTATGTATGATTTATATTTAATATAATTAAAGTTATAATTATTATTTAATGTATGTTACAATACATATTATATTATATATAATATATGTTAATGTTTAATTTTTTATTCTTTATTTCATTCTAAAAATAAATGGTTGGTCAACTTTTGAATTAATTTTTGCAAAAATCATTTGCTATTGTTAATTTACCGCGATGGAAATATAATGATGCGCACCTTTATAGTGAATTATGTAAATATATAAAATTAATAACACGCAATGTTTATTTTAAAAGGAATTCTTTGGAATTGCAATAAGAAAATATATACGTGATATTTTATACGTCATTTGCACATTTAAAGTATATGTATGCATCTACTATCCGCGGCTCTTTCAACCCCAGTCGAACGGTACTTTACAAGCCGTTGAATTAACAAACACTTTTTTAAAAATATTAAATGAACTGGTTAATTAAATCGTTAATGTTAATATAATATTCAATTTTGAAATAAATTATTATTTTAGAATAAATTCACCGCAAGCTTTAAAAATGTATTAGACAGACTAAAATGTATATCCATGAAAATATTTTCTCACGTGACTCAAAAAGCGTAAATTCACAAATACAGTAACAGATCATTTTTTGCGTAGTAGATAAAACTAAAATGATTGACAACGACTCGTATTCATTAAATATTACTTTTCTCACTTCAAATTTATTTTTATCTCTTTTCATTTTCAAAATATACGTATCGGCACTTTCAACCCCGCCTTCCCCTACTATTGATTTTTAATTTCAAAATTTTTTTATAATAAAAGGAACAAAATGAGTATTAAGTAAAAATATGAAGTGCGAAGTGTTCGTTTGAATTTTGTAAGTATTAAAGGGAGATTACAGAGGTTTTTTTTTTCATTTTTGGTTAGTATAATTATCTAAAAAGAATGGAAAAATAGTCTGAAATAAAAAAAAGCCTCGAAAATTCGTACTTTTTATTAATTAACTAACTGTAATTTGTTTATTTTTAAATTTACAGCTTTTTCTCGTGCACCACTTGAAAGAACAGTTCTTAAACTATAAGAAATGTATATTGTTATTTACCGTAAATCATATTTTTTGGAAGGCGCCTTCGAAAATTCTGCGTTAGCGGTACATAGATTGCTATTTTTAAACAAATATCTTACAAAATTTTTTTAAATTACTAATTAACAATGTGTAAAAGAATTTAGAAACTTAATACAGGGAGAAATGAAAAGCTTAATTGTATACAGGTAAATTGTACACAAATTAAATTGAAAGTTTTTATTTCTAAAACTGTTTACGGTTAAATTGCAAACAAATAAATCGTATGCAGATAAATCATTTTTAAAACTGCATATGGTTAAACCCGGTTGTAAATCCGTGTACAAGAACATCTACTGAACTTGTACATGATTCTGGATAAAATCATGAACAGGTACATTAACTTGTCTTGAGCATGAACTTGCGAATGGTCGGCACTTTCTTGCATCAATATATAACTAAAACACTTCTCTAGGTAATGCACACATTTTAAGCACCATTTATTTTAATCAAATAACAATATTTAAGATTTCTTTCACCTAACACGCCGTTTTCATTTTCAACACACTGGGTACTCAATGAACCACCTCTATAAAAACACTAAAAATTAACATGAATAATAATATTTTTATTTTCACTTTGTAAAAAAACTTATCTTCTATCAAATAAAATAAAAAATTATTACTCAATACTTATTATTTGATAATGTTTAACATAATTATACTTCAAAGTCAAGTTCATTAGCGAAAATAACATTTTAGTTTTACCATATTGAGAAGCGTACTGATAACAATCGCTGTAACATGCTGTACTCATGCCTAGAGCAGCCTTGTTTAACAATGAGGCATACCACTCTGGAAATTGAAAATACACTGGAATTCCAGATGGTACATTGTTCCCTGGTACAATGAATCCACATGACATTTGCCACAAAAATTATGTATTATAACTTAACCCGATACTTAAAAATCTTTATCACATCAGAATATTAAACAGGTCAATTATTGATTTAAAATTTCAACTTTTTGAACGAAAGTTTGTTTACAACCATCATAAAAGTGAAAGCGATATGAGCCTAACGACAGCTACCGATGATGAAAAAAAGGGTTTGTGTCAGGGTAAAACCCAAGTTTTTTTATAGAAGCTCTAAATAGGCTTGAAATTCCTCGACTACTGTAAACTAGCATGTCTTTGTTAAAAAGGATTTTCATTATTTGCAATAAGTGTTTCGTCAAAAAAAAAAAAAAACTGTACGAAGGGGAAGAAATCTTTAAGTCATGTGCGCAAGCTCAATTTTTATTCAAAAAATTTTTAAAAAGATGTTTAAGCCGTTACTAATTGTAAGGAATATGGAACTGTTCCACGATTTTGAAAAATCTCAAAGTCACCTTTTTTGGACCACCCTAATGTACACGTTCGTTGTTCCAAATTCATGTGCTGACCATTCACAAGTTTATGCACAAGACAAGTCAATGCAGCTGTGCATGATTTTATCCAGAATCATGTACAAGTTCAGTAGATGATATTATACACGAATTTACAACCGGAAATTGTGAACAAATAATATGTACACAAATAAAATGTATGGGTGATTCTTTTGGATGTGCCACATTTAAATTTACGTTTTAAAACAAATTTCTTTATAGATTTTTCAAATTTCCTTTGATAGGTTTATATAAAATTCGACTCAAAAACTTAATATACTGATTCGCAAAATTAATTTCTAAGAATTTACCGTTTAAATTTTATATATACTGATTTACTTATATTTTTAAGAAAAGGGTTTCGAAGATGAAATCATTCAAGTGCGTTTATTATTTTGGGTAGCCAAATGGCTTAATTTCTTTTAAAACTAAGTAAACGCTAAATTTTAGCTATGAATAATATTGACAATAATTATTTTTGAATAGTTTTTATAAAATTAATCGGCACTTTTAGAAAAATCACCCGTATACATTTTATGTGTATACTTATTAAATTCCTAAGTTTTTACACTGAAAAAAATGTGGCTGACAAATTCAACTACCTTTTGGTAGTTGACCGGAAAGTAGTAAAAGTAACTACTTTCTTAGTTGGTCTTACCATAGTTATGAAGTAATTTTGAGTACTTTTATGTCTTTAAAAATTAGTGGTTAAATTAAAGTAAATATAGGGTAATGTCGCCATAAGTGGACCGCTTAAGCTTTTTTTCGAATAAATTCTTTATGAGAGTAAATTAAATGTACTTCTCTATTCCAAGCTTTAGTTTAGATCCCTAGATAAGAGTTTATGTCATAAAACCTTTGATTTTGTTATTTACAAAAAATAAAATTGGCGTAAAAAAATATGCGTTTTTTTTAGGAATGGAAAAAATGTAACTTTGAGTGGACCACTCTTGAAAAATTGCAAGAAAAGGTAAAAAAATCAATGAAAACTCAAGAAATTGCATAAGTTATTTAAGATTTTTAATTTCTTTCAGTAAATAATCTAGTTTTGACTCCCTGTTATTCTATGCTGTTTTCGACAATACCTTTTTTGAAATCACAAAAAATATTAATAAATAACATAAAATATAGTTAAAAACAAGTTTATTTTCAATTTTTATCCATAAAAATGGTAAATTGACATTAAAAATGAAAAAAATTAGACGGTTCACTCAAGATTATAAACAATGGTCCACTGAAAGTGACATGTGACTTTTTAAGGGAGTCACAAACAATTTTCTTTCGAGGCAAAATTATTACTTAATTAAACTTAGACAATCAATTTCAATGTCCAAACTAACAGCAAAAAAATATATTACACTTTAGAACTCGAGTTTAACACTATTTTTACACTTCAGAATAACTTCATTAATTGTAACAGCGACTTTTTTGTCAGTTTGTTTTTTAAAAAATTCGTTTTGTCAAACAGTAACGTATTTATTCATCGTAAAACTTAATTTCTTTTGGTTTTCGGGTGCGGCGCTGCTGTTCAAACTATTTATTTCACGTTTTCACTGTCAGATCACTAAAAACTTTTAGGCGGCTCATTCGTGGTGGCGGTCCACTCAAGGTGACATTGCCCTATGTATTTGACCCGTAACTAGTGGTAAATTGTAGAACTGACTACAGTAAAACAGTAAAAGCAACTAAGCTAATAGTTCAATCAATATTATATGAAAAGTAAATTTAACTATAGCTTGGTAGTTAAATAGAAAGTAGTAAAAAGGACTACATTTTTTATTAATCCAGTCTTTTTATGTGTAGTAAATTCTACAACTTTTGTGTAGTTAACAATAAGTATAGTTACATTGGCGTCAATTGTAGAACTACATAAGAGTTAAGTAGTAAATTATACTACTTTCCCACTTTTAATTATAACATTACCTTCGACAATATTTATATTGTAAACTACTACATTAAGTAGAAGCTTTTACTACTTAAAGTAATTTAATAGGTTTCACAACATTTTTTATGCCTCATTAACTATTAATTTCCCACTTAAACTACTACATTAAGTAGTAGATTTTACTACTTAAAGTGATTTGATAGGCATTAACAACATTTTTTTAAGCCTCATAAACTATTAATTTCCCACTTAAACTACTACGTTAAGTAGTAGATTTTACTACTGGGTCAAAATTTCTCAAATTAATCAATGTTGGTCTCGGGTCTTTCGATTTCTATTTTTTGAAAATTTTAAAAATTGTGGTTTTTACAGGGTGTTAAAATTTTAAGTACCGTTTTTTTCAAAAACGAATATCTTTGTGGCGTTTTAATAAATTTTGTTCATATTTATGGTGTTTATAAATAATATACCGACACTTTGAATGTAATATAAGACCAAATTTTTTTTTCAAAATTTGCCCCGAAAAAAGTCAAAAAAATGTTTGATTTCATTTTTTTGATCAAAAGCACCCATACGATTTTTTTTTAATAACGATATTTCGTTTCCTTATTTTTTCCTGAGTTGATTAAAAAAAAAAAGTTCTGGAGACTTTAAAAACAACCGAGATATTGGACTTTTTGTGACGCGGCCTACGCTCTCTGAATTCAGGCAAGCTTAACGCCGGGACACGGATGCATTTTTTCAATTATTTTCATAGTTAATTATTTTTATTATTCGGTATGTAAAAAGTTCTCAGAATAACATTTTCTTACGTACTTTTCATCGCTCTTTCATAATCTGTCATCAAAATTGCAAAAAAATAAAATTCCAAAAAGCTATGACCACTTTTTTGGAAAAAAATGCAAATTTTTGACAATTTTGATTCAAAATGATTTTTTTCTACGTAACCAGTGATCAGAAAATTTCTGCACCTAAAAATATCGCGTCCACAATATTCAAGCTTCAAAAGAATGGACCATACATTTAAAAATGTCAAGATCGCGGATCCAAAATGGTGATTCTTAATTCTCTCTTTATCTGTATGAAAATGAGTACCTAAATGTTTTTTGGGTCGCTGATTGTGAATCTAAAGTCGAATTTCAAAACTTCAAAATTTCGGATCCAATATGGAGGTTGATATTTTTGGAATTGATCGGATTTATTTTAAAACTCGGGGGTTTTTGGGGTCGCTGATTGTGAACCTGAAGTCATATTTTAGCAATCCAAAATACCGGATCCAATATGGCGGTCGATATTTTTGAAATTGATCAAATTTATTTTAAACATGCTACCCGTGGTTTTTTGGAGTCGCTGATTACGAATCTGAAGTTAGATTTAACAAATTCAACATTATGAGTCTTGTCAAAGAGAGTACAAGTTTATGATATAGATAGACATATTATAATTACTGTTGCGAATGGCGTTACACCTCAGTGCTAATGCTCAATAGATGATAAATAAATAATATTTGCCAGAAGAACAAATCAATGCAGTTGCGAAAGAAATTGCAACCCACAGATACTGCAAAAAAATTGTAACCGTTGTCAAAGAAAGTATTAGTATATAATATGCATAGACATATTATAATTACTTTGTTGTCAAGGAAATGTAAAAGAAATATGTAATGCTGTCAAATAAAAAAGAACTTCGTGCAATTAGATCGGAAATTATATTGGAATTCCTTTTTTCAATGAAGTAACTAAAACTGACTTTAAATTCACAATCAGCGACCCCAAAAACCACCCAGCAGCAAATTTTAAATAAATCTAATCAATTTAAAAAATATCGACCGCCATATTGGATCCGCCATTTTGAATTTTTGAAATCCGACTTTAGATTCACAATCAGCGACCCAAAAAACATTTAGGTACTCATTTTCATACAGATAAAGAGAGAATTAAGAAAAGTGTCCACTGGGTGTCAATTTTTTGAAAAAAATTCTATCGTCGCCATTTTGGATCCGAGATCTTGACATTTTTAAATGTATGGTCCATTCTTTTGAAGCTTGAATATTGTGGACGCGATATTTTTAGGTGCAGAAATTTTCTGATCACTGGTTACGTAGAAAAAAATCATTTTGAATCAAAATTGTCAAAAATTTGCATTTTTTTCCAAAAAAGTGGTCATAGCTTTTTGGAATTTTATTTTTTTGCAATTTTGATGACAGATTATGAAAGAGCGATGAAAAGTACGTAAGAAAATGTTATTCTGAGAACCTTTTACATGCCGAATAATAAAAAAAAAAACGATGAAAATGATTAAAAAAATGCGCCCGTGTCCCGGCGTTAAGCTTGCCTGAATTCAGAGAGCGTAGGCCGCGTCACAAAAAGTCCAATATCTCGGTTGTTTTTAAAGTCTCCAGAACTTTTTTTTTTAAATCAACTCAGGAAAAAATAAGGAAACGAAATATCGTTATTAAAAAGAAATCGTATGGGTGCTTTTGATCAAAAAAATGAAATCAAAAATTTTTTTGACTTTTTTCGGGGCAAATTTTGAAAAAAAAATTTGGTCTTATATTACATTCAAAGTGTCGGTATATTATTTATAAACACCATAAATATGAACAAAATTTATTAAAACGCCACAAAGATATTCGTTTTTGAAAAAAACGGTACTTAAAATTTTAACACCCTGTAAAAACCACAATTTTGAAAATTTTCAAAAAATATTTTTGTGCAAAATTTCTGTCATATAATACTACATTTTCACCAAGTTTCATAGAAATCGAAAGACCCGAGACCAACATTGATTAATTTGAGAAATTTTGACCCTACTTAAAGTAATTTGATAGGCTTTAGCGAGAGTTTTCATGTAGAGAGAACTGTTATCTTGTAGTACATTTGACTACTTTTTGTATTTCAGTAAGTTCTTATGTAATGTTTGTTATAGAGTTCAAGAAGTATTAATTACAAGAAGATACTAATAACAACTATTATAAGTAGTAGATTTTACTACTTTAGATAGTAAAGTTAACTGAACAGTTGTCAGTTGCATTATGCAGTTGACAAGAATGCCCTCAAGTTTCACGTAAGTCATCGTAGCGTGCGTGGTTAAATGGTTAAGATACCGGATTGCGAATGTTAGGGTAGAGCGTTCAATCCCCAGCGCTTAGGGATTTTTCTCTGTTAGGAATATAATGATTACATAATATAGGGTGACAGTAAACAAAAGTAGTAAGAGAGAGGATGTAAAAATGTGTTTTAATAATAATAAATGATAGTTAAACAATTTCATTTTACTACATTAAATAGTTGTTTTTACTTAAATTTTACTTTATTTGCCAGAACATATTAACTACATTTACTAGTTCACTCTACTACAAAAATGTCGTTGAATCATATCGAATCACTTTAAGAAGTAAAATCTACTGCTTAGTGCAGTAGTTTTAATGACAAAATAATCGTTGCAGCCTATCGAAACACTTTGAGTAGAAAAATCTACTACTTAATGTAGTAGTTTTAATGAAAAAATAATCGTTGAGTAGACATAAACATGTCGTTGAAGCAAACGGAACCCTATTAAAATCACTATGCATGTTCATTTTCGAACCCATCTAAATTTCAAACTGTTTGAGATAGACTTAAAATTTGGTACATGTATGTAATTTTACACTGGACTTACAAAAATGATATAGAAAACTGATTAAAGCTGATTATCATAGCTTTTTCTAAAAAATGTAGAGAACCTGATTCAAAGCAGTCGTCATAGCGCTGTCAAGTAAACACATTTTCTGTTTTCAAAAAAGTGTCTTCCCCTCCCCAGGCCTAAAGGAGTGATAAAATTTGGTACACAGATGTAGTTTCTCATCCAACAGATTACACAAAAAATATAGAGAATATGATTTGAGTTGACAATTTTAGCGCTGTCACGGAAGTAATTTGTTTACTTCTATAAAAACATTGAAAATGTGTGTTACATTGGGTGTATGTTTGAGTTGTAATTGTTTGTGGAAACTTAAAAAGAAAAATTGAGAATGACGTATAAGGAAGGAAATATTGGTTTTCAGTTACGTTTAATATTAGTTGCAATTAAATTTCGAGTTTATCTAAAGTTGAAGATCCAACAAGGAAATGAAAACTAACCTTATAAATAACACTTAATCCATTTTTGGACATATCACTTAAAAAACACTTAAAACTTAGAAGTACAGTATCAGTCAAGAGTATGAGGTCATTTCATTAAATAAGTTTTGAGTTATGAAGTAAGAAAGACAAAAAAAAGTAACCAATTTTTCATTTTCAACTCTCGAGTTTAACTTCTGCAAAAGTCCAGAAAAATATAATAAAAAATTGTTTGAAAATGTTGAAATATGCGTTATAATTTCATCTTTAAAATAAGCTTTAGAAAATAAAAAAAAGTTAATCCGTTATTGAGTTATCAGTGAAAATGTGAAGGTATGTTGCGTCTAATTACTAGTTCGAAATCTGGTTGCCACAACTCGATTCTCGCATGGCGCGGAAGCGAACAGTAGGCAAAGCAGGGACGAAATTAATGCATATATACAATGAGGCCCCGAGTTCCTTTACATCACTTGAGGAATTTTGTTTACATTACTTTAATTATAATTATAATTATATCATTATAATATATAATTAATATAATTATTATTTTAATTATTTTATTAAATTATATATATTTTATTTAAAAGAACACCTCCTTGTGAAAAATAATTATAACCATTATAAATTTCTAAATTCAACAATTAATTATGAATATTATACATTCAAATTATTTTTTAATTAATCATTTACAATTTTCTTTAATATTATTTACTAAAATACCTATAAGGAAACAAGTCATTTCGAAACAATTCATTTGCAATAAATAATAAAATTTAAATAATGTAATTCCCATTAGGGGCTGTCCATAATTTGCGTAAGGTCCTTTGGCGGGGGGGGGGGGAGAATATTTTTCTACACTAACTTACATGGGAGGGTACTTGGTTAAACAAATTTCTTACGTAAGATATATTTTCGTATACTACTCTACAAATATAATAAATTTCAAAAAATATCTCGCTATGAAGAAAAATATAAATTATACACTAAACACCAAACATTTATTAATATTTGGGCAACACTCCGTCAAAAGAAAAGCGATATGCAAGTGTTATTTCGATTTCTTTGAAACTGTGTGAAATAATAGTTTAATAGTTGAATTTTATAAATAAATTATGTTAACAAATAATTAAGGTTACAACAATTTGTTAATGGGGACAAAAGTTTCGTTAGATTTTGAAAAACTGATAACGGATTTGTAATCAGCGACCCCAAAAACCCGCGAGTAACAAATTTCAAGCAAATTGGATTGATTTAAAATAAAGTCATCCGCCATTCTGAATTTTGAACAACTGATAACGGATTCGTAATCAGCGACCTCAAAAACTTCTGAGCAGACAATTCTATCAAAATCTAACGAAACTTTTGTCCCCATTAACAAATGTTTGTAACCTTAATTATTTGTTAACATAATTTATTTATAAAATTCAAATGTTCACTTGTGTAATTTTTTTACAGTTTAGGAAGTACTGTAGGTGCATTTTTTAATAGAATTTAGCACGTATCATTCAATTATAGCAACTGGAGATAACATTTTTGTAAAAATTGCTACTTTTGTTAAACTTTACAATAAAAAAATTAATATAAACAAAAAAAATTTTAAATCAGGCTTTACAAATCTCTTCCAAATTTTATAATCTTTCACTTTAAACAAAAAAATTTAAAATCGGTTTAAAAATGCAGGCTTTAAAAGGTTTTGAACAGTAAATTACAATTTAATAAATTGAGTCTATTTCCTTCCATGTTTGTAATTTAAGAAGACAGTAAATGATCTAAGGAAGGTTATTGAAATAAATTTTCAACGAAAATTTTTTTCCTTTTTTTAGCTACGTTTCGTCGGTCAAGGTTCGCCGACCTCTTCAGGCTATAATTTATTAAAAAACACTATAAACCACAAAGGCTTCAGAACATAATATAAATACTTGATAAAGAATCACAAATTGACTTCACTTTACCTCAATAATTAAAAAACATTTTAGTCATTTTAAATCAATAATAATTTAAAATTTGTCAAATTTATAAAAATGGTTAAAAAAGATTGGAAAAAATAAATTCTTTTCCCGTCGGTGGAAATTAACATGTATAACAACATTTCGGTGTCAACTGAATAAAATTTAGATTTACACAATTATAAATAGAAATATAAGTAGAGAAATATCGGAGTCAAGAAATAACAAGAATAACACCGTTATTTTAGATACTGAAACTTATTGGAGAAAAGGAAGAATAACTGAAATGATCCATATTAAACCGTTTCCATTAACGATTAATATAATGGAAGATGTTTTTTCATTAAGTAAAATTTTCTATCCATTAATTAGACAATTAGACTCTTGATCACAGTTGACTTTGTGTTTGTGTGTACGTTGTTGTGCTGTTTTTATTGTAATTTGAGATTCTTGACTCCGATATTTCTCTACTTGTATTTCTATTTATAATTGTGTAAATCTAAATTTTATTCAGTTGACACCTAAATGTCGTTATACATGTTAATTTCCACCGACGGGAAAAGAATTTATTTTTTCCAATCTTTTTTAACCATTTTTATAAATTTGACAAAATTTAAATTATTATTGATTTAAAATGACTAAAATGTTTTTTAATTATTGAGGTAAAGTGAATTCAATTTGTGATTCTTTATCAAGTATTTATATTATGTTCTGAAGCCTTTGTGGTTTATAGTGTTTTTTAATAAATTATAGCCTGAAGAGGTCGGCGAACCTTGACCGACGAAACGTAGCTAAAAAAAGGAAAAAAATTTTCGTTGAAAATTTATTTCAATAACCTTCCTTAGATCATTTACTGTGTTCTCAAAAAATAAATTCCAATTTGGTCCCACTGTGTTCTTGGCGCATGGAGTAGAAATCGCGATGTGCGCTCCCACTAAAATCGCAATATCTCAAAAACTATTCAAATCTAATAGAAATAACTTTTTAAAAATAAAGGGTGAAATCATAAGGAATCCGAGTATGTACATTAGAAAATCAAAAAAAGTGGCCAAATTAACTAAAAAGTAGTTCAAAAAATTAAAAAAACTTTTTTTGGGTCAAAATTTTGAATTTTTTTTTATTGTAATATTATTTTAAACTACCTTAATTTATCTATGTTGTCTGAAATTTTCATTAAAATTCATTTTGTTGATTAGGAAATAATGAGTTTTGAAAAAACACTGCTCTGATATTCAACATGGTGTAGCGGGCGCCATTTTGTAAATTTTCGAAAATCCTTTTTGGGTTTTAACAATCATACCCAAGACTATTATTTCACACAGTTTCAAAGAAATCGAAAGACCACCTGCATATCGCTTTTCTTTTGACGGATTCTTGCCCATTTCAAAATCATTTTTCAATTAAACGAATTTCTGCAATGTTAAGAATAAATACTCGTAATTGCAGACACACAGTTAAAATTGTTTATGTTTTATTTAACATAAATCACATGTCCCAAACGGTCCAATCTAAATTTGTGTTAATTTTTAACACAGGGATTTATGTTGTTTTGTTTATCGTCTGCTTGGCAGAAGTAAAATATAATCGTGTTGAGTTACGGAGTACATTTTATTCAATTAGTATTGAACTCTACCTTCTGCTTATTAAAATGAATTTTCAATATGAAATTTACGTTTTACAACAAAAAATTAAATGTAAATTACAGTGTTATTACTAAAAAATTGGAGGTTATGTTCAATAATCGAATGAAATGAATGATTCTTGTGACACTTCAATTGTTTTTTTACCAAAAGATACTGGGATAACAGTGATTTTTACAAAAAGAAATACTGCGGTAATTTTCTGTACGATGAATAGTCGCTCTATTTAGCTTATTAAAATTAGCAGCAACTATAGTTCTACTGAAAAAGCACTGATAGTAATAATTATTGATAAAAACATACTCCACAGTTTTTATATACAGTCACATTTCATGACTCGAACAAAATTTGACTGTACATAGAGAGGAAGGGGTATTTGTCACTAGTAAAGTCAAACGGGTTATTTGGACGGAGGGGTAGGCCGGGCCCAAGAGTGGGAGTAGGCCCGGAATGAGTTTTCCTCGCCGAGCAGGTGCACGGGAATAAGTTCCCGTGGATAAATCGTGAATCTCCCCTCCTCCCAGTACAATTGGATAGTTAGGAAATTCGTAAGCCAAATTTGTTAAACTATTTTTTAAATCACTTAAAAAAGACTGAAAATTTGACAAAGGGGAACGATAAACTACTCCAAAAATAAATATAACCTTTTTATAGTAAACTTTAGTAAAGATAAATTCCTCGGTTCTCAAAATTTCCATCATTGTAAAATATTTTTTATTATAGAAAATCATAATTCCGCCACTAGCTCTACCGAAATGAGAAGTTTTTTTTGCCTGAACATTTATGCAATCGAAGTTTAAACTATTACCTGGAATATAAATCTCTGGAGAACTCAACCAGGTTTCATACAAACAAACGATGTCTGAATTCCTCACTACATTGAAAACATTCTTTAAGTTCCTAAAACCACTGCAATTCCAAAATATGCATTTTCCCTCCACAGCGTTGCTTCTTGAGTATGATGATTTATTTTACGGTCCTGGAATCTGCTATTGGTGTATATGCCGGTGTTTGATTTTGAACTTTCAAAAAATTCTGATAGTTAACGATTTGAATTTTTCAATTTCACTTGGTTTGACAGACAGCCTCTTGGTCTCTTCGGTGTCACGATCGGTGATGAATCTCTCGTTTGTTATTGCTCATTTGTTTTCCTCTTCTTCGGTTTATTGTCCTTTATCAATAATTCGATCTCTTCTATTTGGGTTTGCTTTCCATCGGGGAGATTCACGATTCATCCCCAACTTATTCCCGTGCACCTGCTCGGCGAGGAAAACTCATTCGGGGCCTTCTCCCACTCTTGGGCCCTGCCTACCCCTCCGTCCAAATAACCCGTTTAAATTTACTACTGCCAAATACCCCATCCTTTCTATGTACAGTCAAATTTTGCTGCAGTCATAGAATGTGACGGTATATAAAAAATGTAGAGTATGTTTTTATTAATGATTATTACTATCAGTGCTTTTTTTAGTAGAACTATAGTTGCTGCTAATCCTAATAAGCTAAATAGAGCGACTATTCGTACAGAAAATTACTACAGTATTTCTTTTTGTAAAAATCGCTGTTATCCCAGTATCTTTTGGTGAAAAGAACAATTGTAGGTATCACAAGAATCCCCCGGTACCTCTTAAAAAAATTTAAAATTTGTTTTTACAGACGAATTTGAAGCATTAACCGGTGAAAAGCCTGGTATGAATGTTTTGCACGAATCACTGTAACTACACCGTTGAAAATATTGAGTATTTGTGACTTGGAAAGTTAAAATGGACCATACGTCAAAAAATCGATTTTTTTACTGATACGTGATTCTTAAAGAAAAAAGTTCACTTTTTGAATGAAATAAACATCAAAAAATCGATTTTTTTGACGCAAGGTCCCTTTTAACTTTCCAAGTCACATTTGTGTAATAATCGGTTCTTATTAAATTTGTTGTGTCAAAATTTAACATTTTTCGTGTGTGGATTTAATACTTCCTTTAAATGTCATTAGATTCTTGAGCATAACCTCTAATTTTTTAGTAATAACACTGTAATTTACACTTAATTTTTTGTGGTAAAACGTAAATTTCATATTGAAAATTCATTTTAATAAGCAAAAGGTAGAGTTCAATACTAATTGAATAAAATGTACTCCTTAACTCAACACGATTATAATTTACTTCTGCCAAGCAAACGATAAACATAACAACATAAATCCCTGTGTTAAAAAGTAACACAAAAGATTGGACCGTTTGGGACATGTAATTTATGTTAAATAAAACAAAAACATTTTTAACTGTGTAGCTGCAATTATTACAGTAGAAGAAGTCGGTCGGAGGGATAGGCAGGGCCAAAGAGTGGGAGAAGGCCCGAAATGAGTTGTCCTCGCCGAGCAGGTAGACGGGAATAAGTTCGGGATGAAAAGTGAACTGTCCCTGGGAGGAGATTTTAATTGTAGAGTATCCCATTTGAATCAGGTTAATAAAGAACTGTTGTATGACTCATGCTTCGGAAGTAGTAGAGTTTCAATGAATAAAGTTGATAATAGTGATGGGAAACGGCTTGTTCATACCCTAGAATCTTTTGGCTTTTTATTAATTAATGGAAGATCGCAAAGCGATAGACAGGGAAATTTCACTTTAATTAACTCAAACGGAAAAAGTGTCATTGATTTAGTGTGGATTTTGAAGGAGGGTTTAAATCTGTTTAAAGATCTAAACGTTTTGACCTCAGTCACATCATCTGATCATTTTCCTGTTATACTGGATTTTACGAATGCAATTCCAAATATTAGACAAAATAAGCAAAAAAAAAAAAAGAATTTAAATTTTATTTTTTAATGGAATCAAATTTTAACCCATTATGGATATCTTTGGAGTGTGAGGAACTGGAAGAAATTTTGCGTATGTCATTGTATAATGCAGCCTCTTCCCTGAACATGAAAAAAGTAATTAGGAATAAACCGATTGTTTTGAGAAATAAAGCTTGGTTTGATAAGAAATGTCTAAACTTAAAAGTTACATTAAAAAAATCTGCTAAAAGAAAGTAAAAAAATCATTTAAGGGGACTTTTAAAATATCATACTTAGACGCAAAAAAGCAATATAAAAAACTATTTAAAAAAAAAGTGAATCCGAATTAAACTGAGTATGAATTGGTTCACTATCACCCAGATCTACTACTGGATTCCGAAATAACAATAAAAGAAGTAATAAATAGCTTATTAAAGTGCAAAGGGGAATCGGCTCCGGGCCCAGACGGAATAAAGGGAATATTTTATAAAAATCTGCCCCCAGATTAGATAGCATTTCTTTGTTTTCTGTTTAATAAAGTTATGGATTTAGAAAAAGTTCCCAAAGAGTAGAGTCGTTTACAAATGTTCATGCTATATAAAAAAGGGTATCGGTCTGATTCCTTTAATTTTATAGACAAATTACTCTGGTCAATGTAATAACAAAAATATTTACGCAAATTTTAAATAAAAGAATAACTCTTTGGGCAACAAATAATAATTTATTACGATCTTGTCATTTTAGCAGATACTCTATTAGAATGTTCTGGAACATTAAAAGCTTTATCAAATTACTGCAAGTTAAATAAATTAAAAATAAACATCTTAAAAACTAAAATAATGATATTTTCAAACCAAAAAAATTCTAATAACATCAAGGCTTTTAAGTTCGAGGACGGCTCGATAGAAGTGGTAAAAGAGTTCAGTTATCTTGGTATCGTCTTTTCGGATTCAATCCCATTCCCGGCTACATTAAATAAATTAGAAAGTTCCACAAAACTGGCTATCTCGGCTTGTTTAAAAATTAGCAAGAATCTGAAAGTGGACAATTGGGAGACGTACAGTAAACTCTACGAAAGCCTTGTTGCTAGTACTATATTTTATGCTATCCACATTTAGGGCCTAGCTTATTTGGATGACTTGGAAAAAATTCAAATTCGTTTTGTAAAGAAATTGTTATGTCTCCCAAAAAACAGTCCGAATAAAGCGATTAGAGCGGAAACTAACATTCTCTCGATAGAGTGCAAAGTATTAAAACCGATTCTTGCGTGGTTCAAAAAAATTAAGTCAATGGAGCAGACGAGGTACCCAAAAATTTGTGTTTTAGAGTTGATGAATCTGGCAAGACTATATCCGGAGAAGGTTGAACTTAACTGGTATTTACAAGTAAAAAATAAGTTTGATTACTTTGATTTAGAAAAAATTTGGAATCATTTTTCTCTGGGGGATATTGTAGAAAATTCAGAATTAATGCTCGCTTCAGTAAGGAAGGGATTGAGGAAGAAGGACAAGGACTATTTGGATTCCTTGAGCTGTTTTCAAATTTGGCCCTCGTTAACACATTATTCTAGTGATGATTCATATATTTTTTAACGTATGCATACTAATGACAAACGTGTATGGGCCCAAATAAAATTACTAAATATATATAACTCTAGAATTTTTTCTAAGAAAACCGGACTTATTGTGCCATTCAATGACCTTTGTCACTTTTATAATTTAGAAGCAGAAAATTTAATTCACATGTTGGCACTCTGTCCACTTTACCATTTAATTCGTTATAAATATTCGGAATTTTTTTTTCACAAAATCAGTACAGCCATTAAACATATGGATAAAAAATCTAAGTACAAACGATCCCTCCTTAATTAGAATTTACATAAAAATAATAATTGAAATGTTAACTATAAGAACGAAAGAAATGTTATTTTCATCTTAACACCGGTCCTCATAAGTATAAGCGCATTGTTTATTTATTTAGTTATCTATGGTTTTAATTATGTAAATTTGTGTACGAAAAAAAAATTGATACTCCTTTGTATGTTCAGTTTATGAACTATAATAAATAAAGATCTTATCTTATCTTATAGTTTATATTTTGACACTGCTGGGCACTAGAAAGTCTGCGCATCTTCGGCGCGCATCGGTTTCGAAGTCTGCGACTTGGTCGACTACTTCTTATAAACCGTGTTTTTGATTCTCTATTTCTAAATTCTAATACACAAGTAATTTAAAATTACGCCAACATTGTTTTAAAATCTAAATAAGTTTTCTCTAGAGTTTAGAAAACTGTATATGTCAATAAGATTCCTTAAAATTATTCAATAGTCGCAGAGATATTAAATAACTTTTTCTAAATATTATATCCTTATGCATTAAAATTTAGATTTCGTTGATAACTTTATAGAAAACAATTTTATAATAATTCGAACACTTTTTTCTTCTACTAAGTTTCTAACATGTATTCAACTTTCTTTTAGTATTTCTTTCATAGTCATAGAAGAACTCTGTGACTTTGCTAAATCTTCGCCTATATTCAAGATTCTACAACTAATCGAGCAAAATTTAGACAACTTATTTTTTCCGTGTATGTTGTCAGGGGCGGACTAACACATTTTGTCGCCCTAGGCAGTTATTAAAAATTGCCGCCCTACCAGACATATATTATTTTTTTATTTTTTTTATACTGTGGCTTATCGAAATCTGCCGCCCCTGAAAATATGCCGCCCTAGACAGCTGCCTACATTGCCTATCTAGTTAGTCCGCCACTGTATGTTGAATATATTTTTTACAAAAAGCTAATAGTTTTCTAAAAAAAAAAAAAAAAATACAAAAACATGTTAACGATGATGAAAGTAGTCTATAGTTAGCTATATTATTACTGAACAATGAACAATAATCTGATAATTTAAACAAATGTTATATCTATGTATTTTGATTTAAAAGCAATTCCTACTTTTTATGACACCCTAACCACCCTGCATCAGTTTAAAAAGAATTTAGTTTATTACAGGGATCACAGCCCCTATTGTTAGTAAAAAAGGGGAATAGGGTCAATTTTTTTTAAAAATAGGGAACAAAAAATTTGCTTTAAAGTCTATGATGGCGACTTCCATTGAAAAATTGAAGATGTTAAATTATGGTCTTAATAGTTTTTACTTTTTAAATAGAAGGAAATTTAGTGTTTACTTATCCTAAAATGTCAAATTTATATTTTTTAAACAGCTTTTTAACTGAAAAATAACGAAAATAATTCACAATTGAAAATAAAACTTGAAAAATATTTAGATAATTACACAATTAAAGAATAATTTAAAAAACTAAACAATAAACATTAAATTTAAACTAGAAAATTTAAAAATTAAGAAAATTAAAGAAATAATTATTAGAAATAATTGCATATTGAAAAACTGAATTGAAAATCGACAAAAATAATTGAAATTCAAAAAAATAATAAAAACTTGATGAAATAAATTAAAAATTTAATTAAAATTTGAAAAAATAAATTAAAATTGAGAACAAAACTCTAACAATGGCCAGATTAATGCAAAATCGAAAAAAATAATTATTGAAAAAATTAAATAATAATTATAAAATTTTAAGAAAATAATTTAAAAAATTGTTGCAAATAATTGAAATTTGAGGAAAATAAATAATAATTGAAAAAAATAGTTAAAAAGTAGATTAATTCACACTTGGAAAAAATAATTCAAATAATCAAACAATATTAATTTTAAACAAAATAATTTTAAAAAAATGAAAATTATAGGAATACCTAATTGTTGGAAAAAATTGAACATTGAACAACTAGATTGCAAATTGAAAAATATTAATAAAAATTAAAGAAAATAATTGAAAAATTAAGAAAATAATTAAACATTGCAAGAAGGAATTGAAATTTAAAGAATATATATACTTAAAAATTGAAAAAGCAATTTAAAAAACGATAATTATTGAATATAGAAGAAAATAATTGAAAAAAAGCGAGAATCTTTAAATATTAAAGACATTAATTTAAAATTAAAAAATGGAATTTGAAATTTAAAAAAAATAGTTGTAGAATTAAACATTTGAATTCAAATTTTGAAACCATTTTTGTGACTGAGAAATAGTAATAATGAAAAATTGAATTAAACTGAAAAATTAAAAATGAAATTGAAATTTAAAGAATATAATTAAAAATTGAAGAAAGTATTTTAAAAAAGGCGAGAATCATTAAATATATTTAAAAATGGAAATGAAATTAGAATGAAGTATTTAAGATTGAAAACAAATTTGAGTATTAAAGAAAACTAAAGGAAATTTTTAAAAATAATTTTAAACTGAGAACATTATTTAAATTTTTTAAAAATAATTCAAAATTAAAGAATTAAATTACATTTTTAAAAAAACAGATAGATAATTGAAAGAAAAATTATAAAATTAATATATATTAAAGAAAATAATTGACAAATGTAAAAAAATTTGTAAACTGTAGAGAATAATTAATAAGAGAACGAAATAATTTAAAAAGTTAAAGAATAGTTATACAATTTTGAGGGAATAAGTGGAAGTTGAAAAAATTGTTTAAATTAATTAAAAATTGCGAAAAATAAATGATAATTGAACAAATATCTGAAAAACCAAAGTAATTTTACGCTACCTCCCCCCCCCCCCCCTACACTATGAGTTACATAGTTTTTTTTTTCAAAATGTACTTCGACGGCATATGTAACTATGGTCGAATTTCAAGAAAGTCAATTATATCACAGTCAACTAAGCGTTTAAAATCAACAAAGCTAATATCTAAATCTAAAAATAAATACATTCTCTTAAACCATTGTTTATATTTTTCTTTAAAAAAGCGGCTAGCTCTGCCTTTTTCATTAGGATTTAAAATTACCCTCAGTCTTTTAAAAATGTCAAACAAAAAAAAATAAACTATGGTCAATCTCTTTCTCTCCCAAATAGCTCAGTGCAATTATTAAATGATTAAATGATACAAATTCCGAATTAAGTAAAAAACAACTTTGATAAATTATAAATTTAAATTTGAAAATTAGAAATAGGGGAAATAGGGGACCAATCTTTAAAATAGGGGAAATAGGGACAATTCTTCAAAATAGGGGAAAAAAGAGGAATAGGGGACAGTCTGTGATCCCTGTTATTATAGCACCTCCTTCCCCCCAGTACACTTGTTTAAAAAATTGAACTTATTATTGCACTCCAACCCCTTCTTTATCCGTTTAAATAAGGTTGAAGTTAAAAAAAAAGTAAACATGTGATTTTAAAAATCATTTTCTTTTCACAATATCCTATTATTTATTAAAAAATAATATTGAGTCATAGAACAAGTTGAATATTCTTTTACATGTGAGAATATTTTTTTCGGTAATAGCCCCCTAATTTTCGGGAAGTTTCAAGTAAGGCTTGAAGTTTACAACGCTTTCCCTCGGAAACATCCGGGAAATTTTCATTGGAAACTTCCAGGTAGCCTCCATTGGGAACTTCCCAAAAACTTCAATTGGAAACTTCTCAGAAGCTTGGCGAAAGATTCCCTTGGATACTTTCCTTAGAAACTTCCGTTGAAACTTTGCAGTTATTGTTTTTTAATTTAAATAATAAAAAATTGTATAATAAACGATTTTGTAATTTTTAAATTCAATCATAGCAAATCTCTTTAAGGGGGGGGGGGGGAGGTAGGGTTTTCAAAATTTTTTTTCGTTTTTAGGGTTTCGTGGTTGGGGACCGAAACCCTTACAGTGAGACTTTGTCGTCCGTCCGTCCGTCCGTCGTACACAGCCAATAGCTGTGCAGTTGTGTGCAAGAGAGAGAGAGAGATAGTCAAAACGCATAAGACAAATTTCACATATATAAAATGTGCAACATGCCACATATGTCACATATGTCACACATGACACATATGTCACATATGTTACATATGACAAATATGTTACACATGTCACATATGTCTCACATGTTACATATGTCACATATGACAAATGTCACATATGACACATGTCACACATATCACATATGACACATATGTCACATATGATACATATGTCACTTATGTCACATATGATACATATGTCACTTATGTCACATATGATACATATGTCATTTATGTCACATATGTCACATATGATACATATGTCATTTATGTCACATATGATACATATGTCACACATAACACATATCACAAATGACACATGTCACATATGTCACACATAACACATATCACAAATGACACATGTCACATATGTCACACATGTTACATATGTCACATATGACACATGTCACATATGACACATGTCACATATGACACATATGTCACATATGACACATATGTCACATATGTCACATATGACACATATGTCACATATGACACACATGTCACATATGACACATATGTCACATATGATACATATGTCACTTATGTCACATATGATACATATGTCACTTATGTCACATATGATACATATGTCACTTATGTCACATATGATACATATGTCACACATAACACATATGTCACACACGTCACATATGTCCCATATGTCACATATGTCCCACATGTCACATATGTCACATATGTCACATGTCACACATGACACATATGTCACATATATCACACATGACACATCACAAATGACACATATGTTACACATGTCACATATGTCACACATAACAAATATCACAAATGATACATATGTCACCCATGTCACATATGTCACACATTACTCATATGTCAGATATGTTTTTAGCATTTCCAATTGCGTAAGAATACGAATTAGAGAGAGAGGGAGAGAGAGAGAAAACTGGTTTTTTTAGTTTTTCCGGTTGTGTGTGTGAGAGAGAGGGAACGAGGTTTGTAGAGAAATCCACGAAACCCTCAATTGAAGGTGCGTTGCGCCTGCTTTTTGTAGTGTTTATTAGGGTTCCGTACACCTTCGGTGTTCGGCGGAATCCTTATAACGAGACTCGTGCGTCCGTAGCCAAAAACCATTCCCCCCCCCCCTTAACTTCTAAACTATTTGACCTAGAGGGCTGAAATTTGGTACACTTATGTATTTTCACGTGTAGATTGCACGAAAAATATAGAGAACATGATTCAAGGTGATGTTCATAGCGTTGTCAAGGAAATAACAACTTTTTTTTAGCAAAAATGCATTAAAATGGACCATTCTCCCCCCCTTAACTTCTAAACTATTTGACCTAGAGGTCTGAAATTTGGTACACATATGTATTTTCACGTGTAGATTACACGAAAAATATAGAGAACATGATCTGGATTGATGGCCATAGCGTTGTCAAGGAGAAACTGCAAATTTTGGAAAAAAAAGTTTTTTTTCTCTAACTTTGCCATTATTTGAGCTAGAGGGCTCCTTAAAGTATCTCGTTAATTCTTCTAAGCTAATCTCTTGATTTATCTCCTGTCTTTTCCTCCTCTCTCTATTTATTACTTCCCATTCTTTGCCTTCCCTTATCGCCTTTTTCACTCTCTCCATAAACTTCTTCCTATCTAATTCCCTCTTCATCTCTAAAAGCCGTCCGTGCACTCTATGCCTCCTATTATATTCTCCCTTATCTAACCATCCTTTTCTCCAGTTCCTTATATCCTCTCTTAACGCCTCCTTACTCCTTTCACACTCCTCATCCCACCATCCCCCGTACCCCAACACTTCTTCCTCTAATTCCCTTCCTATCTCCTCCTTCGCGACCCCTATTCTCTTTCTTAGACCTGCCAATCTGTCCTCAACTCCAATTTCCCTTGTCTCTTCTAAATCCCACTCTTCCATTTTAATCTGATACTTCTTTAAACTATCCTCCTTCCATTTTCCCATCCTCTTTACCCTCCTTTCTCTTTTCCCCCCTACCTTCTTTTTCGTCTTTTCTTTCCCTGCCTTGAATTCTATCACCACTGGGAAGTGATCCGACCCCACCTCATTACCCACTTTTAGCCTCCTCACCAACCTCCTCCCTTTCTCCTCCGCCAATATATAATCGATCACCGAGTTGCCTTTCCCATGAAACGTAAATTCTCCTTTTTCATCCCCCATTGTATTACCATTTAATACCGACCACCCTCTCTCTCCAAACATCCACAACAATCTCCTTCCCTCCTGATCCACCTCTTTGTGCTTTGAATTCCTACAAAACTCCTGTTTTTCTTCATCCCAACAACCCCCTCCCCTTTCCCCTGTCCACACATTGAGATCACCTCCTATTATCACTATCTTATCTTTGCCTTCTTCCATCCACTCCTCTAGCCTATCCCACCCTTCCTCTTCTCCTTCTGTACATCCCTACCAGGCATATTTCCTCTCTCCCAATCTTTATTCTCCTCTCCATACATTTCTCCGTGCCTCTCTCTCCCTTCTTTTTCTTCGACCACCTTATGCTCTTTCTCACTCCTACCAACATTCCACCCGACTTTCTGCCAGCCTTCTTTTCTTTTACTGCTGCTTGCACCTCCCACACATAACCCTTGGGAGCCTTCCATTTTAACTTTCTCCAATCTCCCTCATCCACCCAAGTCTCACTCATAAACACCACATCCCATTTTTCTATTGTTGTCCAAAAGCCATCATCCTTATTCCCTAACCCCGCTACATTCCAAAAAGCCACTGTGATCCCTTTGCCTTCCCTGATACCTCCTACTTTCTTCTTCCTTATTCCTGAAACCCCTCCTCTCTCTTCTCCTTTTCCTCCAACTCGTTACCCTCCCTTCGAAACTCCATCACTCCTCCCTCTCTCTCCTCCAATTTTAGTCTCTCACCATCTATCCATAGACACCCTCTTCCCACTCTTACCCTCTTCCCCTTTCCTCTCTCCTCCCAGGCTCTCTGATTAATCCACCAGCTTACTCTTCTCTCCTCCAGCGTTAAATCTTCCTCTATCCTCTCTATCCTACCTCTCAACGCTTTTTTCTTCTCCATTACCTGCCATTTCTCCTCTTCACTCCCTAACTCCACTACACATACCGTCGGTCTCTGCCTATCCATCCCTCCTACCCCCACTACTCTCTTCACTGATACCTTCGCCTCTATCTCCCTTAATATCTTTTCTACCTCTTACTTCTCCTTTCCTCTTTCTACTTTTAATCCTCTTATTATCACATTAGCCTTCCTTCTATCTTTCTCGATTCGCTCTAATTTCCTCTCCAACACTTTTACCTTTTCCTCCACATCCCCTCCATTTAGCTTCCCCATATCCCTCTCCTCCCCCTTGGTGCTGCTCCACCCTTCCAATTTTTCTATTCTTTTCTCCAACTCCTTTCTCTCGCCTACTTCCACCTCTCTTCTCCTTTCTACCCTATCACACATCTCCTTCACCTTCTCTTTTTCTTTCTTCCACCCTTCATCCCACTTGTCCAACTTCCCTCTAATTTTTCCTATCTCCTCCCATATTTCATTTAACTGCTGCTCTCTACTCTCCTCTCTTGTTTTACAATTTTCTAACTCCCCCTCCATCTTTTCGAATCTCTCTCTTGTCCCTACTGCTAATTCTCTCACCGCTGTCGTCACCCGTTCCATACAATCCTCAAAATATCCTTCGTCCCTAATTCTTTTCCTCCCTTTTTCTCCTAAATATTTCCTTAAATCCCCCTCCGAGCCCAGACTACCCGCACGCTGCACCCTCGCAAAATTACTGAGCCTACCCCTTCTGACAGCCTCTGACTCCACTCCCGTCTTCGGGGTCAGGAACACCTCGTCCTCTGCTAGGACTTCCTTTTGAACAGGCGCGCTTTCACCCGCCTGCTCTGTGTTAGTCCCGTCACCTTCTGCCGTCTGCTGCACCCTGTCAACCTTCATCTCATCCTTACCACTCATCTTTCTCCGGTAGTCTCACCTACCCAGTCTTTCTGTCACCTACCCAACCTTTCTCTCACCTCACACCTACCCAGCCTTTCACTCTGCTCTCGCCTGCCCAACCTTTGTCTCTCTTCTCACCTGCCCAGCCTTTCTCTCTCCTCTCACCGCACACTTCCCCCTCAGACACACCTAACCTGTAATTCACCCTTACTTTTACCCTTATTTCACACACACTCTTTTCTCTTACACTCAAACCTCAATCACCCACGCAAAATACACACACTCTCTTACCTTTTTAACTTACACACGCTATTCCACCGCCCACTAAACACCTTATCCTCTGAGAGTTAGGGGAGAGGGCAGGAAAGTAAGAGGGATGGTTGATGGAGAGGAAGAGGTTAGTAGGGAGGAGGTCAGAAGGGCAATAGATAAACTGAAGAGGGATAAAGCAGCTGGGATGGAAGGAATGGAAAATGAGGAATTGAAGTATGGGGGGGAAGGAGTAAGGGAAGAGATATGGAAAGTGATCAAAGATGTGTGGATAGGGAAAGGATGGCCGGAGGAGTGGAAGACAGGGGTGATAGTGCCTATAGTAAAGAAGGGGGAAGGAAGAAATGTGGGAGATTATAGAGGAATCACGTTGATGCCAGTGGTGTATAAGGTGTATGCGGAGGTAATCAGGAGTAGACTAGAAAAGAAGGTGGAAGGGCTAGGGTGCATCCCACATAATCAAACGGGATTTAGAAAGGGAATGGGGACGATGGACAATATATATGTGCTGAATCACTTAGTGAGCAGGGGATTGGAGAAAAAAGGGGGAAAAGTGGTGGCGGTGTTTGTCGACTTCAAATCGGCATTCCCGTCAGTTAACAGGGGGGTTCTATGGAAGGTCTTAAAGGATAAAGGAATAGAGGAGAGTATGATAGAGAGGATAAAAGAGATTTATGAAGACTCAAGAGTAAAGGTTAGAGTGGGAGGGAAATATGGGAGGGAATTCTGGCTGGGAAGAGGGTTAATGCAGGGCTGTCCTCTGAGTCCTTTGCTATTCAATTTACTGATAGCGGATTTGGAGGAAAGGCTATGGAGGAGAGGGAAAGGAGGAGTAGTGCTAGGGAGATCGAGGATATATACCCTGGCGTACGCGGATGATATAGTGTTGCTTGCGGAGGATGTGAGTGGAATGAGGTTGTTAATGAGTGAATTTGAGAAGTATGTGTGTGAGAGAGACTTGTGGGTGAATGTGGATAAGACGAAAGTGGTGAGATTCAGGAAAAGGAAGGATGTGAGAGGGGAGGTGCTGAGATTGAATGGGAAGGTGGTGGAAGAGGTGAATGAATTTTGTTATTTAGGATATTGGTTTGAGTCGAATGGATCGAATGAGTTCAATGTGAGGAAGAGAGTGGAAAAGGCTAGTAAAGTTATGGGACAAGTGTAGGGGATAGGGAAGAGAAGGTTTAAGAATGATTGGAAAAGAAGAGTGTGGATGTTTGATGCGTTGGTGTGGTCTGTAGTCAGTTATGGGGTGGAAATATGGGGATGGAGAGAGAGAGGGTTGGTTGAACGGTTGCATGAAAGGTTTCTGAGGTGGGTGATGGGGGTGAGTGGAAGCTGCCCAGGGTATATGATCCGAGAGGAACTGAGTAGAGATAAAATGATGGCGAGGCAAAGGAAAAGAGTATGGGGCTTTGAGGAGAAGCTAAGGAAAGGAGGGGGTAGTAGAATAGCACAGTTGTGTTGGAAGGCTGTTAGAGAAAGAGAGGAGAATGGGACGGAGAGTAGAATTGGTTGGGAGAGAGATAGATGGGTGGTAAGAAAGGAGGAAAAAGGAATGAAGGTGAGGGGTTGGGAGGAATTGGAAAAGTTTATGAGGGAAAAGGATCAGGAGGAGAGATGGGAGAAAATCAAGGAGTCTAGATACAACAGATGGTATGGGATGGTGAAGAATGAAGGTGTACCAAGGTATTTGAATGCATGGAAGAAAGAGAAAAAATGGAGCAGGGTGTTAAGGTTTAGGATGGGTGAGGGTATGAAAGAGTGTAGATATTGGATGAATGAGGAGGAGAAGATGTGTAGGGTATGTGGGTTTGAGGTGGAGGATTGGGCGCATGTGTTGGATAGATGTACTGGGGTGAATGAGGAAGGAAAGGGCATAGGGGAGTGTGTAGGTTGGGTTTTGGATGAAAGTGGGCAAAGGGAAGTATGGATGAAGGAGCTAGAAGAACGGAGAGAGAGAATGAGATTAGGAACGGGGTATTAAAAGATGGATTGAGTAAATAGTAAAGAGTAAGTAAAGTCGCGAGGCTCGCTTATGAGAGCACTACGGTTAGGAAACGGAAGCCCTGGCACTAGAAGAGAGTACGTAGATGGTAGAATTGCGATTGGCGATGTAGGTTAAGACTCGATGTATATAGTATGTAAGAATATTGTAAAGGGAACGGGAGCCCTTCGAGCCCGTAAAAGGGAGAATAAACAATTTATATTGAGCTAGAGGGCTAAAATTTGGTACTCTCGTGTATTTTTGCATGCAGATTATGGAAAAATTATGTTTGGAAATAAAATTGAATATTATGAGGTCACAAAAAAAAAAATTCAAAAAATCACCAAAAAGAGGTTTAGACCCCTATGCTAGAGCTCACCCTAATTGTCCTACAGTACCCCTCAAACCAATACATTTTTTATTTGTGTACTCAGAATTAAAAAAAACGATATAAAACGCAATTGAGAATTGTTATCACTTTTTTTTCAAAATAATTGAAAAATTATGAAAAAAAAACAAAAAAAATTTTTTAATCATATACAAGGCTTGATCAAGGCTGCTACAGGACATATAATCAAGACTGTTATAAGCCCTGAAACCCTATAAAAATTTCAGGGCCTCCCCCTAAAAAAAAAAATTCTTGATTTTTATGTTATTTATATGAAATACAAGCCTGTACCCTTAAGCAAATGTTTCATGTACTTGAAGGTAGAAGTATTTTCATAATCTGAATGTTCTTAATTAATTTTCTTAATCTGTACATAAAAATATACAAATATACCAAATTTTAGCCCTCTAGCTCAAATAGCGTCAAAGTTATAGGGAAAAAACTTTTTTTTCGAAAATTTGCATTTTTTTTTTTTTTTTTTTTTTTTGATAACGTTTGGACTGTCAATTCAAATAATGTTTCCTATAATTTTCCTGTAATCTACACGTGAAAATACATATGTGTACCAAATTAGAGCTCTCTGTTTGTTAATAAGGTATATCTTTGTTTCATAAATGTACAGAACCCTAGATTTTGGTACGAGTGTAACTCGTACTTGCCCGATTTTTATTTTTTTATATCTGAATGTATAATATTTCAACAATATTGTGTCAAAATTTCAAGTCGATCGAAGAAAAATTGACGACGTTATGAGTATTTTTAGACCTGCCTGATTTTCATATCTGTCCGGTCCGAGCGCGCTATTGTTATCTGGCAGCTGATTCGATTTTTATGTAATACCTTAAAACAGGAGTAAAAAATACTTCAGACATCATGGATGATGGAAACATACCTTATAAACCTGGAATCAATGATTTAGTTTGAGGTAAGCCGATAAAACTCACTTATGAACGTCTTCAGTGTTCAAAACTTTAGAGCGTTTTTCCCAAAAGTCACAATTTCAAAGTCGGTGCCCCTCGTAATTCCAAAACTACTCAACCGATCCTTTTGAAATTTGGAACACTATTTCTGTATAAAATTTACGAAGTAGTGACTATAAAAAATAAGCCGATTTTTTGGGTAAAAATCACGTTTTTCAATTCAAAGTGTTCCCAAAAATCGAAAAATTAAAATTTCGAAAATCCCCCTCGACATTACCTGTTGAAATCGATCTTCTCACGAAAAATCTTTGGTTTTTTTATTTCAGATGATTTTGCACCTAGTTATGAGGGGCACCGCAATTCATCTTTTTTCTGTGGCGCCTCACAATAATTGCTGACATTGCCCTATTTTCAGATATTTTTCAGTAAAAATTTGACACAACATTCTTCAAATATTGTACATTAATGTCCAATAAGTTTTAATGAACTGATTTTAACTGTGTCATCAGAAAAAATTTACAAAAGAGTGCCTTTTTTTGCACGAATTAACCCTACCCCCCCCCCCCTTAAATAAATGAGATTAATTGTTAATTATTTAATAGTATACCTTACTGTTAAATTATAAGCTTTCAAATGAAAAAGTAGCATCTCTTTTTTTTTCTACCTTTAAAAGAATGTCTACAACATAACTGAATATATAAATTCTTTATTTTTTCAAATTCTGAATTTTAATAGAGCATAGAGTGGAAAAAGAGCGGTTTTGTGCACAAAATAGCCCTACTTGACGGTATTTATTTTGATAAAAAAAATTATAGCGCATGAAATGTGTAATTTTATCAGATCTACAATTTTTGTATAAAACATTTTTTAAAATTAAGAATATTTTGATAACAGCAAAAAAGTGTGAATTATGGTAGATTTTTGTTTTTTTAACATTATAATAAAATTGGTGCAAATTTTCATTATATTTGAAATCAGCACATCAAAATACATAAGTAATGTAGTTTCAAAGTCATCGAAAATATGTGCTAATCAGAAGTATATCCAATAAACGATATTAGAATTTAATAATTTTTGTAAGATAATTATGTTGCTTAGAAAAGTTTGTTTCAAACACTTTCTGCATGAAAATAATTTTTGTCAAAAAATACTTTCTATCGGAAATACATGTTGTCAAAAAATACTTTTAGTCAAAAAATACTGTTGATGGTATGACACTAGCTCGAAAGCTAGTTATGTAATAATATAACAAATAAATGAATGGGGTGCATGAATATTCCATAAAACTAATTAGTTAAAATTTCCATTATATAAAATAAATTTCGTTCAATAGAACTTTTCTGCATCCGAATTTTCGTTTTTCAAATTTATATTTAATCGAATTTAAATTAAACATAATTTTTAATGAACAGGATTTTTAGATCACCGAATTTTTATGTAATACAATTTTCACTATAAAGAGTTCTTCTTATTTAACCAAGGGCGGATCAAGAGATTTAGTTGGGGGGGGGGGGGGATTCCTACACCCCAGGCGCGCAGGGACGATGATTTGAGGCTTTATAAAGCTTGACTGAGGACTGGTCAATATTGATTGAGGATTGGTGAGTCGGAGGAAGCAAGACTCGTCCAAGCTAGAATGTAACAGCGATTCAAGCCTGACGCTCCAAGCTTGGTTGAGGATTGGAGTCCAAGACTCAATCAATGTTCGGAAGTCCGATTATAGCTTCGTCAAGCTTGATTCCACTGTCGCTTACAGAAGACAGAACGTTAAATAATTATTAATATAATAATATTCTTGTTGTATTATGTTGTTAATAATGATAATTCTTATAATTATAATAATAATAATAATATTATATTATTATTATGAATTATATTATTATATTATTTATAATTATAAATACAATAATAATAAATACAATAATAATATTATTATTATCATTTTTTCTTAATTACTGTACTGCTGCAGATTATCATAAAATTAATAAAATAAAAAAAAATTTTAATGTTCATCTATAATTATTTAAATTGATATTCTTCAGATTGTTTTTTTTTATAATCTAAGATTAATTGCACATTTACACACTTAATTATTATCGACTTAAGATTAATTAACCATTTTAATACATATAAACACTTAACCTATGAAATAAAATTTCGCACGCTCAAGGGGGGATCGAACCCACGGCCCTATAGACGAATTCGCTCGCGGTGAACGCACGCTATTAGTACCACTCGGCTATGACGGGTAGTTGAGAGTCAATAGAAATATCTTTGTGAGGTTCAGACCTGGATTATGTGCTATTAACATTTTAATAGTTCTGGAACATATTCATTATCAAAAATAAATGAATAGAATTTATTTATCCTTCGTTTATACTGATATACAGTTTATACAATCCAATCTCCTAACTTATTAATATTTTATAAATAAATATTTTTGTAAAATATTTGCAAAATATGTAAACAAAATTAACTAATAATTTATCATTTTTATTTATAACTTTAATTTAATAATATTATTTAAATAATTAATTTCAATAATATATAATACAAAAGTAAATTATAAAAATTGTTTATATATAATGTATTGAAGGGCACTTTTATTTAAATAAAGAAATTTATTCAATTTGTATAATTAAAGTTTTTTTGAAATGAATGATTTTACAAAATTACGCTATCGAGCACGTAATCATATCTTCAATATTTTTCAAATTTGAAAATTGTCTTTAAATTATTTCGTTTGGTTATGATTCTTTGAAATTTATTTTTTTAAAATAAGAAAATAATTGTTTACAAATTTAATTTACTTCTAATATATCTTACAATTAAGTAAAATTACATAATTTTTGTTTGTTATTATAGTTTATTTTATACAAAATTAATAGTAAATATTCATAAAATTACTAAATCTGCAGCAGTTGTAATATTTATTATTTAATTAATAATACTTTTTATATGTATATACTTTAATATATAAAAAAATATGTAATATGATAAGTTGAGCAATTGTGTCACAGTTGATTCAAGCTTGAATCTAGATTGGATGTTCAAGCTTCGCGCATGAGGATTCAAGCAGTCTTCAATCAAGCATGGAACGAGCATTGGTGTCCAATCTTGAACCAATATTGAACGACAGTGATTTAAAGATTATTCCCAGTCTCGGTTACCCACTCTGGGTGTCAAAGCTAGAATCAAGCCTCCACCCAGCGTCAGCATTGGTTTCTCGCGCCTGGGACGTACAGTTTTCTTAAAGTCAGTAAAATTATTCAAATTTTTTATTTTGAATAGATACTTATCGTTATAATTTTATTTATTTATCGTATAATAATATTCTAAAATGATTTTAATGATATTGTTGATGTATACAAATTTTACTGGGGCTCAAAAATGGTGTCATATACCCTAAGATAGACAGTGGCGCAGTTATAATACTTCTTAATAAATATAATAAAATGATAAAAAACCAGGTTAAAAATTGTTACATGATGTTCATTTTTAATTTACCACATTTTCCAGTGATTTCTAAGAAAATAACTATCCTGGGGACACTTTGTTTAAGATGGAAAATTTTACCAATTAGAAAAAATGCTTTAAAATAGGTTTGTGATCAAAATAATATTTTTTCTCTGTGGCCATAAGTTACCTAATATATTATATTTTCATTCAGTACAAATCATTTTAATATGTCTTATTCGGTTTAGATTTTAGTGCATTAAGGGGGAGTAACACCTTTGAAGAGCAATTTTATCCGTTTTGTTTTTGAATTTTTTTATCATAAAACTAATGAAGCAATCGAAAAACTGTTTTTACCTTAAATTTATTCAGATTTCTAGTTTATAAAATAATACTTTTTGTTTAAATTGTAGCTAAACGATATTAGCTAGAACAAAAATCCAAAGTTTTTATGAATCTGTGATAAATTTCGCTTGGAAGTACGTAGGATTTTTGAAAATTCTTAATTTTTGCGCAAATAGTGCCAACTTAAAGAAAAAATCTTGATTTTTGAGACAAATTTTATCACAATATCAGTTAAAAAAAAAACTAATTATACCATCAAAAAAAGGCTACGTACTTCCAAGCAGTAGTAAATGACGAACAAAAAACCCCAGTTTGAAGTCAATCCGTTAAAAATTATGGGAGTTATCATGCTCACCAATTTGAAAAATGTTATTTTCAGAAAAACGCGTTAAGTTTTGGAACGTAAAACGTAACAGGTTTCATTCCTTTACGAAACACCGATTAATACGACTATTATTGTGCCTATTTCCTTTCTTATTACTGTACATTTTTTGTCAGACATTATAAAAATAAAAAAGACACGTTGCAGGTAAACTTAATCTGTAACTCTAGTTGAAATGATGCAAAGGAAAGAAATTGCGCTCTAAAGCACTCTCAGCGCGCTTTGACATATTTTCATATTTTTTGCATAAAACAATTCTAGAACCAATTTTTATGATTGAAATTATATTCTACATCCCTTAAAGTACTGATTAGGCAAAGAAATAAAAAATTCGAATTTTTATTATGTCAAAGGTGTTACTCCCCTTAAATTGAAAACATGTCCAACTTGGAGCCTTCTCGTCTGCAAGTATTCTCAAGATTTTAATTTATAAAAATTCTAAACAGAAGTTATTAAAACCATATTTTTCAAAATTATATAAAACAAAGTTTTAATTGCTTGCTGGCCAATAGAATTAAAGCATCATAACTAGTCTTCGTACTAGGACCGGTACGACTTATAAGATTTTCATTTTTACTACTTTCTAATGTTATTATTATATTGTCACTGTAGTTATTCCTAATAAAGAAATTTGCAGTTTTTAGTCGAAAATGTACTATTACTTAAATTATTTTGTCCAAAAGAATTATCTAATTTTAAATATTCCAACTGGAATATATACAACGTTACTACATAATACTTATGACTTACGTATTAATAGATGAAGTTGTTAATGTTCTGGAATCTGTCAAGTAAGTGGGTCCTGGTGGTGTAACAATTGAAGGTGTCGAAACAGATTTTTGAAGAGTTAATCGAGATCCAACTACTCCTGGTAATAAAGCAAGTCTTCCATTTAATCCTTGATGTTCACATTTTGATGTTCTTTTACTGAAACCACTCTGAAAAGGAATAATTACATACAAACTTTTGATTTGGGAAAAAGTAAGTTAATTTTTTTCTAAAATAATATTTTATTAACCCTTTTTATCACATTAATATTGTTTTTTTTAATTTGCTAAAATAAAGTTAACGTCAAAACAACATGACTTTTGAGATTTTTTTCTCAAAAATCATGTCGTGAATAAGTAAGTAATAGAAGTTTCGAGTGGAAATTCCTTGAAAGTATGATTTTGTTTTGAATCACTGGTTTTTTACACTCTATACTTTATCCTTGATATTAGTTAATATTACTATAAGAGCAAAAACATACATTGATGAGAAAGACACATGAACATCGTATATCACACAGCTACAATGGAGAAAAATGCAATTTTTTGTAAAAAAAATTGTAGGACTTTTGATAGAATTAAGATTTTGTTATGATTTAAATTGGAGATAAAATATTTTTTTTTTTAAATACAGGGAAAATATAGAGAAGGTTGATGGGTGATTCTCCGTATAGAGCACACTTTGGTCATTGAAATAATTAAAAAAAATTTATAATATAATAATAATCAATACACATTCTTCAAGTTAAAGAGTCTGGAAATGAAGTATCCATGATGCGATTGACAAAATGCTTATAATTTTTGTATTTTCCAAAATAAATTAATTGTAAACATTTATATATGCAGTATACAACTACTAGCCAGCTGTGGTATTTTGGGGAATCAAAGTTGTAAAACCGAAGTTTCTTAATAACTATCGTTGAAATCAAAATCAGTTCCTAACCAACATCGTAGGATTCGGGTCTGTTCCTAACCAACATCGAAGGATTCACGTCGGCTCCAAAACACCATCGCTGAACTTGATCAGTTTTCAGTTTATAATAAACGGTTCAAGTTGCGACAATTCTTTGATACTCGCGAATTGACCCCAAAAACTCCTTAACACTTAGTTTCAAGAAATTCCATAAATTTTTTAAAGTATTCGTCCGCCAATTGGACTATCCATTTTGAATTTACGAAATCTGACATCAGTTTCGTAATAAGCGATCCCAAAAACCTCTAGACACCTAGTTTTAAGGAAGTACATCAATTTATTAAAAAATTCGTTCGCCATATTGGATCAGCCATTTTAAAATTTAGAAATCTGACTTCTGATTCTTAATCATCGCCTCCAAAAATATAAAATTTTTAATTTTTGATTACAGATTCGTAAGCAGCAATCCCAAAAGCCCTTAGACACTATATGTCAGAAATATAGGGGAGAGTAGTCAGAGTTGGATAAAGTTTTGACATTTCTCTATAACTTCTCCTGTAGGCTGAATTTTGCGATGTCTCTTATATTATTGGAAAGTTCTACTAAAATGCAATGTTTTTGATAAACATTGCAAAAAATTTGGACCAAAAGTTTCGGAGTTATAGGCAATTAAAAAAAAAAAAAAAGGTAGTCAGAGTTGAACATGGTAGTCAGAGTTGGGTCACTGTAGAAAATCAATGAAATATGAAGATAAATCATTGAAAATGACAATATCTTTGCCTTCGCATGATAGAATGGCACTCAAATACATTTGGAAATGACAAAAGGAAACATGAAATTGAAATAAATCATATTTCCTCTTGATCGCAAAATTGATCCGAAAGTGAAAAAGTATTACCAAAAATTTGAATTTTCTTTCTTTCCAATAGAAATGAAGTTTTGGACACCTTTTTAAGTTAACAAATTCATTTTCATTGCAAAAATGCTTCAGAATTGCAAAATTTTGGGTGTACCAACCTTGACTCAATCGTCGTTTAGCTTCATATCACACACACACACACCATGAATTCTTTATACAAACACCAAATTACGTTCCACATTTTCGTATAACATCTTAATGAACAATTTTAGTCAACTTAATTTGTCTTTAGCATATTTCTTCTACATTTAATTATCTAATTTTGAAACTACAAAAACGTTTTTTGTTGAGCGTATAACATGGACTCGCTTAATACGTCTGTATAGTTCGCACACTTCACTGCAATCCATCTAAAAAGTTTGCTGGCATTGCTAACAAGTATTTACACACAACGACACATGGATCTACTGTAATAAAACAAAATAAACGCGATGATTCAACTCTGACCACTGTCCAACTCTGACTACTCTCCCCTACTATATGTAATATAGTAACTAATTATCAAACTTTTAACTAACTAAAACTCAAATTTTAGTTTTAAAAATTTAATAATCGGCCAAATTTCTTTTATTACCTAAATTTACCTAGAACATATACACACGAACTCGATACGAAACAGACCACAGAAACCTCAGAGGAGATTCTGCGGAAATTCCACCCACGATGTCCACGAAGGTGTAAGACTATCGACTCACGCAACGAACTCGACAAATTGACAGGACTCAAACTCACCAACGATGATTCCAACTCTCGAGAAACCTCGATGACAATCCTCCAGATCAAGCGTCGAATTCTCTCTAACAGACTCCAAGAAAAGACTGCCCCTCGATGAGGAAATAACAAGGATTTTCCCACACACCAAGTCAATAAACAACACACGTTTATCACAAATAACAATCCTTTAATGAATCCAGGTTCTTTAAAGAATGTTTTTCACTAAAATATAATCCACTTTACAAATGGGCCTTTTCACGTCAGAACTATCAGAGTTGTCAAAGGGTTCATCGATTTTCTTGAAACTTCGTGGTATCATACTGCTATGTGAGAAACTTTATCCCTCCAAATTATTTTTAAAAAAATTTAAAATTATAGAAGATACGCCATTTTGAATATCAACATTAATTTAACAAAATTGTTAATATCTTAAAATATTACAAATGGATTTTGATGAAACTTACACATGTTTTAGGTAAAAATATATACTTTTAAATAAAAATAAAGTCAATAAAAAAAAAAAAAATTTTATGCAAAAAAATTTTAAAAAAAATTTTAATTTAATTTTTTATTTACTTTTTTTCTGACAGAAATTTTATTAATATTGTTAAATTCCTTATGAATTTACGTTTAATTTAAAAAAAAAATTGATGGAGACTTTATTAGGTCCCGAGATATTACAGTTTTTGTACAACCTCACGGAGTTGTGCAAGCAACACGTGGCGTGGCACCCTGCACTTCTAAGCTTTTACCTTGATCTAAGTTTAATCCAAACATGCTTGCACCTCCGGTTTTTTTCTTGAACTTGTTTCTGGGATGCCTTTCGATCATTTTGAGCCGAAAAATAAAAAAATCGTATTAGCTGTTTTTGAGATCAAAAAATGGGTACAAATATACAATATAAATATAAATAATATATTATATTATATATTTATTTATTACAATTTTATTATAATAGTATATATATTATATTATAATATTATATATTATGATATAATATATTAAATAAATAATTATTAAAATTTTTATTTGAAAGCGAGAAAGTACATTTTTTTTATTATTATTAAATTATTAATATATATTATAATTTATACTATATGTGTCGATTCAGGGTGAAAGTGACCTTAGCTGCAAAACATTCGATTTTTAATTTTTATTATGAATCAATAGAATTTGAGTTGCTCTTTCACATACAGTAATCAAAACTTGTTTATGTCTATTATTTTTTCTGTTATTAGCGATGAAACATAGGCATAACCTAACAATAACATAGGCTGGCACAAGTTTAAACTCCCTTTCTGTAAAATCCAAAACATTTGTTTTTTAATTGTTATTATGAATCGATAAAATTTGAGTTGCTTTTTCACACACATACAGCAAAACTTGTTTATGTCTATTAGTTTTTGTGTTATTAGAGGTGAAACACAGGCATAACCTAACAGTGACAGAGGCTTAACTTCAAACGCCCGTACGCGTAAAACTCATTTCCGCAGCTAAGGTCCCTTTCACCCTGAATCGACACATATATTTATATATTACAGTACCGGCCAATAATACGTGGCCACCTGTTTTGACTGATTCAGATTAATCCATTTTTTTCTATCTAATTCTAAAATAAAATTTTTTCTCTATTATTAGTTCAAAACTAACTAAATTCTGAATAAACTGAGCCTATGATGAAGTCGCTTTGTCCACTTTAAAAAAATTTATTTTAAAAAATGTGTAAATTGCGGTGTGTTTTTAAATTTTAAATAACTTTTGAAATACACTGAGAAAAAAGGTTTAGTTTTACCAACAATATTTTTTAGTTGATCATTGTTGGTTGTAACAACAATATTTTGATTGGTATAACAAAACGATTTGGTTGGCGTAACACAGCAAGTTGTTTGGGACAACCATATTATTTTGTTGCTCTTATTTGGTTGAACCAAACATAATTTAGTTGTGACAACCAAACATAATTTGGTTGTGACAACCAAACAGAAATTGGTTGTGACATCCAAACATAATTTGGTTGTGACAAGCAAAACATTATTAAAAAAAATTGGTGATTAGTTTGTAGGTAAGCTGCCGATAATAATATAAATAAAATCTAAATAAAAACCAATACCAGACGGTCGGCCGAACCTGGGTCTGATAGTTGAGCTAACGGTGTCTGTTACTGAACTGTTTAGCTATAAGGTTTATTCCATATTAGTCATTTATATATCTCATGGGCTGGTGGGTAGCCTACTGGACTGGCAGCTGGAAAACCCGGGTTCGAATCTTCATGACTAATGAAATTTTTCTGTTTCAGGTTTTTATTAATATGAAATTTCTACATTCTCATCTGATTATATTTGTGTAATTAAATTAATAACATGTGAATTATGTAATTATATGTGTTAACCGACCGAAAATTCGCACCTGGGTTAGTTAGCTCCCAAATAAAATTTTTTTTTATGACAACCAAAATTTTTGTTATCTCGAATAAAAAAATATAGTTGTGACAACCAAAAATTTTTGTTATGCCAACAAACAACACTGAACCAAATAATTTAGTTGTCTCAACCAAATAGTTTGGTTGAATAAATACCAACCAAATAATTTGGTTGGCTCAACCAAATTTTCGTTGCTATGACTTAACATTTTTCTCAGTGTAATAAAGATTGTTTTATGCCCTTGATGTTTTTTTAAAGATAATTTTCTATAAAGTTTAAAAAGTTTATTACTATTGTTGCACAATTTTTTTCTTACATTTTTCCTGAAGCTAAAGTGAGTACAAAAAAAACAAAAAAATTAAATTAAAAAATTAGGGGGAAAAATATGTTTTAAAATTATAATGAATTAATTTTTTCAAAGTTTTTGCAAAAAATCTTTTATAAATATTTTTCATTATAATTTTGAAAAATTATGTTTTTACTTTTTATATTATTTAAATTGTTTGCATTTTTGGTACTCACTTTAGCCACAGGAAAACCCTAAGAAAAAATTGTCTAACAATAGTGATATAAGCTTTTTAAATTCTATAAAAAATTATCTTTAAAATCACATCAAGGGCATAAAAAAATCTTTATTATTTCAAAAGTTATTTAAAATTTTAAAAAACACCGCAATTTACAAAATTTTTAAAATCAATTTTTTTAAAGTGGACAAAGCGACTTCATCATAGGCTCAGTTTATTTAGAAGTTATTGTTAGTTAGTTGATACCGATTCACTCTTTGAGCAGGGGGTGAATCGATTCAAGGGGCGGGGGGGTGATTTAAAAGTTTAAATTTCTTCGTGGCAGGCTGCTCGAAGTTTTGACGGGCGATTCAGGGAATTTTTCTGGGGAGCTTTCGACTGGAATGAATAGAATGTCGCGTCTAGAGAGCTCCTGTGCGCTGGGGAAATCCTCACAAGGCGCGTCCCGTAATGCCGGAATCGTGACGGGGGTAGAAGTGGCAGTGGGGACCTGCAGCGGCGTTAACGGGAGGATCGACTGTAATTCCGCGAGCTGGCGAGCGTGTACGCGAAAATTCTTACCCGGGAGTTTACGGGGTTTTCCTCGGCGTCTCCTTCGTGTTACTCGTTCCGAATTTCCCGCTGATAGGATCGTATCCTTGCCCACGTGATCAGCCATTTAATCTCATTTTTTTTACGGGGGTATTATAAAGAGATGGAAAATACCCGGAATAATAACAATAAACAAGACGGGGGGAAAAAGGCGTTATTGGAGCGCGAGATGTTTGGTCCACGATGTGGGGGGGGGGGGGGAATCACCGAGCTCAGTGGGTCAAGCGTCTACCAGTATTTCTGGTCGAAGGTACTTAAACTTCCTACAGAGGCTGGTAACTTGACGAACTCATTGAGTAAAAAAAAACAACCGCGCGCACTGACTCTACGATATTGAATGATATTACAACAATTCAAAAAAAAAGACACATAATACACGGATCAGATCGCAAAAAAGGAAACCACGGAAAAAAAATTTTACTTTCATATTCCATGGGTTCTTGATTATTTGCAGGCTATATACATCTCAAAGTATTGAATGAAATAAATATCAACGCGAAATCAGTTGTCTGTTCAAAAACTCAGGCCTGTTTCTTTGTAGTATCGAGATTAATAAAATTGAACAAAAACGTAGCACGAAACAAAAAGTTGCATTTTATTGAATAAATGTTACTTTTTACGTACTATCTGTTATTTTCGGATAGAGTTAGGTTAACTGAAAGTAACTAAATTAAATACTTAAAAGAAAAAATTTTTTATAACATTTGTAATGCAAAAGAATTCGACCGCTTTTTTTAATGTAACGTAACAGTCCAAAATCCCAAAAAGTTGTTTGACGCAAAATCCATCACGTCAACTAAATACAATGACTTAATTTTTTTCGAGCATTTTTATGTTATTTTCTAAATAAAATATAAAATTAGCAACATATTCAATTCTTTCTGTTTTCAGAGCCAAAATCAATTTGTAACGTAACAGTCTTTTTTCACCCATATCACAACATCCCGAAAAAAGTATCTTGATCTGTGAATAAAAACCATATATTGCTATGTATTTTGATACACTGAATCTGAAATTAACACAAATTGATTGAACATTAAAAATATACATACATTAAGGGCATGTGATAGATTATGACGTCACTGGTATAGGCAAACTTTGTCTGTAACTCTTCTCTTAAAATATTGAATATTTTGTCACGAAACCTGGTGCTTTTACTTAAAACATCTTTAGGAAGGTCTCTCTGACCCGAATTTGCTCGAATTTTGGCCCAAAATTAATTTTGGACAATTTTAAAAAAATTGCATTTTTTTCAAAACTAATTTTGATTTAGAAAGATCTTCCTAATAATATTTTAGGTAATTCTACCAAGTTTCGTGACAAAATGTTCAATATTTTGGCAGAAAAGTTACAGAAAAATTTTGCCTAAACCAGTGACGTCATAATCGATCACATCCCCTTAATACATTATATTTAAAAAAAAGCGACGCGAAAATAGCGCAAATTGTACAAAAAAAAAAGAAAATGTCATCCATGTTGGATCAAACTTTATCTTATTGATTAAAATTGTAACGAGTTGCTATTATTTAAAACTTTACACTCAACTCGAAACGCGAAACTATTACTAAGACTTTTCACCCCGAAATTTAACACCAAAAATCCACCGCTGTACCAAAGGGGAGATCCTCCAAATCCTCGACTTAGTGTAGAATCAATTGAGACACGAAATTGATAAATTTCCACTTACCAACGGCTTTCCGCTGAACAATATCACCACTTGTTGCCGGCCTCGGCAACGCAGAAAATTACTGAGGGAACCGTGCAATTAAACTTAAAATAAAATCCTCAGACTTCAATTAATTCCCTTTATTACATTCACCACTTCAAAAATTACACAACGTTATCCCCGTTAACTCCCAAATAATAAAACACAATTTCCCGAACACCTGTTTGAGCACGTGGTTCTGTAGAAGAAAAAGTACTGATGGCCGTGACCCAGTCCGAAATTGATCAGCCGGTCGATCCCCTCTTCCGTGCGTCCTTCTTCCTATCTCCGTCCTTGTCCCTCAGTCTTGTAATTGGTCCCTTGATCCAAGATCCGAAAACCTACGAAAAACGCTCGGAAAACGAAGCTGACCTCACGCAACTCATTTTTCATTGGACACTCGAGCCAACGACCAAAACCACACGCAGAAACGAATATGAGAAACGAAAGAATTCCAAGACTAAAGCGAAAAGAAATACTCTTTACAGCCTTGAATATTCTAACTCTAAATTATATCTTAAAAATTAACTAAGTAACGATTCACAACGTTACAATTCCCCCCCCTAGGCCGATAATGATTTGAAAATAAATCAAGATCGCCGAAACATTTAATACCCCTTATTTAATAAGGGAAATATAAACTCTAGTAAAACAAAACAATATACTCTGATCATTATGATCGAAAATAACTTTATTTTTCTCTCTCAAAAAGAAAACTTATGTTTTTCCCGGGAACAAAAAAAATAAAAACGGAATCACAACCCGCTTCCCGAGAAATAACAAAACAAAAAGAAAACTCAACTGAGAAACCAGAAAAATATTTAAAATAATCAATAAAAAACTCCTCTCTCACGCGCAGATAATCTCTCCCTTCACTTCACTTATTGATCTTCCCTCTTCCTCTCACGCAGAAATTGGGACATCGCTTCCTGGGCGATTTCAGGCGGATACCCCCTCAGGAGCTCCGTTAATTCACGGAGTTCAACCAATTACACTTAAACATTGCGAGGAGGCAGATAGCGTTTTAAATCTGATACGTGAACTTTAGCGACTCTACGCGTATTTTCGGCTCGAAGCATATATACTGATTGTGAAAGTTTTTTAATTATCTCGAAAGGACCTTCAAATTTCGGTGCTAACTTCGCTGAAAATTTCTGACTCGCGTTTGATAGTTTATGAGATTTCCATAGAACTAAATCGCCAACGCTAAAATTCGCCTCACGCTTGTTTTTATTATAACACCTCGTTTGTTTCTCGCGCTCCTCATCGATAAATCGCGCAACTAAATCTCGTAACGCATCCAGTCTTTTAAGTCGATCCGCCCACACTTCCGGATCGATTTTAGTTACCGATGATTTGTTCTCGATCTCACGGCGCAAACTCTTTACAGGCTTAGGTTGTCTACCATAATTTAAAAATGCCGGAGACATTTTCGTGGTAGCCTGAGTTGCTGTATTGACAGCGTGCCTAAACTCGTGCACATTTTTGTCCCACTCTCTGTGGTCAGCGCCCACATAAGTCGCAATCATAGTCTTGAGAATCCGATGGCTTCTCTCGACCGGATTGGCTTGCGGATGATAGGGAGGAGTTGTTAGATGACGCACGCCATACTCTTCCAGAGTCTTTTTAAGAAACTGATTATCGAACTCCTTCCCATTATCAGTGAGCAGGAAATTTGGAGTTTCCCACCTAAACAAAATCAACTCTTCGAACGCTCGTGCAATTGATTTGCCGTCAGCCCTTCTGAGTGGTTTGACTTCGATCCATCTGGAGAACAAGTCTTGAAATACCACCAGATACTTACACTGACTCTTACTCGGTGGAAACTCCATACAATCCGCTGCCACTACTACCCACGGTCTCTCTACAATTCTCTGACCCATTAATCCTTGCGCGCCCTCTTGTGACACTTTGTGAAGCTGACAGTTTGGACACGTTCTCACAAAATGGTGTACATCGTTCCAGACTCCTTGCCAATAGTACTCTCTCGCAACTCGGTAATAGGTCTTCTCTATCCCAAGATGTCCCGCTGATTTTTCAGAATGTGCATCATTCATAATTCTCTCACGATATCGGCTGGTACCACTAGTTTCCACCCATCTTCGTCTCCGATGAATGGAATTAATAATGGATCACTTCGAAAATGGTACAGTCGACCATCTTCCACTTTCCAGCCTGGAAATCGTTGCGGAAATTTCTCGACTAACTCACGCCTTTTTATATACCATCCGTCAGTGATGTCCTCAAACGCTGCTACGTCATCAGTCGTTTCCTCGAACATCCTGGACAATGCATCAGGGACATGATGTTGTGCTCCAGCTCTGTGGATAATATCGAAGTCCCACTGCTGCATTTCCAGGGCCCAACGCGCTAATCGACCAGAGGGTTCTTTCAAGTTTCTAAGCCATTTTAACGCACTGTGATCAGTGATTACTTTAAACTTGTATCCCTCTACATAAGGTTTTAGCTTTTTGATCGACCATAACAACGCTAAACATTCTTTTTCGGTCACGCTATAATTTTTCTCTGGCGCAGATAATGCTTTGCTGATGAAGACAATAGGATGTTCTCCATCCTCTGACTCTTGCGTTAACACCGCGCCCATAGCAAACCCACTGGCATCACACTGAATGGTAAACGGCTTCGTAAAATCTGGTCGAGCCAACACTGGAGCTGAAGTAAGTTTCAATTTCAACGCTTGAAACGCTTCCTCTTGCTCTTTTCCCCATTCCCACGCTTTATCTTTTTTCAATAATTTTAGCAAAGGTAATTTTAACTCACTATCATTTTCAATGAAACGTGAGTATTAACCGACCATTCCCAGAAAGCGTCTTAGTTCTTTTAGATTTTGAGGTGCAGGATAATCTAGAACTGGCGCTACTTTCTCTGGATCTGGTCTGAGACCTTCGCTATCGAGAACATACCCCAAATACGCTACTCTGGAACATCGAACTCACACTTCTTAGGATTGACCACTAATCCGGCTGACGCTAATCTCTCTAATACGAGTTTGAGCCACTTTTTGTGTTCCTCAAAATCGTCAGTGACAATGATGATATCATCAAGATATCCGAACACTACCGGCTCAAATTCTGGACCAAACAGGGCATCTACCAAACGCTGAAACGTCATTGGAGCGTTTGTTAAACCAAATGGCATTCGCTTAAATTGCCACAGTCCTGACCCAGGAATGGCAAACGCTGTGTACTTTTTACTCTGTTCGGCCATTGGTACTTGATGATACGCCTGCTTCAAGTCTATTTTTGAGATAAACCGCACTTTCCTGAGCTTGTCCAAAATTGAATCCATGCTCGGGATTGGATAAGCGTCCCGGACGGTCACTTTGTTAAGATCTCGGTAATCCACGCAAAATCTTAATGATCCGTCCGCCTTTTTCACATTAACTGGAGCACTGCTCCAATCACTCGCTGAACGCTCTATAATCCCCTTCTCGTGCATTGTCTGGACTTCTTGTTTTGCCCAGTCAAGAATTGCAGGCGACATCCTTCTTGGTCGATGTTTGATCGGCCTGTGATCCGTAACACAGATATTGTGTTCGGTCATAGATGTCAGTCCATGCTCTTCGGTTTGTGGTAGAATTAACTGATCAGTCATACGCTGAATTTCGGAACGCTGATCTCCGGTCAACTCCGAAATTCCTGCACACTCGGCTCGGATCTCCCCATCGTTGCTCTGATCAATGTCTGCAAACTTGTGCCATTCTTGTCCGTCTATTCTCCACAAACCTCTTTTAGGCCACAACTGAATATCAATTTCACGGAAGAAATCATTACCCAGGATAATGTCCTGTTTTGTAGTGTCGACTGCTTTTAGTTCCAAGGAGCTCGGAATGCCATCAACATTGACCCACAAACGTAATTTCCCAAGAGCACCACTTACACCACCAAGTACACTCTCAATGGCGGAGTTCGCTGGTTTCATTCGATCTTTATATAGTTCGAATAATTTTCTTCCGATAATGGAAACTGTGGCACCCGTATCCACCATCGCTAAATAAGAACAACCGCCGATTGATATTCTCATATAGTGTCTATTTTCGTTGGTTGTCCCATCTAGCATCTCACTCTCTACGTTTTGATCAACTGCATTAGATGCAGTTTCTCTCCTCCCCTGGACTTCACGTGCTGATGCACCATCAGCACTGACTGTCCCACACGCTTCAGGACTCACTGTCCCATTCACACGCTCAAAAATTTCATCGTTTTCCCCTGATACAGGTAGCGTTCCATCGACTGACGTATCCAACGGCAGGCTCACGCTATCCTGAGTAACCTCTGCAGGTGTCCCATCTGTCCCACCTGTCACTCTCCATGAAATCCTTTGAGTGGGCTGTACGTTCACGTCATCATTGACCAACTCGTTCATTATCTCTTCATTAATCCCCTGGTCAACATTTTGTGAACTTGTCCCACTCTCTGGTTCAGTGGCCACACTCGCAGAAATTTGTCCCCGTTTACTTGTAGAAGGTTCATCTTCATTATTTTCGCTATATTTCATAACTACTAATGAAGTGAACGCTTCTCTCTCCCCGGTTGGGACATCTACTGTCCCGCCTGGGATTGGGGGGGAGGGTTGTTCTGTCCCCCCCTATCTCGTTTCCCAACATCTCACGGATCAGCACACAATTGGGACAGTATTTAAAAACCGCGCCTTGTGTCCCACACACTTGGCAATAGCGGTTGTTTGGCTGTCGAGTTCTAGGACACTCCGCCGCATAATGTCCCTGCTGATTGCAGCGTCTGCAAGTACGCAGACTGCACTCAGCTGCACGGTGTCCCACTACGTTGCAATGGTAGCATGCGCCTAAAAATGGACGCTGACCTTGCACATTCACGCTGGGAACACTTGCTCGTGGCACCTGCTGTCGTGGCGGAAACACACGCTGATTTTGTCCCATATTGGGAACCACTGGAGGGACACTACTCACCGCTTGAGCGTAGGTAACTGGCACGATAGGTGCTGGCTGGGATGGTCCCGGCTGAGACGGCCCAGGTGTCTCCATTCTTGTCCCAGTTTGTCCCATACGCATCCCCCTTGTCCCCACAGTTCTGAGAGCGTCAACACTTGCTTGTTTTGGTGGACCTGACGCTTTGGCATTGTTTTTGTTCCCCTTCTTACTTTTGGACTTTGTCCCACTCGCTTGTCCCGATACTCGCGGAGACTGGCTTGAATCTGAGGACGTCTCCTCGATCATAGCATCCAGTTTTATTACTCTCTCCGTTTTTGGAGCAGCGAACGGAACCTTCATCTTGTCCCTGGAGGGGGGTGGTGCGTAGCGTTTGTCCACCTCCTTGATTTTCTCAAGGCGTCTCAACACACGCTCAAATTCAGCCACTGTGGACACACTTTGGTACACGAACTGACGCCGATATTCAGGAGTGAGTCCCTCGAATGCAATTTTTAAAAATTGCTCCTCTGATATGGGACACTTCATAAGTCCCATAATTGTGCGGAGCCCCAGCATGTACCCCGACACTTTTTCACCCTTTGCTTGCGTGCGCTGTTTTAACTCAACAAGCAACTCATCATCTCTCATGGACGCTGAGAACTCACGCTTAAACACACGCTTAAAATTTCTCAGCGACGAGATGTCCTTTTTGACAACGCGATACCACCTGCTAGCGGTACCACGCAAAACACTGGGCAAAGCCCCCAAAATTTCTCTATCCGATAAACGATAACAATCCTGGCAGTCATTTAGACGCTCCAGGAAATCGTTCGGATCCTCTCTCTCGCTCCCAGAAAATGTTATCTCCCATTCTTTGAGATATTTGACTGCTCTGTAGTCGATTCCTCGCAGGGGACCACGCTGGTACCGAGATTTTTCCCGGTCAGAGAAAAGGTCAGATTCTGACTGGTAATATGAGTCAGAATCACTCGACGAGAGCTGAAGTGGCGACCTTGGTCGACTCCGTGTAGTCTTTTCACTTACGTCACTTTTATTTCCCGAAGGTGACCTCGCACTGGGTCTTTTCTCTGAGGAAGCTCTTCGCTTCGTATTCTTCTGTTTATCGGGCGACCCCTTCTCTTCCCCACTCATTTTCGCCCATTCTTCTCTCTCAGGCGGCACCAATTTCACCTTCTGCTCAAGTGAGGGTGGGGGTGGACGCACTCTAGATTTGGTAGATGGAAGCTTTGATGACTTCTTGGAGGGCCCGGGGGGCAAGTTATCAATGGGGTTTTTAAGGAGCCCGAGATTTTCGCTAGTGGCCATAATATAGCCTGCTTGCCGCTGCTGGTAAAGCAGTGACTGCAAATCCGTACTCAACTGCAAACGTGCCCTGATCTCACGCAAATCTTTCACGTTGGGGGACATCGTAGCAGACATTACCGACCCCCCTGGTCCTGAAAACACGGTCGAAGTGATCGCGCCCGAGGTATTTTGACACATTCCCGACGTCACTGACGTCGTCACGGGAATCGTTGTGGTAAATGACGTCCATGGGAACGCACTTATTGTTCCTGTCATGTTAGATGACGTAACACACACGCTAGTCATCACAGACGTTGACGTCGTCATGGTACTCGGCCCTGGAAAAGTACTCGGTAGTGTCACAATTGCGGCTATTGATGTCACAGGCACACTGCCAATATTGATTTGCTCGCGAAACAAATCATTTAATTCCCCCTCTTGAGGTCCACTATTAGCCGATTCACCACCTGCATTCAGATCACTCGCCGTATTTAAATCCAATTCCCCCACTCCCTCTCCGTTCAACGCTTCGATCAAAAAAATTGACTTTGACTCGGCCGAATCATACGTGTCATACCACGGCACGTTTAATGATTCCGGAAAAATCAATTTTATTTCCAACCGCAAAAGTCTTTCGCGGAGGACTTGGAGTGAGCCTCTGGTGCTGCACTCTTGAGCTGTCAATTCCGCGATCACTTGGTCCGGCGACATTCGCCTAATCCCCGTCCATACCTGACTTACTTGCTCGGTTGTTAAAAATTCTAATAATTTTCGCCGATACCCTTCCATTGCAACCGATTAAAAATTCCGAAAAGTAAAATAATCAAAATGTCTGACACGACACTAAATTTCTCCACAAGAAAGAAAAAAAAAATCGTTTGAAATTCTTGTAAACTACACACACTTTAATAAACACCCGTTATTGATTTTTAAATCGTTACACACGCAGAAATTCCAGTATTGAAATCAATGGTCAACTGGACTGGGGGAGGTAAACGTGAGTACCGCCCCTCAATAACCGAAATCTCAACTCCGAAATATTTTCGCGTTGGTTTAAAAATCAAATAAATCCCAATAATTCCAAAAAAAAAAACAAAATTCGAAAATTCACTTTGTTAATAATAATTTCCGACCGGTCACAAACGAAGTCCGAACGAAAAAAAATCAAAATTTCACTCTTAAAGAAAACGAAAATTACACGAGGTCTCACTCGCGCCAAAATTCTTCCGTTGCGGTGACGAAATATCGCGAAAACTGGGGGAGGTAACTACTGTTGGTTTCCACGATCACCTGTCACACGCTAATTTCGCAGAAAGAAAATTTTAAACACAATTTTCATTAATAAATTCCAAATTCAAAAATCAAATTAAACATACATAAATAATTTCCACAATTTTAAAAAAACAATATACATTTTATAAAAATTTTTTTTGTGAAAAATAATTCTGCTTACAGAACTATTTGAATTCTCTTAGAGAAAAAATTTCTCACACGAAATCTATTCCTTCGAGAATTTTCTGAGAAAAATGAAGAAAATCCTTTCTCAGACCTCGGCGAAATTTTCTGAAATTACTCAAAATCAGAAACTCGATTCGCCATAAATCAAGAATTTTTCACTAATTCGCGAACACGTGAATAACGGAAAAAGGATCTTCACGTCGATTAAACTAAATTTCTTATTTTATTCTCACACGCTTCGCGAACTAAAAATAAAATAAATCTTGAAATTTTTTTTTTTTTTTTCACTGACGAAATTAAAACTTAACACGTTTTCTCTACTTTAACGTTTTTCATTTTTAAATCAAACCGATTTTAAAATCTCACGATCATTAACACTTCAAAATTGGCACTTATTAAAATTTTCTTTTTGAAATCTTGGCACTAAATTTTATCTTAAAATCCAACAATCACTTTTTCTTAGGTCTCAGATTTTCCTAAATTATTAAAATTCTCAACAATTTGAAATAATTTTCTCACGCAGAAATTTCGAAAATTTAAAGTCCACTTTACGTCATTTCCGAGCACATGTTCGCGAAAATTATAAAAAATCGGAATTTAATCTATTTCCCGATTCTAAAACAATATAAAATGCGCGGACATCGAAAAGCTTCTTACCGAAATTTATTTAGAAATTTCATTTAGTGAAGATTCACCAATAAAGGCACATTTCCGTTTCGCGCACTTTTTCTCGAACACGTTTTCTGCGATTTAATATTCCGAAAAAAAAAATTCAAATTTTCAACAAAAGAAATTTTCACTTGAAATTGTTCAGAAAATTTGCTTTCTGAAATTTTACCGGCTCATTTTACCGGTTCGCTATCTCTCTCCTCAATTATATTTTATTTTATTATATTACTCACGCAGAAAGTCGTGTCTCGTGGATTTGGAGAATTTCCCCACAAGGGATGCCAATTGTAACGAGTTGCTATTATTTAAAACTTTACACTCAACTCGAAACGCGAAACTATTACTAAGACTTTTCACCCCGAAATTTAACACCAAAAATCCACCGCTGTACCAAAGGGGAGATCCTCCAAATCCTCGACTTAGTGTAGAATCAATTGAGACACGAAATTGATAAATTTCCACTTACCAACGGCTTTCCGCTGAACAATATCACCACTTGTTGCCGGCCTCGGCAACGCAGAAAATTACTGAGGGAACCGTGCAATTAAACTTAAAATAAAATCCTCAGACTTCAATTAATTCCCTTTATTACATTCACCACTTCAAAAATTACACAACGTTATCCCCGTTAACTTCCAAATAATAAAACACAATTTCCCGAACACCTGTTTGAGCACGTGGTTCTGTAGAAGAAAAAGTACTGATGGCCGTGACCCAGTCCCGAAATTGATCAGCCGGTCGATCCCCTCTTCCGTGCGTCCTTCTTCCTATCTCCGTCCTTGTCCCTCAGTCTTGTAATTGGTCCCTTGATCCAAGATCCGAAAACCTACGAAAAACGCTCGGAAAACGAAGCTGACCTCACGCAACTCATTTTTCATTGGACACTCGAGCCAACGACCAAAACCACACGCAGAAACGAATATGAGAAACGAAAGAATTCCAAGACTAAAGCGAAAAGAAATACTCTTTACAGCCTTGAATATTCTAACTCTAAATTATATCTTAAAAATTAACTAAGTAACGATTCACAACGTTACAAAATTAATAAAACCAGTATGTGGGGATTTTTGGGGTCGGTGATAATGAATTCGCTCATAATTTTTCAAGATTCAAAATAGCTGATGTATAATGGCGGACAAAAAAGCATAATTTTCTACAAACTTAATGAAACACAGTATTTATGGGTTTTTGGGATCGCTGATAACGAATTTATTCATGATTTTTCAAATTTTTAAATGACAAATGCAAAATGGCAGACAAAAATTTTAAATTATTGATTAAATTAATGAAACTCATTATACATTCTTATCATACTATTAAGGGTCAGGAATTATTCATAATCTTGAAAACGTTGAACCTAGATTCAAATTTGTTATCAGCGACCCTATAAACCCCAATACAGTGAATTTAATTAAGCATTTCTTAAAAAAAAATTATTTTTGTCTGCTATATTAGCGATTTAAAATTGTTTTTTGAAGGTTCTAACTCAGACCCGTCTGACCAATTCTGATCTCGAATTCGGATTTAGCTCTTCAAAATTCGTAGGAATATATAGGTCTTGTTCCCAGATCAAGATATTTTTTTTGTGTGGCTGTGTATTCAGAGTGTTGTTGCTTGCTTGAAAGTTTATATATTCTATTGTAATGTTTTAATTGTTTAGTCGTAAGACAACCGAATTAATGTTCATAATGTAAAATAAAACCATGGTAGCCATTTTTAATACCTAATTTCACTTTTTACATGAATATAAATCGCACAGGTAACGTAACAGTCTTTTCGTGTAACGTAACAGTCCAAACATTTTTGTTTCTAAAAAATTAAAAAAATTTTTTTTTAGTGTTATGGACATTTATTTTATTACTTGCATTCAAAAGCTACAAAATTATCTACTACACGTTAAAAATAGTTCACTAGAAGAGCAGGCTTTTTCAACAATGTAGGACAACTCTAAAGCTTACTTCCAAAACTATGTAACGTAACAGTCCGTAATAAAACATTCATAACTCTTAAATAACAAAACATACGGAAATGTTTATATTAGTAAAAAATGTTATTAGAGAAGCATACTTTTAGATGCATGCATAAAAGATATTAAAACAATTCAATTTCGTGTGGTTTTGGAAACTTTTTGTTGAAATGTGCGTACAAATGTAACGTAACAGTCCGCGATCTGGTCCACATGTAAACAAAACAAAAGAACACAAAATCGAGTACTGCTACAAGCCTGCAACAGAAAAGGAACAACGAAATATTCAAAAGATAAATTTCCACAAGGATGTACGCTGGAACGACGCTGAATGATCTCGTTGGTGACCACTAGCTGCAATCGGCTTGGACTGGAACGACGCCGGAACAGTGGTGTTGCAATTCTCAAGTCGATCTCTGCAATCAGTTTCCACAATCGAGAGGAAAAAGAAACGATGCGTCGTTTAAAAGAAAAGAATAAAACTTGAGAAGATGAAAACAAAAAAACGCGCACAGTTTACCAGAATACTAAGAACATTTATTTAAACTTTAGGTTAAAAGAAAAATCTAAAACTGAGAGAACAGAATTGGGTACTCCGGAGCGGATCGCGGAGCGTGCGTTGTGTCTCGTAGTCCGAGACGCTTCTGCCTACGCGGCACGCAGGCCGAATCCCTCGTGACTTGGGGGAAGAGAGGGCAGGCGGGCCGGCGTTTAGTCTCTGTGATTGGTCGAGCACGATAGAAGAACGAGAGAAGAAACAGAGGAACCAATCACCACCTCCTACCGTCTGCCAGCCAACAAATTAAATAAATTAAAAATAATAATAATAATAATAATAAGAGTGATAAATAAATAAAATAAAATAGAAGAAACTAAATAAATTAAAAATAATAATAATAATAAAAGTAATGAGTAAATAGAATAACATAAATTAACTAATAGTCAAGTTTTCAGGGAACCCGGGGCAAGACACAGGGCAATCTTTAAGGCCGATTTTTCTTAGGTTTTCTTGTTTCTCGAGTCTTATAAAAATACTCGATAAACAGAAAACCGGGGAAAGAGGCGAACTGTAAAATAGTTTTGAACCGATTAAAGAGAAAAAATTTTATTTTAGAATTAGATAGAAGAAAAATGGAATAATCTGAATCACTCAAAACTGGTGGCCACATACTACTGGCCGGTACTGTAATATATAAATATATAGTATATAATATAAATTGAGGGGCCGGATTTCATAAGGTGTTACGCGTGACTAACGTAGGCCCGGCGTTCAGAGAGAACTCACTGATAATATAGTATAATTATAATATATAAATATATAATATAATTTATATATATATATATAGGTATATATACATCTGTACAGATTTTCTTGATAATTATTTACATGAAAATATTTTAAAGCGAGAAATTACGCGATTTTACAGAAAAAATTAAATTTCTCAAAAAGAGACCGATGAATGATTTTGATTTTTGCTTGAAACATCTTCTTTTTTGTTCTAGAATACATCCCAAAAAGAAAATCTTGGTTGTTTTGACTTCTCATAATAATTGGTTTAAACTCACTGTGTATCATAAGAGTATGAAGTACAGAAAAATGCCACTTTTTACTCATCAGAAAATATTTTCATAAATATACAATTATCTTAAAAAGTGGCAAAATAATGATTTGTATATGTTTAGAAAAAAATTCAAGTTTTCTTTGATAAACTTAAAAAGATAGAAACATGTCCAGCTGAGTTTTTAATTTTATAAAAAAAATTAAAAAAGATGTAGCTGTTTTATTCATTGTGACGCACGGACGAAAATTGTCAGGCTATTGTGGAAATGGACAACTATTGAATTTATTATTCTTAAATGTATTAAACTTAAAGATATAAAATAATGGATAAAATATTGTTTTAAAGTTCGACTGTCAAATAATCTAATTTTGCAATTTTTAACCGTTATTTGTGAGAAAGTGGAATTAGTAAAATAAATTTTAACTTTTTAAATGTTCACTTTAAATTATGAGAAATAATAAATTCAAAACATGAATTTTTTTATTTTTGTGAACTTTACGATCTAATATCTTGGTTTACAAAAAATATAAAAATTTGAAACCTTTAAAATAATCATATCACGCCTAAATGTACTCACAATGAAATTTCATGTTGCTCCTGAATTTAGTTTTTCAAATAGTAAAGTTTAAAAATTGTAATAAATTTTTAGGTTAAAACAATACTTATTTACATAAGTTGAAGGTGGTTTTTTTTTATCTTTTTAATTCAAATTTGTATATTTTTTGTAAACCAAGATATTAGGACGTAAAGTTCGCAAAAATAAAAGATTCGTGTTTTGAATTTAATAAATTAAAACTTATTTTATTAATTCCATTTTTTTACAAATAACGGATAAAAATCGCAAAATTAGGTTATTTGACAGTCCAATTTCGAAACCATGTTTTATTTATTATTTTATATCTTTAAGTGATATATACATACTTAAAAATAATAAATTCAAAAATTGTAAACAAATACAAATCATTATTTTTTTACTTTTTAAGTGGAAAAATTCAAAATAACATTTTTTTTAATATCATTCTATATTTTCGAAAATATTTTCTGATGGGTAAAAAAGCGACGTTTTTATATACCTCCAATACTTCAAAATCATATTTTAACATTTATTTATTTGAAAATACATACGGGTAAAAAAACCCAATTAAGAGAATAAAGTACAGCTTAAAATCATATAATATTAGGCCACATTGTTATTGATTTTATAAAATACACTTCGCAAAGAATTAATTAGCTTCGCTAGTTTATTATTTAAAAAAAGTCCAATGTATATAAACATAAATAAAAGAAATTTTAGCATAATTATTTTCCATTTCATACTCTAGAAACTTAACAGAATCATTCCTAAAAGTTTCAAATTTGTTAAAAATTGGTCTGCAACGACTTTGGTTGAAATAAAACGGCCTGACTAAGATTACAAAATAATTTAATAGATAGTCCTTGTTCAATATTGAATCTCACAATTTAGTTTTGTAAATTATTATTTCAGACATATTTTGTAATTTTCTTAAATATTTTTTCTTGAGCTTAAGACACGTTTTTCAAAAATAAGTGTTATAACCAACAGCTGCAACTTTTAATCTAAATTTGTCAAAAAACTAATGAAATGATGAAAAGTCGTTCACAAATTGAATAAGTAAAAATTTCTAAATTCTGCGGGGGGGGGGGGGGGTCTTAATCCGCTCCTTCTCATAAAATAATTTTTCCTACTTTTCTTAAAATTTGAGCAAAAAAGTACTAAAAAAAATCTTAAAAAAGTCGCAAAAGTCGCATTTTATCCGAAAAAAGTCGAAAAGTCGCTCAATCCGAGCCCTGGAAAATGTATCCCCACTTTAGGGAACAAACGACTGAGAAATTAGAATCTCGCAGAAGTGGCGGTCCTAGCGGTTAAAACTAAAAACTGCGAATTTTCCAGTGTTTGTGTAAGACCTTTATATGTGTATGTGCGCAAGTTCGAAACGTGCGTGTTGTTGTGGTTTTGTTTACATCGTTGTTTTGTCACAGTTTTATTTGATTTAGGAAAAACATGTCTGTGGATAAGTTGTGATTGTATTTTTATATAATAGTTGTCAAAGTGAAATAGGTTGACAGGAGCAATTAAAAAATATATTATTGATTGCAAAGTGCAACATAACCTAAAAGTATAGGTTTGTAAGGTATGCATATGTTTTGTTATAATTAAATAGAAAAGAAATTGTTTTTTTTTACAACATATAATGTATTAATAATAAATTTCATGGAAAGGAGCAAGAATAAACGAAGTCATTCAGACTAAGTTGATTAATGTTTAAAATTTGTTCTCCGACGCTTTCAAATCTAAATGATTTTCTATGTTTTTTTTTATTAAAAAAGAGGGAAACAATAGCTTAAATAAAATCACGGATTCAAATATTTTGTATACATCTTGTGAAATATTGTTGAATTGTTTTATTTTTGATAGTTTAAAATAGACAATATTCATATTGCTTATTTCTCTGTTTTCTCTGTCAACTGTTATTGTTATTGTCCTTTAGTCTGTTTAATGTATGTTATTGCTAATGAGGTCAAGGTGTTTGTATAGTTCATTTTAAATTGTGAAGTCATTTAACTAAGTTATATAATTTCTAATTTGTAATTCAGGTGACTTTTATTATTTTATTTGTTTTCATGTTTTATAAAACACATTTTTTTGGTATGTGTGTTTTAATAATTTTTATTTTTAATTAATTATACAAATATATGAATTTTTGTTTTCTTATCCAATTTTAAAATTTCTTATATTATTTATTTTTAATTTCTTTTTAGTTTCTACAATGGTTACATCTAGAATTTTCGTATTTTTGTTTTTTGTTGTTATTATTATTTTTCGTCTCTCTTAGATGAAATAATTATAATTTTTGTTTTCTTATTTAATTGTTAGACTCCCTGAAGAGGAAATCATTTAGATTTCGAAACGTCTGAGAACAAATTTTAAACATTAAACAACTTCGTCAATATGAAAATACTTGATTAGACACTTGCTCTAAAACACTATATAAAATAGTGTGTTTATTAAATGATTTCTAAAAAACTGCTAATTAATCACTTTCCCTTGACACGCTATAACATAACAGTAGCTGACGACGCGCAGGATCTAAACATATAGGGAAATTTACAGTTTTTAGGTTTCCCCGCTAGGACCGACACTTCTGCGAGATTCTAATTTCTCAGTCGTTTGTTCCCTAAAGTGTGGACACTTGAGTCTCGAAGTGAAGTCTCCTTATTATTACTTCGTGGACAAAACACAACAATTTATCTGGTTCAACCATGATGGAGGATAAGGAGATGAAACGACGTATTTTTACTGGCTCCATATAGGGGGGGTCACAGTAGTCGGCCATCTTTTTCGCTACCTTCTGTGCGCTCCATCAGGGAAAAAGTAGAATTAATTTTCGCTGTATGTTTTCATACCAGATCACGTGATACATTAGTTGAAAAATTCACCACAGCTAGTGCTGTTGTCAGCAAGGAAAAAGAAGGCCTATACTACTGGGACCTCCCTGATTGGGGCCAAGTTTTCCCGCGACAAACTACAGGCGTTTCATCTTCTTATCCTACTTCATGGGTTCAACGTGTTTAAAATTTTGAGGTTAAAAATTAATTTATTCAATTTCGGCAGATAAATTGTTGTGTTTTGTCCGTTATTTATTAGGTGACTTCTGTTGTTAATTTTTATTTTATTAACAATGGATTTATGTTGATGTTTTTTACTTTTATGTAAGTTTGATAATTTATTGTAAATTCATAAATAATTATTCTTTTATGTTTTTGTATATAAGCTCAAAATTGAATATGACGTTCGTTAATTGTTTTGTATATTGAAATTGTTTTTTCATGTAATTTTAGGTACTGTTGTCCTGAGGAGGCCTACATATATGTATGGCGAAACGTTGACGTTTTTTATTTTTTGACGACATGTTGAGGCGTTTTAAATAAACGGGTGAAATTGTCTGGAGATTACGTTTTTAATTTAAAATAGAAAATTATTAAAAGAGAAATAGATTATAAATAAGACATTTAAAAGCCTTAAAAAATATTTGATAACGGTGCTTGCTTTTTTCCAATGATATAATTAATGATAATTTATTCTTATTTATATTAACATAGGGGAGTGGGTCCCAAGATGGACATTTCGTATAAAATGTTTGTTTAAGGTGATAGCGCCTTATACTTTCTGTTATTTTTGTTGTTTGTATAGACGAAGATTTTGAGGTACATTTGAAGAAAAAAAACCAGTTGGTTTTTCTTCTACACATACCACGTAATTTTGTGTCTAAAAAAAGTTTTGTAACAGTTTTTTCTCAAGTTGGTAAAGTTATTTAAATTTATGATTTAGAATGAATACTTAACATTATAATATTCTTTATTTATCGTATAATAATATCCTAAAATGATTTTACTAATTCAGTGTTCGTATATATATTTTTACTGGGGATTAAAAAATGGTGTCATGTACCCTAAGATGGACAGGCCTCAAATCTCAATGTAGGTATTTATTTGCATATTTTCGAATTTACAATTTTTTCAATAATTTTTTGAGCCAATTAATTAAAATTTTTTTATTTTTCACCATAAAATGTGATGTTATTGTTAGAGAAAATGATATATCGATATTTTTCGATATTTTATTACTTTTTACTGTTAAGCTATTAAATTGAAGTTTTTAGAAATGTTATTTCTTGATAAATTCTGTAAAATGATTAAAAATTAGTTTAAGAATTGTTACACGATGTTCATTTTTTATTTACTACAATTTTCAGAGACTTTTAAGAAGGTGTCCATCTTGGGGCCACTTTTTTTTAGACCGAAAATTTGAACAATTAGGAAAAATGCTTTACAAAATGTTTATGTTCAAAATAAAATTTTATCTCTGTGGCTATAAGTTACCTTATAAATTGTACTTTCATCCGGTATAAAACATTTTAATATATTATATAATGTTGTTGTTTCAATTTTTGATCAGTATTAATATATAGTAATAGGTAGTAATAATTTTGTTTGTTTTTAACTGATCTGAGTTTCTAAAGGATTTATTTCAATTTTCTTTATAAAGAAAATAAAGGAGAAACCTCTTCAGAAATTAACAATTTTTGGATTTCTAGTTACACTTTTTGTGTCGACTATTTATGATAATTTAAAATTTACATTATTTTTTAAAAAAAAAAATTTTTTGTCAAGATATTTTCTTAAAAATATTTTCTTGGTCGAGTGAACAAATTTTATAAAATTAAACATTTTTGATTGTTAAGTTTTTTTAAAGATCATATTTTTTTATCTACGTTATCGAAAAAAAATTTGATCTTTAAAAAAACTTAACAGTCAAAAATGTTTAATTTTATAAAATTTGTTCACACGACCAAGAAAATGTTTTTAAGAAAATATCTTGACAAAAAAAAATAATGTAAATTTTAAATTATGATAAATAGTCGACACAAAAAGTGTAACTAGAAATCCAAAAATTGTTAATTTCTGAAGAGGTTTCTCTTAGAGAGACGAAAGCTAAAAATGTGACTTTATTTTCTTTATAAAGAAAATTGAAATAAATCCTTTAGAAACTCAGATCAGGGTCAGTCCAACGAAAATCGTCTAGAATCGGTTCCTCGATGATTTTAAAAAAACCTGAAATTAATATATAATATTTTAGTACACAATTTAAAGTTAAACAAATTAGTAAAGAGACAAAACCCATCAGGTTTTTTTCGTGAAATAAGTTTACGATTGTAATATTAAGAAGACTCAAAAGGATTTATGTGTTTTCTTTTTTCTCCACAGAAGATATTCGAAAAAGAAAAAGAAGATTTAAACACTGTGCGAGGACGAAAAAATCACAATTTAAGTATTTAGGTGAGTAATTTTCTAACAATTTACATTTATTTAGATATGTTATGTGAATATGTAATATAAAAAATACATATTACATATATTTTTCATTTTATAACGGCTTTTACTGCGTCGTTGTAAAATGGACCACTCATAACCCTGAAATCTATCGACTCTTGTAAAAAGATATTTAAAAGGAACTAAGACATATACTGCAATGTAAAACCTTAAATGGTAATTAAATTGTGTACTAAAATATTATATATTAATTTCAGGTTTTTTTAAAATCATCGAGCAACCGGTTCTAGACGATTTTCGTTGGATTGACCCATCAGTTAAAACAAACAAAATTATTACTACCTATTACTTAATATATTATATTTGGTTTCGATTCTACAGCAATAAATCGAAAGGCTGTCCAACTTAGGGCCCACTCCCCTACTAAAAAAGTTAAGTAAAACTCCTAGTTCACGGGTTGCCCACACATGTATATTTTAAGATTTTTTGAATATTTAGGTTTCCGGTCATTCAAAATGGCGGAATCATGTCTACCGCAAAACGACTTCTTTTTTTAGAGTCAACTTTAACGCACTCTGACAAACGTTTAATATAATAATTTAGGTGTCAATATAATTTTTTTTTAATACTTCAATTTTAATCTGTAAACATATTTAGATTGATACTTATAAAAATAAACAAATGAATAAATTCGAAAATGTTCATTTTCCGACTTTTCCATGAGAAACCGCCCTTAAATAAATAAAATTTAAAATCATATAATTAATATAAACATACATTTTTTTAAAAGTAACTGATTCAAAATAAAAAACATCTATAGTGCTAAACTTTAGGTGTGGACAGAATGAAAAATCGGGCAAGTTCGAGTTACACTCGCACTAAAATCGGGGGTTCCGTACACAAAACAAAATAATTTTTAATATATTTGATACTATTAAATATATAAATATATTATACATATTATATATAATATAATATATAAAATATAATATATGTGACGCTGCGCGAGAAAAGGGACCTATCGCCTGAAACGTTAATTTTACAGGGCGAGCGTTAGAAGTTGCAGCAATGCATTGCGACCAATATAAATTCTTACGCTTCATGCTTAATAACTCAAAAAGTAATTGATGGAAACAATTTCTGATTTTTTCAAATGAAAGAGCGACTAAAAAGCTACCTTTTGGCATAAAAAAATGAAAATTGATTTTTTTCGCGATAGGTTTTTTTGCGTTGGAAGTTGCGTCAATGCATGGCGACCAATGTAAATTCTTACGATTCATGCTTAATAACTCAAAAAGTAATTAATGGAAACAATTTTTGATTCTTTTAAATGAAAGAGCGACTAAAAAGCTACCTTTTGTCATAAAAAAATGAAAATTGATATTTTTTGCGATAGGTCCCTTTTCTCGCGCAGCGTCACATATAATGAATTTTTTATACAAAATGGACCACCCCCCCACCCCCTATCTTCCAAAATATTTTACTTAGAGAGTTCAAATTTTGTACAGGAATGTATTTTCAGGTGTAAATTACATAAAAATTATAGAGAACGCGATGGTGATTGCGCTGTCAACGAAAAATCCAGAGAATTTAGCAAATATCCATAAAAAATACTCAAAAATCATTTTATTTCCTTAACAACGCTATGATCAACTTCTACAATCATGTTCTCTACCATTTTTCTGTAATCTACACGTGAAAATACATTTGTGTACCAAATTTGAACTCTCTAAGTCAAATTGTTCAGAAGTTATGGGAGGGGGGATACGGTAATTTTTTAGCATTTTTTTTAAATCGTTGGTTTTTGCTTAAAAACACTATGATAACGATCTGCAACAAAGTTCTCTACAGTTTTTCTGTAATCTATATGACAAACTACATATGTATACCAAATTTCAGCACTCTAAGTACAATAGTTTGGCAGATATGGAGGTGGCATTGTACACTTTTAGTGCATTTTTGCTAGAAAAATTACCGTATCCCCCCCCCCCCCCTTATCTTCCAAACTATTTGACTTAGGATGCTGAAATTTGGTACACGTATGTAGATTTACGTGTAGATTACAGGAAAATTATAGAGCAAGTGATGATTATAGCGCTGTCAAAGTTATAACACTAAACTATGGCCCATATGTTAAAAAAATGCTCAAAAATATTGTTATTTCTTTGACAACGCTATGTTCAACACATACAATCATGTTCTCTATAATTTTCCTGTAATCTATACGTGAAAATACATTTGTGTACCAAATTTGAATTCTTTAAGTCTAATAGTTTGGAAGTTCAGGGGGGGATACGACCATTTTTTAGCATTTATTAAAAAAAATCGTTTTTTTTTGCTGAAAAACGCTATGATAACAGCCTGCAACAAGGTTTTCTATAGTTTTTCTGTAATCTACACGTCAAACTACATATGTGTACCAAATTTCAGCACTCTAAGTACAATAATTTGGCAGATAAAGGGCAGGAATGGTACAAATTAAACGCATTTTTTCGAAAAAATGACCGTATTCCCCTCTTATCTGCCAAAATATTTGACTTAGAGAGTTCAAATTTGGTACAAAAATGTAGTATCATATGTAGATTACAGAAAAATTATAGAGATTGTTGTGGTGATAGCGCTGTCAAAGAAATGGCAAAAGTTATCAGCCAAAAAATATCAAAATTTCTCAAAAATCTTGTTATTTTCTTGACAACGCTATGATCAACCCCTAGAATCATGTTCTCTATAATTTTCCTTTCATCTACACGTGAAAATACATATGTGGGCCAAATTTGAACTTTCTAAGTCAAATTGTTTGGCGGCTAGGGGGGGGGGGGGATACGATTTTCGACAAAGTCTTTCCAATAGGGTTCCGTGCGTACACTTGTGGTGTACGGAACCCTAAAAATGAATGAAGTCTGCGATTATTATTATTAATGTTCTAGTACACTAACATAATTTTTCTGTAAGTGTAAATTAATAAAAATGATAGTTTTTACCTGAATAAAATCAGCTTCATTTAGTGAATGAGTACTAATTTGTGATCGAGAATTTCGCTTGTTGATGCATGTAGATGCTTTTCGAGATGTACCATCCAGCACAAGATCGATTTCACCATCAAGGCTACTTAAGCTGATGCTACGCTGCTTCTATAAAAATTGATCAATATATTGTGCGATTATAGTTAGATATTTTTTATTCCACAGGCACAAAAATGACACTTTCAAATACCTGAAGACAGGCATTGGAAGTCGTTCATTTATTCGAACATCTGAAAATCACGTCTATTTTTGTCCTAGGAAGAAATGCAGATCTAGCCCATGCTTTATTTTTTTCCTAGGACAAAAATTGACGCCATTTTCATATGATCAAACAAATGAATGACATCCAATTCCTGTCATCAGTTATCTAAAAGCGCCTTGTTTGTGCCCTTGGAATAAAAAGTATCGTTAGCAACATGAAAATAAAGACATCCAAATTTGTTTACGTTGATGTTTGCAGTACGAGTGGGAGTCGAGGGCGAAGTACTGCAAACATCAACGTAAACAAATGGCTGCCTTTATGTCCTTGTTACTTAATATACTATTTAATAATAATCATTTTTGTTTAAAACGTATTTTACATTTCGCAATTCAGTTTTTGTTAAAGGAATTTTACAACGCTTTTTTCCGAAGTAATTGAGAGATATAATTTTTTAAAAACCTCTATTTATTTGGAGGCTACATGTTTCGACAACTCTGTGTCATCATCATTGCGTTTATATATAAATAAATAGATCTAAAACACATACAAAATACATATAAAATTGTTACATAAACTTACCTCCTTAAGGAGGCTCCTTTAAATTGTAATTTTGTTACATTGTAAATTAATTAATAATAATTGTTTAATAATAGTAAAACAAATGGTACTTTAGTTTATTCAATTAACAAAACTTTACAAAAGAATATTTTTTTAAAAAATCATAAAGATATAGCTCCATTTTTTCAGAATATACCCACATTACTTATCAAATACCATGTGAAATATATACTGATAAGATATATATTGGTGAAACAAAGAGACATTTACAAGACAGACTCTCTGAACCTGAACGAGATAATAAAAACAAAAATAAAAATACAGGCATTGCATGCCATGCAACCGAATATAAACATGAGTTTGATTTCTCCAAAGTAAAAATCCTAAATTATGAAAGCAATGAATTTAAACGAAAATATGTTGAGATGATTTATATTCAAAAACATATTTCGTCAACAGTAAACTTTAATAACGATATTAAAAGGTTAAGCCAGGCATACTCATATTTAATACACACGAATAATTTTAGTTAATTTTCAATTATCTTAACATATTACTCAATAAACCTTAACTTAATTTTGTCATTAAATTTAATTATTTTAATTAATTTTTTTAAACATTATTCAATAAAACTTAACTTAATTTTTTTAAATAAAAAACAGAATTTTGAACTTTTAAATTTAAATATTATCCGATTATACGATTGTCCGATGGATATCGATTATCTGTTGACTATCTACCCATTATTAATTATCTGTTGAATATCGATTATTTGTTAGATCTATTTATTAAATTCTGGCTTTAATTTTCCAGGTCTCCTTAACCTTAGTTATTTCTTATATTTATATTTTCATATTTTTTATATTTTATTTTATATTTTATATTCATTGAATTTGTAAAAATATTTGGCATTAATAAAGTCATTCATTTATCTCTAAATTTAATTTTTTTCCATTCGGGGAAATGTCTTTTTTTGTCTATTCGGGGAAATTATTATTCGGGGAAATGTCCTTTTTGTGGATTCGGGGAAATGGCTATCGGGGAAATGTCCATTCGGGGGATTGTATTCGGGGGAATGGTCGGGAACGAGTCTCCAAATAAATAGAGGTTTCTAAAAAATTATATCTAAATTACTTCGGAAAAAGCCTTGTAAAATTCCTTTAACAATAATCATTTTTAGTCTTGAAGAACTCTAATTATAAGAGTTTCTTTTATATTGTATTTTATTTGCATTGAAAAATTGAGAAGGAAAAAGCGCAAGGGACAGAAAACCAATTTTGATGAGAATTTTTAAAGAATAGTGTGCCAAATAACTTTCAACCTTGTAAGTCAATAGTAAGTAAGTCAACTTTTAATATTTTTTTAGATATGGATTGTTTTTCAAATTAATAAGTTATCTTACGTTGATTCAATAAAAATGTTTTTAAAAATAAACAACTTTATTTACTAACACTTTATACTGTAAACTCTAAGAAATGCAAAACTATGATAAAATTAATTAAAACTTATTCTATTTAAAATTAATAAAAAATTTAAGAGACAATTGTAAAAAGTCAAATTTTCAAAAAAATTCTTAAAATGAAACAGTAAAGTCTCAAATGCATCGAATATATGTACTTGTTTTGTTACAAAATTTTTAGTATTTAAATTTTTTAGTTAGAAAAATCTGCTAACTAAATAAATAATTGTTTGTATAGTTATATTATATTACTTCCTCATAGAGGAAGTATTGTTTTATCCTCAAATTATCGATTGCAACTTTTTGACAAATCTCGACATATTTCGACCTCAGAAATAAAAATTGTGGAAAAATCGTCTTTTTACAAAATTATATATATTTTTTTTTAAAGTAAAAATGTAAGTATTTTATTCGTTTTAATTTTTAAAAACTCATCAATTGAGCTATTAGCGATCCCTCTAGTACAATTTAAAACAAAGTTATTGGCATTTTAAAAATCGAAAATTTTGAAAATTCTGTTTTTTAATAATTTTATTTTTATGCTTTATTACAAACTTTAATATATTTTGATTATTATGTGGGTGATTAAAAAATACATCTAAAGAGATATTTGCAAAACTTCTACTGTAATCCTATTCCGAGCTATCAAGGTTTCAAAGATTGAAAATTTTTATAAAAATTAATATTTTTATGTTTTTTTGATTTTTATATAAATTTTATGAAGAATAATTTTTGCTCGTTTTGTAGACAATTAAAAATGCATCAGTTGGCCTATTTAATATTTGTGTGATGTTTGTAGTAATCTCTATGAGGAAGCAATGTTTTCAAAAAATGAATACCAGAAATTCCTTAAACCAAATAAATATTTGAGGTACAACTTAGCAGCGGTTTATAATTAAATTGTTATTCAATATTTAGTAATTTAATTATTAAATTAATTTTTAATTCAATGTTTTTATTTTTACTCAAAATTAAAAATTATTTCCAGATCTATTAATAGAATAATATTTTTATTGGATTTTCATTTTATTTAATAGAGAAATTGAAACGAAAATCTTTACAGTAAATAGTTTCTAATTAAAAAAAATGTCGAAAAACAAATGCAGGTAAAAACATAAAATTTACGTTACGATTTTTCTTTAAGATGATGTAAAAAGACGATATCACAAGATTTAATAAAGTCTCCCAAAAAATCTTTGCTTTAAAATAAAGATGAAATAAAGGTGAATATTATTAAAAAAAATAAACAAATTAAAACATTAAATAAAATTAAATTTATTAAATGATAATTTTTTTTTATTCTATAATTTTCTTAAAATACGCAATTTTATGAAGAAATTGGTGGGTGATTCATTAAAATCGGTTAAAAATTGACCGAGATATAAAATAAATAAGAAAATTTAGCCTGATAATTCAAAGTAGTATATAACTCCTACAATTTATGATATTTTAAAAATTCCTTTAGCTTACTAATTTTTCTCTTATTATACTACAATTTAACCAAGTTTCATTAAATTCCTGGAACTAGAGATGGGACTTGTCGAATGTGACGGACAAAATGTCCGACATGTCGAGCATTTGTTTATTTTTTAGTCATTATTCATGAAGATTTGTTCAAAATAATAGATTGTTAATAGAAAGTACTCGAAAATATAAAAAAAAACGTATGAAATAATGCAAAGAAATACAAAAGTAATAAACATAACCTCAAATCTTAAAGAAGCAAGTTTAAAACAAAAGTACTAAGTTTTTTCAAGTTCAATTTTATAGAAATTTGTCAAAAGAATTGAAAGAAAAATAATTTAATTAGTATAAAAACTGTTGTTCTAAAGAAAAAATTATATACTATTTGATGAAATGTTTGTTAAATCATGATTTAAATCACCAGGTCATTTGCTTAAAAATCATAATTTAAAAAATCAAAACATTACAATTTGCTGGATATCTAATACCCAGGGCAGATAAAAATCATGATTTTTTTTTAAACTCTGAATTTACATAAAAAATTGATTGTTTTCAATACATACAATTTTTAGGTTTATTTTTAAGCAGTTTTATTAGTCTTTAAACTGAAAACCTTTAATAGAAATTAAAAAAAAAATTAAGAAAAATCTTTAAAATAAAAAAAGGTCCGGATTTATTAGAGAAAAGGAGTACACTTTTTAAAAACTACACAATAATTTAAAAGTGTCAAAAAAATTCAGGCCTGGGTCCGTAGATAGTGTACTTCACTATAAAAGTAAATTCTATAGTGAAGTAGACTATTCCCGGACCCAGGTCTGCAAAAAATAATTAAAAATTAGAAAATCTTTTGTAAAAAAAAATATATTTACGAAAATTAATTTTTAAATTTAAAAAATAAGAAACATAAAAATTATTTTAAAAATTGAAGAAAAAAGAGTGACTGAAATTCTGAAAAATTTGAAAAAATGTGTAAGTAAAAAAAGAAAAACCCGATGAAATAGAAGAACGATGTCAAAACGATATTTAGTACAAGATTAAATTTACATCCAATAACATAAAATAATAAAAGTCAACAACAAAGTAGAAAAATTAAGAAATTTAAAAAAAATATGTAAGTAAAAGTGTTGAATAAATTTTTTTAAAAATTCGAAATTACAAGATAAAAATTAATTAATTTAAACGAAGGGAAAATATTTGTAAGGAATAGAAAAAAGAAAAAATTTAAAGTCTAAAAAAATGGTGAAATAACAAGAAAATAAATAGGAAGAAAATGGAGAAATGTTTTTTTTTTCTAAGAAACTATGAAAAAATTACAAAATATAAAATAATTTGGTTAGAATTTACTGAATAATAATTAGGTGAGGAAAATGGAGAAATGATTTTTCTTTCTAACAAACCATGAAAAAATTACAAAATCTAAACTAAATAAAATTAATAAAATTAATAAAACTAAATAAAAATAATAATTAGGTGAAATTGAAATAAAGAAATTTATAAAAATTAATAAAAAGTCCATTGAAGAAATGTAAAAACCCTTCAAATAAGAAAGTTTGTGGAAATTAAACAACAACAAAAATGTTATAGGTAATACCTATTAGACTTAATACAAGTCTAACGAGAAGTTGAGAAATCCTGCTTGCAATAAATCGGATATTAAAAAAGAAACTATAAATTCGTGGTTAAATCTAGAAAATTTTAATTTTAATATTTTGTTCTTTGTAAAATTGGAAAAATTATACTAAAAAAAAGTGTACTAAATTGTAATCAGAAAACGATCTGAAAATCTTTGGTAAGAAAATAACAAAAATTAGATTTAAGTTTTAATATCTTTAAGTCATTATAATTAAAATAAATTTCAAACATAAATTAAGTGATAACTGATATTTTAATTTATTCAAACTTTCAGTCCTTTTTTATTTATTAACAGATTTCTAAGAGATTTCACTTTTTGATAATTAAGTAATGTTTTCTTTTTTTGGTTTTGATATTTTTTTCTGTTTGTTTATCTAATTTAAAATTTTCTTTAATTCTCTCCTTTTTATGCAAATTATTTAATTTTATTACACAATTTTGTTTTTATAACATTCACCAACTTTTTTTTCGTTTTTCTATTAATATTCATATCGTATTTATAAATAGAAATACGCAAATTTCTTTATAAATTCAATTTGTTTTTAAATCTTGTCTATTTTTTGCAAATTTAGGTATTCATCCTTTCCAAAAAAAATTTATTTTCTTCATTTTTCTAAAATTATTGTCAGACTTGTTTCAAGTCTAATAAGTATTACAAAAATATTTTTCCTTTAATTTAAAAAAACTTTTTTACTTTTTAGGGATTTAATACCTGCAATTTTTACCTTTTTCATGGCAAATATCAAAATGTTAGAATACCTAGTTCAAAAAATGTATTAAGGGGTTACGCCTAGTTGTCAATGGCAAAAAAACAGTAATATTTGACAAATTTTTTTTTCTTTTTCATAAAACTTTTTTAACAAAAGTAATAATTTATTTAAAAGTGCATATATTTTAACACTTAAAAATAATTTAACAACCAAAAAATATTTAAAAATATTTAACTTGCAATAGGTTCATAAAAAATGCATTTTTTAAAAATGGTTTTGCGGTGGACAGCTTTTTTCGGAAACAGCTAGTCTGAAATCAAAAATCCAAAATTTTTCTGTTAGTACGATGCCATATGCAGTTCGTGAACGAAGGGTTTTAAAAAATTTTAATTTTTAACAAAATGGCAGCCATTTTTGTCAAAAAAACGATTTTTTAAGCAAAAAATTTTGGATTTTCATTAATAAAAATGAAAGTTTTTATTCGAATAAAAAATCCTTCGTTCACGAAGTAGCTATTTATGTGTCAAATAATCCCTATAAATTTGAAGCCGATCAGTTCAGTAGTTTTTGAGAAATCTTGTCCACCGCATGGGTATTTCTTAAAAAATGTAATTTCGAGAAAAACGCATTTAAAGTTTTTAGAACGGAGTGACCAAAATTTTTATAAAAAATTAATCAGATTCGCTTGAAACTTGTTACTCGGAGGTTTTTAGGGTCGCTGATTACGAATCTGAAGTCAGTTTTTAAAAATTCAAAATGGCGGATCCAATATAGCGGACAAAATTTTAAAAAAATTTTTGATTTGCTTGAAACTTGTTACTCGGGGGTTTGTGACGAAGCGTTTCGTCACTGACGATATTAATTGTTAAGTTTTAAATTTTATGTTGAGTTGTGGAAAGTATGAGCTGCACAGGTGCCTTTTTACCGCTAATTAATTACGGCCCTGACTGGCGCTTTGTTTCCGCTTCGTCGCAGTTCCCTCGAATGATTCCTTTTTGGAAATTGTGTGGGGTGGTCAGACGCCAGATTGGTGGAAAATGTGCTTCGAGAGCACGTGCGCCGGTTTAATATTGTAAATTGTCGAGAGTTGTTCAATTTGTGAGCTTGCAGAGGTCACAAATTGAGATTATTATTATATTTAGTGAAATAAATAGACGTGAAATTAAGAGCACTGTTAGTTTGTTTTATTTGAGTGGTTTGCCCAGGAGTTGCCCTGAGTGTGGAGAGTCCAACAGCGGGTCGAAATTGCAGGAGTAAATGACAATGTAGGACCTGAGAATACACCTCCCCCCCCCAGGAACATTTACGGGGGCAGAGAAGAGAAGGGGGAAGTCGACCGGAAGTAGAAGTTCTGGTTCTAGTCAAAGAAGGAGGCCTAGACGCGTTGTGTTATCATCCAGTGGGACGGAAACTGAAACCGACTCCGCTCCGGGGAAAAATTATCGCTATCAGCGTTTGTATTCGAACGGGAGTGGGGGTTCGAAAGTGGTTAAAATTCTCAAGGACTGGGACATTAGGTTTTCTGGAGGGGAGAAGGAGGACGCGGAGGAATTTTTAGAGAGGGTGGAGGATTGCAAGCAGTGCAACATCCTGAGTGATTCGGAGAGTTTGACCGCCCTTCCTAGTGTGTTACGGAAAAACGCAAGCCGCTGGTACCGGCTCGTGCGTAAAGACTTGTGCTCCTGGAACACGTTTAAAAAAGTTTTTAAACGAGAATTTTCGGTTACTTTGGTGGACGATGATGTCCTCGATGAGGCCCGAGCCAGGACACAAGCCAAGGGTGAGAAAATTTCAGATTTTATTTTAAATATGAGGGTTATTGTGGGACACTTGAGACGTCCCATCTCGCGAGAGTCTTTTTAAGGATTATATTTAAAGGGCTGACGCCGGAGTACCGACGTCAATTGTCGAATTCCGAATTCGACAATATTGAGGATATGGAGCGAATTTTGAGGCGTTACGAACGCGTGAAAGATCTAGATAAGAGATATGTCCCACCTCCGTCCCGGGCCAAGATGAGAATTCCGTCCGCGGCTCCGAGGGGAAATTTACGAGGGGCAAAAGTAGATGCTTTGCTGGGGTCTCGGGCTCAGAGTCAAGTGGGGAAGAAAGTGGGACAGCCCGAACTGTCCCGACGAAAAAGGGGAAAAGTGTGAAGAAAAAGGGGAGTCCAGGGAATGTAGGGACAACTAAAGAAGACAAAGGGACGCAAAGGGGGAAAGTGAATGTAGGGACAACTGGGACAGCGTCAATAGCGGCTGTTCAACAGGTCCCGGTACAACAAACTCCGGTGACTTAGGCCCAAATGGTGGCCACTAACCCTCCTGTCCCATCGACGAGTGAAGTACGTAATCTGGGACAACAGTTTCAGAATCGTCCCTTTGGAGTGGGACAAGCTCAAAATCGTCCATATGGAGGGGGACAAGTTCCCAATCGCACTTTTGGTGGGAGACGACCACCGGCATTCAGGCCTAGTGTCCCGAGGGGGTTTACCGGGGCATGTTACCAGTGTCAGTCAGTGGGACACCGAGCATCGGAGTGCAAGCTGAGAACTTGTTTCCGATGCCAACAGCAGGGTCATTATGCTAATGAGTGTCCCTTGCCACGTCCCACTACCAACCGATTGTTCTGCCAGGTGTGTGGGACAAATGGGACAACGTTTAGGAATTGTCCAATTGTGTGGAGGTGAGAGCGATGTTGGGAAACGGACAGGGGGGGGGCCGAGCAACCCTTCCCCCCAGGACCTTTGTCGGGGGACAATAGAGGAAGAGGAAGTGAATCCGGATAGCTTTTTCACTTTAATTCGTGCGGAAGATTATTCCGGAGGGGAGATGGTGGATTTGGAAGAGGGGAGCAATGAATTGGGACATGGAGAGTTTAGTGGACATTTGGGACACAAGTGGGACAACAACAGAGGGAACAGGAACTTCAGAAGGAAGTTCAGCAAATTGAGGAGGTGGTGGTGGAAGAAAATGTCCCAGTGTCCCAAACTTCACTACAGTGGACAGTAGTGGGGGAGAAAATGGGACACCCATTCAAGTGGTGCCAGTGCCTCAAGAGGAAATTCAACCCATGCTGGATCCAGCAATTAGTAGTGAAGCTGGGACGCAATCCAGTAGTGAGGGGACGCAACTTCGTGACGTTTGAACACAACCTACGGGTTCTGGGACGCAATTCTGTGAGTCCACAAGCCAGTTCCTGGAAGTCCGGACGGAAGTTGTGAACTCTGGACGCAACCCACTGAAGAGCAATCCGGGACGGAACTCTCAGTACAGGGGACGCAATTTAGTAATGAGTGGTTTTTACAAGCGGATGTTGGGACTGAACCTACTGATGTCCCATCAGCATGTTCAGTCCAGGGGAGGGGTGAGGCTGTAGAGAATACAGCCGTTCCGGAAGTTACCGAGGAGAGGATAGATGCCTCATCTATGGAAAATCGCTATTTTCTTAAGGTGGTAATCCCAGACAAGCCGTACATAGCGTTGTTTGATCCAGGCGCTACGGTTTTGCTAGTTGGGCCGGAAGCCAAGCGCGCTTGGCGGAGCAACAGCAGCATTGGGGAAATTAAGGTTATGATTAACGGTGGATGGTTTTTCTCAACCATTTAACTTACGAGTAGTAGATAATTTGTCCCATGACATGCTCTTGGGTCAGGATTTTCATCGAGCGGCGGACTTGGATGCGAGGTTAGGAAAGGGGTTGTGGAGAGTTCAAGGGGGGGAATGTCACAAATTTTTGGAGTATGGAGAGTTGAGTCCAGAGGGGAGAAGGGGTATAGGAAACGGTGTGGAAGGGGATATTTTTGCGGAATGTGCAGGGATTTGTGAGTTATCAGAAGGGCAGAGATCGAAAATTCAAAAATTGGTGGATCAGCTGATGTTACCACAGGAGGTGGAACATGGTATGACTTCTTTGACTGAACATAGCATACGAGTCACTGATCCAACACCAATTAAACATCGTTCTCGTAGAATGTCGCCTATGATATTAGAATGGGCTAATCAGGAAGTTCAAAAGATGCTAGAGAGGGGAGTAATAGAAAGATCGGCCAGTGAGTGGAGCAGTGCTCCAGTTATCCTGAAAAAGGGAGATGGTTCATTGCGTTTCTGTATTGACTACAGAGACTTAAATAAAGTAACTGTAAGAGACGCCTAGCCTATCCTATCCCCTCCATTGATTCGATTTTGGACAAATTACGGAAGGCCCGTTACATTTTCAAAATAGATTTTAAGCAGGCGTACCATTAAGTGCCGATGTCCCCTGAGAGTCGAAAATATACAGCATTTGCTATTCCTGGTTCTGGGTTGTGGCAATTCAAAAGAATGCCATTTGGACTCACAAATGCCCCGATGACATTCCAGCGATTAATTGATTCGTTATTTGGACCTGAGTTTGAGCCTTACGTGTTTGGGTATTTAGATGACATAATCATCGTTACTGATGATTATGAGAAGCATCTTGAATGGTTAGAGATTGTTTTGAGAAAATTGGCGGAGGCTGGGTTGGTGGTAAATCCGGAAAAGTGCGAATTTGGGTGTTCGAGAGTTTCTTATTTAGGTTATGTACTCGACAGTCAAGGGTTGAGACCGGACCCAGAGAAAATCGCACCAGTGGTTGATTATCCGGCACCAACTAATATTAAGCAGCTCCGGCGATTTTTAGGTATGGTGGGGTGGTATGCGCGTTTCATAGAACATGATAGCGAATTAAAAATACCACTTTTAAGATTATTGCAAAAAGGCCGTGCTTGGGAGTGGGGGGAGGAACAACAAGAGGCGTTCCAAGCATTGAAAAATAAATTGACTTCGGCATCGGTCTTGGCAAGACCAGACTTTACGAAGCCATTTACGATTCAATGCGACGCAAGTGGTTATGCGATCGGTGCGGTGTTGACTCAGGAGGGGGAAGACGGTGAACATCCAATTGTGTTTGTGAGTAAAACACTCTCTGTACACGAGAGGAATTATAGTGTAACAGAGAAAGAGTGTTTAGCACTGCTGTGGTCGATCAAGAAATTGAGGCCATATATCGAGGGATATAAATTCACAGCCATTACGGACCATAGTGCTCTAAGATGGTTGCGTAATCTAAAAGAGCCAACTGGCCGATTGGCGCGTTGGGCCCTCGAGATGCAGCAGTGAGATTTTGAGATAGTTCACCGAAGAGGAATTCATCATCATGTTCCGGATGCGTTATCCAGGATGTACGAGGACGAGTTCGAAGAAGTGGCGGCGTTTGAAACAATTTCAGACCCGTGGTACTTAAAAAGACTCGATTTGGTGGTGAAGTTTCCTAACAGATTCCCAGGTTGGAAAGTTCTAGAGGGGAGATTATATCGGTTCAGGGATGATCCACTATTGTTGCCTTATACAGGGGATGAAGAGAGGTGGAAGTTAGTCGTGCCATTAGAATATCGTGAAAGAGTGCTCAAGAGTGCGCACTCAGAGTTCTCGGCTAAACATTTAGGAATTGAGAAGACTTATGATCGAGTAGCGAGAGAATATTATTGGCAGGGTGTGTGGCACGATGTCCAACAATTTGTGAGATCTTGTCCTGACTGTCAGTACCATAAGGTCTCACAGGAAGGTCCTCAAGGCCTTATGGGACAGAGAATTGTTGAGAGACCCTGGGTGGTAGTGGCAGCCGATTGCATGGAATTTCCTCCTAGCAAAAGTCAGTGTCGCTACTTAGTGGTCTTTCAAGATTTGTTTTCTAGGTGGGTGGAAGTAAAACCGTTAAGGTCGGCGGATGGAAAATCGATCGCGAGGGCGTTGAAGGAGTTGATTATTTTCCGGTGGGAAACTCCTGAGTTTTTGCTTACTGACAATGGGAAAGAATTTGATAATAAGTTTCTTAAGTCAGTGTTGGCCGAGTACGGTGTTCAGCACCTCACAACGCCGCCGTATCACCCACAGGCAAATCCGGTTGAGAGGAGTAATCGTATTTTTAAGACAATGGTCGCGACTTTTATCGGGGAGGATCATCGAGACTGGGACAAACACATTCATGAATTCAGGCATGCCATGAATACGGCCGTCCAGTCGACAACAAAGTTCTCGCCCGCGTTTTTGAATTACGGACGGAATCCGAAACCGGTAAAGAGTTTGCGCAGAGAAGTCGAGGGGCGTAAGGTCGTGGAAAGAATTGACCCGGAAGTGTGGAACGATTGGTTGAAAAGGTTAGATGCGTTGAGAGACTTGGTGGCGAGATTTATCAATAAAGAAAGAGAGAGACAGACGACCTATTATAATCGGAACAAGAGGGGAGTCGAATTTTTCGTGGGGGACCGTGTTTTGTGGAAAACGCATAAGTTTTCAGATGCAAGTAAAAAGTTTTCGGCTAAATTAGCACCTAAGTACGAAGGGCCGTGTGAGATAACGCAGAAATTATCTCCAACAGTTTATTTGCTCAAAAGTGATGATACGAGACGCATCACTAAGGTACACATCTCGGATTTGAAACGTTTTGTGCCTCCGAGGAAATAGTGTGTGGATGTGGTATGAGTGTGGGGGTATTATTACCAAAGAAATAGAGTATTCGTTGTCTTCTGATTTGTTCTTTTTGATTCTAGATTGTGAAGAGAGATGCCAGTCTGGTTGAGAGAGAAGGGAGGTCGAGGACGGGGGAGGCCGGATTTACCCGGAGTTACACCCCAACCAAGGCCGGGTGCATTGGCGGAGCAACCGCCCATTTCAGGAGGGGAGAGTTGGAGATGTGGAGGAATGGACAGAAGATGACCAAGATCGGGAGGTCCCGAGCACGGGGGTATCGAGGTGGGAGTCTGACTCCAACATCACGGTCTCCCGTGCTCCCTCAGCTGACCTTCCCGTCGATGACTTCGAGGAGGAATGCAAACAGGCGGTCCGTGAGTTAGACCAACACTTGGCCGAGGAGGAGAGGAAGAATCAGGAGACGTTGAGGAAGCTCCGGAAGAAACAGGAGGGGGAAATAATGAAGATCTGCCGGAGTGTTATCCACAAGGATGACTTTGTGAGCCCCAGAGATGTCTCCCCTCCTCCGCGGCCAATAACCCCTCCGGGACCGCCTGAACACAGGGAACCAGCAGCTGCGCGACTATCATTAGGGGCAATTCCCAAAACTTCTGGAACGTCGGTGTCGGAGGGTTGCCCACAATCTGCAGCGCCAAGTCAAGAGGTGGCAGGGACATCGTCATCCGCAGGGGGAAGGACGGGCTCAGGAAGGCCGCCCTTGAAAATTAAAACTAAAGGGGTGATGTTCGGTAACCTAACGCCAATACCGACGGATCCATCGATTGATTCTCCCCCGGGGGTGTGCTTTAATTGTTGGAGACGCGGACACCTAAGGATGCGTTGTTCACACCCCCAGTGGGGGGATTTTTGCATGAATTGTGGTCGGAGGAGAGTCCGAGTCAATCGGTGCCCCCGATGTGAGATTGGGTACATGCGGTACCAATATGAACGTGATGTGGAGCGTCGGGGGCATCGATCGAGTTCGTCTCGAGAAGAGGGGAGAGAGCAAGAGGGGAGAGAGCAAGAGAGGAGAGGAGAGGCGTTGGCGGTGGAGTTGCCTCCGGAAAGGGGGAATCCTCCTGACAGGCAGCCAGGGCTTTTGGGAGAGATAGAGAGGCTCAATTGGATGCTGAGGAATTCTCCCCAGCATATTCGGGACGAGGCGATCGCTCAGCTCCTGGAGGATCGTCGGCGTCGTGAGGGAGACAACGGTTGGCCACCACAGTAGGTGACAGTTCATGAGGGGAGTGTGGAGAGAGTCTGAGATTTTGTTTTGAGGGGTGAGTAATGATACTTTCAAAATTTTGATTTATTCTCGGAAGTACATTGTTCGCCAATGTGGCCAAAATAACCATTAAAAGGGGTATTGTTATAAAGAGAGATTAAGTTTTTATTTTTATTAGAAATGGTTGATTATTTTCTTTTGTTTGATTGATTGATTTAGGCAATACTCGGAGGAGTATTGGCCTAGGGGAGGGGATTGTGACGAAGCGTTTCGTCACTGACGATATTAATTGTTAAGTTTTAAATTTTATGTTGAGTTGTGGAAAGTATGAGCTGCACAGGTGCCTTTTTACCGCTAATTAATTACGGCCCTGACTGGCGCTTTGTTTCCGCTTCGTCGCAGTTCCCTCGAATGATTCCTTTTTGGAAATTGTGTGGGGTGGTCAGACGCCAGATTGGTGGAAAATGTGCTTCGCGCGATTTTCCGCATTTTCCCGCGTTCACCGAGGCGACCTCTTTTCTATATTTCAGGTAGACGACGATGAGAGGGACGAGGACAGACGGCTCTACGTACGCGAAAGACGGAGCGCGAGCATTGGAGACGATGGGCGGGGCCACCACCCCTAAATTCTAGCGCGCAGGAGGTGCCGACCACAGATTAGAGTCGTGTGGTATCTCGTGACGGGAGCACGTGCGCTGGTTTAATATTGTAAATTGTCGAGAGTTGTTCAATTTGTGAGCTTGCAGAGGTCACAAATTGAGATTATTATTATATTTAGTGAAATAAATAGACGTGAAATTAAGAGCACTGTTAGTTTGTTTTATTTGAGTGGTTTGCCCAGGAGTTGCCCTGAGTGTGGAGAGTCCAACAGCGGGTCGAAATTGCAGGAGTCCGTGATTGCCGAGAAGCTGTAGAGTGTAAGTATATTTCCACGTGGGTTGCTTGGTCAGCAGAATATTGGTCTCATCGGCGGAACTTCCCTTTGGTCGGCGAAGTTGAAGTTCTCGTTGGGTTAATTTGAATATTTTGCGTAACATTTAATATTTGAAGGAAATTATATTTCCAAAAATAATTCATTTAATTAAATCATTACAGGTTTTTGGGGTCGCTGATTACAGATCTGAAGTCAATTTTCTAAAATTCAAAATGCCTGATCCAATATGGCGGACAAAATTTTAAAAAACTATTTAATTCAATTGAAACTTGTTATTCGGGGGTTTTCGGGGTCACTGATTACAAATCTAAAGTCAATTTTTCAGAATTCAAAATGCAGGATCTAATATGGCGGACAAAATTATAAAAACTTTTTGATTTTCTTCAAATCATCGTCTTGTAATCTAATTTTCTTTTTTGATGCACTAAACATCTGATTGTCACTTTTTTCCACTTTTGGATTAAAATACTGCTTTTTCTTATTTGATCTAGATTTTTTCACTTTATTAGATTCCACTAAGCTTCGTGGGGATTTTTTATTATTGTTCATGATGAGACAAATGATCAAACTGAAAACAAACAAAAAATATAATGCGCGTCAGTAATACCGTTTATATTAAAATAAAGTAACAAAAATTGAAGTTAAATATAAAAAGCAATGAATTGCACCTCATTAACTATTCGCGTTCACATTGAAAAAAGACCGAAAACAAGACCACTCGTTTATGTTTTATTGTAAAAATGTATTTAAATAAACTAAAATGAGATTAAAATGAAACTGCTGTATACCGTTTTAATCGAGACAATTTTCTATGCTACCAGTTATATTGTAAAAAGCGACACAAATCAAAATAAAACATACCGACCAATACTTGGTATTTTATTAATTATTTGATGTAATTAAAAAATAAACTGTTAAAAAAGAGTGTAATTTTAAAATACATTTGTGTAAAATGTAATTTTGTATAAATGTATAAATTTATGGTAGATTTGTATATTTTATTTGATTTACATGTACTGCATATTTGCTTTACATAAAAGTGCATTACATTTCTTTGGATGTGAAGATTTTCCAGCATTTTGATATGCATATTTATGTATTGCATATATTTGCTCACCAAACATTTATATTTTTCTGAACGAATTACATTACAGCATAATTTCACCTTACAAAATTTCAAGAAAACTATGCTTTTATAATACATTTCATCCAGAGAAATGTAATATACAAGTTTGGGAAGCAAATGTATGCAATACATGTATATAAATATCAAAATACTGTAATATCCTTCTTCAACAAAAATGTAACATACTGTTATGTGAAGCAAATATAACACACGTGTAGGGGAAAGTCGCCTAAGACGGGCTAGCGCCTAAGACGGGCACCCTTTAATATCTTTGAAATAAATAAACTTATTGAACAATTGTGTATGTAGATATGTAGTCGAGATGTATCTAATTAATTCAGAAGCATTTTTTTGTACATTTTAAAAAAATATGAATAATAAGAGGAAAAAATGTTTTTAGCACTTCAAAAGATGAAATACATACTCGTTTTCAAACTGCGAATTTTCTAAATTAAATGTCATTTGGAATGGAAGTATTGATTTTATCTCAAAGAATATTCTCTAATGTTTGAAAATCTTATATATATTTAATTGATATTTACTTTATATAATTAAAAAACGTAAATATATTAAAAATAAGTCTGTTGCCTAAGACGGGCCCCATGAATTTATTAAATTTTCGATTAAAGCGAAATCTTCTTTACCCTGTGAAGGTACGGTGCTAACAGTGATCATAGCCTATAAATGTAAAGAAAATTTTACAAATTCAAATTTTTATGCATTTGCCGCTTTAATGTCTAACCTCAAAAACCACTTTTAATTACTAAAAAGAATATTAAACAAAAGCTATTTTTATGCTGTAAAACAGTTAAATTCTGAAATTAAATGTAAAAATATTTAAGATTCTACAGTTTTTTCACATAGTTATTATTCTAATGTCATCAAAATCATATTTTATATAATAGTCATATTTGTTGTCTTTTTGATGTTATTTCATCAAATTTCCTGATATTGGGCTTTAAAAAGGCATATATTTTGCTTAAAATACCTAAAACAATTGTAATTGAAGTATATATATTGTTCAGTAAGTAGATTTAGGGGATTTCAAAAAGGGCCCGTCTTACCCTACCAGGTAGTCTAAGACGGGCTAGTATGAACTTTTTTTTAAACATCAAAATTAATTGTCTTTTAAACAATTATAAAGGTTTTCGTCTTATTAATTATTTAGAGGAAATGTTAAAAATAAACATAGATACATTCTCGTTCCCTTTTTAATTCACTAACTAAACAATTTTTTACAAAATATGGATAGGGGCCCGTCTTAGGCGACTTTCCCCTATATTAAATTAAATATACAAATTTATTATATTTAATATATATAATTACATTTGACACACATGTATTGCAGAATTGCAATAAGTTTTTAAGGGTACATTTTTTAATTACATCAAGTAGTTAATAAAATAATACTAAGTATAAGTTGGAAAGTTTTTTTTTTAATTTGTAGTCATTTTTTAGAATACGAACGGTAACATAGAAAATTGTTTCGATTAAAACAGTATGCAGCAGATTTATTTTGATCCGATTTCAAATTTTTGAAATACATTTTTACAGTAAAACCAGAGCGTATGGTCTTGTTTTCATTCTTGTTTTTACCATGTAAACGTAAATAGTAACTTTGATTTTTGGTTAATTTTTTCAATATAAACAGTAAAAACAATTAAATTTTTAATTCTTCAAGAAAGAAAAATCACATACAAGACGATGGGACAACAGTAGACACATTACTTTCATTTATTTTTGAAATAAATTTGAATTTGAAATTTTTGAAATACATTTTTACAGTAAAACCAGAGCGTATGGTCTTGTTTTCATTCTTGTTTTTACCATGTAAACGTGAATAGTAACTTTGATTTTTGGTTAATTTTTTCAATATAAACAGTAAAAACAATTAAATTTTTAATTCTTCAAGAAAGAAAAATCACATACAAGACGATGGGACAACAGTAGACACATTACTTTCATTTATAATTTTAAAATTTGTGACAGTGTTTTCGGTTATGGCCTAGACTTCATAATAGCAGTTTCAAAATTATCTTTAAATTTGCAATCAGCGACATCACAGACACCGAGAAACAAGTTTCAAGAAAATCAAAATAATTTTTAAAATTTTGGTAGCCATATTGGATTTGCCATTTTGAATTTTGAAAAACTGACACAGATTCGTAATCAGCGACCCCAAAAACCCCCGAGTAACAAGTTTCAAGCAAATCAAAAATTTTTTTTAAATTTTGTCCGCCATATTGGATCCGCCATTTTGAATTTCGAAAAACTGACTTCAGATCTGTAATCAGCGACCCCAAAAACCTCCGAGAAACAAGTTTCAAGCAAATGAAAAACTTTTTAAAAATTTTGTCCGCCATATTGGATCCGCCATTTTGAATTTTGAAAAACTGACTTCAGATTCGTAATTAGCGACCCCAAAAACCTCCGAGCACCAAGTTTTAAGCAAATCAAAAACTTTTTTAAAATTTTGTCCGCCATATTGGATCCGCCATTTTTAATTTTGAAAAACTAATTCCAGATTCGTAATCAGCGACCCCAAAAACCTCCGAGTAACAAGTTTTAAGCAAATCAAAACATTTTTTAAAATTTTGATCGCCATATTGGATCCGCCATTTTGAATTTTTAAAAACCGACTTCAGATTCATAATCTTTAGGTATTATACTCTCAGAAAATGCAAAAACCCAAAAATCGATTTTTTCGACCTAAACAACTAACGTAACCCCTTAAAAATAAAATTGTTTTAAACCTTGTGCGATTCTAAAGCTCTTAAATTACAGGAAATATAATATAAACAACTTTGACAGGTTCTTTTTGCTGTGTTAATTTGTGAGGTTATGTTCTATATCACAACTAAACTTTTAATGAATTTATGAATTGCGTAAATTTTAAAATATTTTTTTCTATAATAAAATTTGTTTGATTTTCTTAAAGAATAAAATATATTTTGCTGACACTTAAATGTTAATGAATCTGCAAAATATGGGTATGTCAAATGTGCTCAAATGTCAACATTGTGACGGTCACATGACGGACATTGTCAGACACGCTAGAGTTTAGTCCCATCTCTACCTGGAACCACTTGCAGATTGTGATATTTCTGTCGCTGAATCACCCAAATCCAAAAAGATGTAATAGAGTATTATTTTCATTTTTTACAATAAAAAATGTTGGGGTTTTCCCCCCAAGAAAGTAGAACCCCATTAGGAGTCGTCTATAATCCACATAACAGGTTTTAAGATAATTTTTTATCCCCCAGTCTTCATTTCAACAGTAGAGATATTAAAAATTGAAAATTTAAAGACTGTCAATTGGAAACTTTACATAGAATATTTAGAATAAAAGACCATTTTAAATTATTAATTGAGATTGGATATGAAGAATCGACAAGATCTCAAATTCAGTTTTTAAAAATTTGAAGTTAAAGTATCACGTAAGCAGATGTAAGACTCCCTCACTTACTAAGCAGGGGCGGCGGAAGGTATGTTGTCTGTGTTGTGAATTCAACAGTCAAGAAATGAGAAACAGAAGAGAGAGGGTACAGGGGTGTGCGATATAGAGGGGATAATGGAAAGAGGGGAAGGGGTAATTCATAAAAAATTCAACACTTCACTGCAATGCGTTCCGCCGCCCCTGTCACTAAGTAATCCATCGTGATATTTTTTTAAATCCTGCACTTTAGGTTACATGATTTATGGACGATCCCTTAATAAACACTTCAAATCCTACTACTGGATTAATTGGAAATTAAGGAGAAAATAAATAATTATAGTTAAGGGAAAAACAAAGTTCAGTATTAAAACTTTGTTTCATAATCTTAAAACTAATTACGAATTTTTCTAAAAGGAACTCACCACATTCTGTGCCTGCAGAAAATTTTGAGAAGAATATCTACGATAAGTTTGTTTCGTATTTTCTAAATCAGTCCAACTTCTACGTCTATCTATACATTGAACTATTTGAACATTATTAGGACCTGATCCTGAAAAGTGAGTCGGAGAGCTATTATTAGAACAATTAGTGAGATAATCAGGTTCAGATCCACAGTCTTGGCTTTGAAGTCTATTTGTAGCTTCCGGTGTAATTAAATTTTGTAGAGACGGACAAGACCAACTAAGTCTCTGTATTTGCTCATAATTCAGCAGACGATTATTATTTCCCAACGAACCAAAAACAGAATCTTGCATGCGGATACGTTGAACACTGTCGTAGATTTCATGAAGTTGCTGCAAATTTTCTTCTACATAGAACAAATAAAATTTTCTTAATACATTAGATAAAAATATAATAAATTTGGAATTAAGTTTTAAATCTAAGGGGCTTTCCATAAACCCCGTAGCTCTATTTTAAACGCTTTTGACCCCCGACCCCCCATTGTAGAACGTAGCTTAAGTGATAAATTTTTCAAAATCTGAATAATGGAATAGACTGTTTTTGAAATTTTATTGACATCAATATAATTAAAATATAAATAATTCTCCTCATAACAGCGGTAGAAATCAGAAATATTAACATACAATAAATTATTTTGAAAAGCAGCAAATAATTATTTACGCAGCCTGCGCAAATTTGAATAGCAGTATAAAATAAAGTAAAATACGTTTCTCAAGGTAGGACCCTCCCTCCCTTAGCGAAGCATTTTGTCAACACCTCCTTCCCCCTAAATGGGCTACGTGGTATATGGAAGACCCCTAAGCAGGAAGAAAAGACAATAATAACGATATGAGTTATGCCAAAAATAAATTTGTTATCCCTGGGCAACGAGTTGAAATTTAACTTTGTTCTCTCCTTAAGGACTAAAATCAGTCTAGGATTTTAAAAAAGACTATTTTTGTTTGGCTTAAGCGGTGCTTTAGTATCATAAAAACCATATGCAGTTGATCCTGTAGTAGAACTCAATTTTTTAAAGGTTTAATTGAAGCATTAGGTGCGATGGGAGGACGGTTGCGGCCGTTAATGAGAGAGAGAAAGTTCATTAGAAAATGTGTGCAGGTCAATAGGACTTTTGCAGCTAAGTACGAAGGAACAAGATAATCTAACCGGACATTTGCGGATGATAGAAGAAGTTACGATTGGAAATATCCGCGGAAATTTTAGAATTCTCTCCTTATAAAAATACTTTAGATTTGTACAGTTTATTTTAGAATGTTTTAATTCAAATATTAAATTTTAAATTAAGTTTAAACGACGAAATGTATATGTTGATTTAAAAAAAACAATATTTAAAAAAGTCAATAACATATAAAAAGAATTTTAAAAGTTTTGTATGGTTAACATTTATCAGTATTAGGTAAATAATTTAAAAAATTTTTAATAGTCAACATTTATCTATATTATATTTTATAAAAACAATCGGCCTTCTTCAAGGACATCAAATTTTTATACGTAGGACTAGTATATATTTCTAAAATAATCGGCATTTTTTTAAACCAAACAATTTTGAATGTTTTTTTATTGATTTTTATATTTTGACTAACGTAACATTTTAAAATTTCATTGGAACTTTCTAACCATGGAAATTTTACCAGACACGAACCTGGTTTGAAACCATTCGTAAACGTCCTCTTTGTTTGTGCCTGATTTGGATCCAGCCGCAAACAAGTACGGACGTTGCGTTGGTTACAACAAGATTGCACAGTGGGCGAAAATGATAGAAAAGCAGTCAAAAATGTTTCTCCAGCGTAATTTTTATTGCATTTTAATGTCATTGCATATTGCATTTTCTTCCAAGAAAATTATTATTTTTCATTCAACCTTGGTGCGTTCATCGCAGGAAGGACAGAGCTTTAAAAATATGTAGACTAGATAATGCCTAAAAATCCTTTTTGTTAAAAAAAATATATAAGAAATTATTAAAATTAACGAATTTAAAAAAAAAAACATTTTAGATTCGCCTGAAATTTGTTGCTCGGGGGTTTTTGGGATAGCTAATTATAAATCCGGTATAAGTTTTTAAAACTACAAAATGTTGGATCCAATATGGCGGATAAAAAAAATTGAAGAATCGTTTAGATTCGCCTGAAACTTGTTACTCGAGAGTTTTTGGGGTCCTTGATTACGAATCCACTGTTAGTTTCCTAAAATACAAAATGGCGGGAGAAAAATTGAAAAATTCATTAGGTTCGCCTGAAACCTGTTACTCTGAGGTTTTTCGGGTCGCTGACTTAGAATCTGATATCAATTTTCCAAAGTTTAAAATAGAAGATCCAATATCGATGGCTCCTAACGACACTATCTTAACTCTAGCGAGCTTCTGTATTCTGTAGTAACTCTTCTGAGCGCTGTATGGAGTTCCCGTGTAGCGCTTGGAAGAGTTACTACAGAATACAGAAGCTCCCCTTATGAAAAAGTGTGACATGAAAATAATGACACAGATGCGTGTCATTACTTCATAATGTCATTGCGGGTCATCATTTCGCGACTACACGAAAAAAATGACACGAAAAAAATCACATGGCAAAAAATGCACCCTTAAAAACTTTTTATTATTATTAGTTTTATAATAATTTCGTATAAACATACATTGTGCACCATTTTGGGGAGGAAAAAATTTACTGCGCAGCCGTAGGTGCTGTAGAATAAGTAGAATACGTCTGCGCATCCTGGCATTTTTATGTATGGTTTGCCGTGTCATTTTCTCCCGTGTCATTTTTTTCGTGTGGTCGCGAAATGATGACACGCAATGACACAAAAGTAATGACACGCATCCGTGTCATTATTTTCATGTCACACTTTTCCATAAGGGTCGCTAGAGTTGAGATAGTATCGTTTGGAGCCATCGATATGGTGGATTTCACGTCAACTGTACAGCCCAAAAAAATATTGTTGAATATTTTTCTAATTTTTGTTATGAGTTGTCTTATAGGTAAGTAATTTATCAGACAAATATTTTTGGATTCTATAAAAAATTGACCGACTGGGAAGAGGTTAAAGTTTTGAATCTGTGCATGCGCATTCATTCACTTTTAATAATTCAGAGTCTCAAAAGTTCTTGTCATCTCGTTTATTATTTGAAATAAAGTGCTGCCATCATTATGTTAACTATGGAAGTAGTTCGGTTTTATTTGTTTATTAAACGTAACAATGGACGTAACCTAAAAGTTATATTTGTTGACAGGTGACTCACTATCATAACTATTTTCATGTTCGTTCAAGTTCGCAAATTAAATTAAACTTAAATTTGGTTAATAAATAAACATTAAAAGGTTTATTAAGTTAAAATCAACAGTAATTCGTAACTATGTCGCGCCAGGAGTTTATTTTATCTACGAGATAACGAGACAACGCACAGTGGTTTAAAATCAGAAATTGATGTTCAAATCAACTTTTAGAGAGAACGGCTGCATGGATTTTCAATTTTTTTTTTTTTAAAATTCATAAATAAATTCTAAAGAGATCTGTGAGAGTAGATTTTTGTTTTTTGTTTTATTTGTTTTTTAATGTTAATGCAAACAGCTGAAAAAATGTCAACTTGTTCGTTTTCTTTTTTTATTTTCTACAAAAAATTTACATCACTTGCAATTTTTTATCTGGAAGGACGAAGAATGCATAACAATTTAGATTTTTTTTAAAAACACAAGAAAACTCAAAAACAGCTTCAAAAAAGATTTTCTACAGCACCTGATGTTAAAGAAATTCTGAGTTCCCATACATTCTTCGTCCTTCCATATAAAAAAATTGCAAGTGATGTGATTTTCTGGTGCTACAATACTCACAAATATTGTAAAGTATTAAGATTTTATTAAAATACGACAATTCTATTTGACAACCCTTCAAGTAACAAGTTTAAACCATATTTGATCCGCCATTTTGAATTTCTAAAAACCGACATCATATTCGTAATCAGCGACCCCAAAACTCCCAGGTAAGTAGTTTTAACTGAAAACGATAGATTTTTAAATTTTGAGTCCGACATTTTGAATTTCTATAAATCGACATCATATTCGTTATCAGCGACCCCATAAACCACCAGGTAACTACAGTGTGCACTACTAGAACTGTTTAATACCACAAAGGAAATAATGTTACAGAACTGGTGTTACAATTTTATTATTAACAGTTCTAGAATGTAATTGTAAGGACATTGGTGATTTATTTCTTTAATTCGTTTCTATTAATACTCTTATGCCTCTTTTTCGAATTTAGCCACTTTTATAGGTTATGTTGGAGCAGACATATTGGATTTTTTAAAAGGTTACATCTTCTCGTTAAAGAGGAAAAAAATTCAAAAAATATTTCATTATAGTCTTCCATTGTTCAGTTAGTCTATTTGAAGCATCTTGAAGGATGAGCCACTTGGAACTGACATGTTTAACAAAACTATGGTCAGGCAAACAAAGTTCTTTTTCAATACTAAAGACGAAAGTATTCTACTCTTAGAGGAAAATCATCACAGAAATTGTAAATTTTCATAACATTTATAACATTTTAGAACATAAAATTTCTTCTGTAGCACTTTCAATAAAAAGGACTGTAGATAATGGTGGACAACCAAACCCATAGATTCAGACTAATATGTAATGACTGTTTGAAGCTCTTTAGCATTTGTTTTGTTCGTTAATTCATCAAATGACATAGAATAATCAGCTCCAGTCATGTTAGCTAAAAATTGTTCCCGAAAAAGGACCCAGAGCTTCCATCAATAGATATCGAAACATGTAACGTACCGATTGGTACATTAATATCTTTTAAAAACAATTGTTTATCTTTGCTACAGAAGGTCGGCTTTGTAACTTCAAAAATTCAAAATATAGACAGAGAAGAAAAGAAATGTGTATGTGCATGAGGTTTTTAGTTTTTTTTTAAGATTTGTGCACATTATTTAGAACATTGAAAATAAGAAGTGCAGCGTTATGGAGTGAGGAAATCAAGTGGGGTTATTGACCATCCCGTAAAGGAATCGGGTGCTTCATATTCTCTAAATCGTATTTTTCTCTAGTAAGCGGTTTTTTTAGATGCACGGTTTTGTTACATGAGAAGTATTTATATTTCCTTCACAATAGTCTCTTCTTATAGATTCCTTAACTCATGTCATCCATTATTATCTTACTTAAAGCTTGTATCAAGCCACGTGCTTGTAACAAGTACTAAAATAAATAGCATCAAAAGAATGAACACAATAGTGGAAACAGGTCATAGTCTTCTAGTGATAAAAACTAATGTACGAACTTGATCCACAAGTGCTTAAATTTCTATTTATTTGGTAATTTCATAATTAACAACAAGTATAAATTAATTGTTAATTGATCAGAGCTTAAATTTATTAATCTATTTCAAAATTACAAGAGCTAAAGTTTCAATTCAGCTTCGTTGCTTCATATTGAAACCAAATAGCTTAAGTCAGCAGGACAAAGTCCGTTTATTAAGTTCACTAATTGACACAGGTGAACTGTTGTCAAGTAAAATTTTGCAAAACTTGCAATTTGATGCACATCACCTCATCATTCCTAGCCAATCACAACCTTCTAACTCTTTAGTTTCTCCACCCAGAAATTCCAATCCGAGTTAATAAAAAAACCGATGAACCTGCAATGAAAATCGCTTCTTTCGCGGTAGTTCCTCGGGTTTACCAGGTCGTCGCGGAATTTACCGTCTGCAGGATTCGGGCAGATGTAAAATAAAGTCCGTTTCCAAAATAAGTGCAAGTTCGAAAACGAACGTGGAGTGGTTCGTGCTATACTTGACGGCGCTCACCATTTACCGAATAAACGACAATCACCATTGTCGTAGATTCGGAGAAATTCGGATTTCATTCTATTAGGTAGATGTCGTCCGTATTTACCTCCTCGTGGACGGTGTCGTAGTGTCATCTCAATGAGAAAGGTCCCTCCCGCAGAGCCGCAATACCATTTTGTTTTGAGACCGGTGACGTGAAGTTGTAAAAAACTAGAAAGTCGGTAAGGTATAAGTTAACTGAGGGGCGCGTTAAAATCGGTAAGTCCTACACTTACATTCAAAATTCGATATGGACACAACGGGCAAGGAGTGTTGTTGGTTTAGTGCCGGAGGCGTGAATTTGTGAGGAACAAGAAAGTCGTTGAGACGTAACCAGATGAGGTATCCCCGGTTCAGACGGGTAAATTCCTGAACTGTTACGTTAAAATACGACACGAACTCAACGGGACGATACAGTATGGCTCTACAAAATAGAAAAATCACCGAACTGCCCTTATTACAGACATTTAGAAAGTACTTATTTTAAGAACTTCCAAACAACAAAACGTTAGCCCGCCCTGAAAGGAAGGATGATAAACCGAGTCTTTCCTCACTCCAATTAGTGCGGTAGTAAATAAGGATTGAATTATTGTAAGTATTGTATCGTTCCAATTTATACTTTTCGTTCCCAAAACTTTTTACGAAATCTGAATGTTTCAAACCTGGTTAATTCAATAAATGAGCTATTGTCTGATAAAATTATACTGTTTAATTGTTTATTAAATTTTCCTAAAAACTCCTAAAATAAAAATGAAGATACGTAGCAAACATACTTTCTACCAGTTAGAGAAACCAACCCACAAGTATAATAAACTTAATAAATTGAGTGAGTCTTTAATTTATTTTGGCTGTTCGTTCCCGAAGAGAGGTAAAATTAAACAAAGTAAATTTGCAGAATTTAACCCGTATGTAACAAACATAGTTGAACTGATAGAAAAATCACCGACTACTTCTTCTTCAAACATAGAAGAAGAAAGAGATCGAATACCAACACAAGATAATGTTGACCAATTACGTACGACACTTTTCATAACCCACTTTAACTCCTCCATTGTCGTTTTATCTTGCGGGCTATATAACTTAACAACGCGAGATTCTCGATAAATAGACTCACAATCAGCTCAAACGAAGACTTCCTGGGATTCATACTAAATTCCTTGGTACACAGCAGACAAAAAATGTGATTATCATCATGTTTTCTTGTCCATTTTCTAATAAAATAACCGTTACTGTCCTTCTTTCCAGTAACTTTTTTAAACCACGGAGCCCATTTAGGGCGTGGTGATATTCCTGATCTCAATCTCTGCTATGAGGAAAATTATTTATATTTTAAATAATTTAAAATTTGATTGCAAAAATGGTTTGACGTCATAATTCTGGCAATTGAAAGACCCGAGTTCCGATATTTTTTCACAGATTTCAAATTTTAAATAATTTAATCTGAACGATTTCAACTGGATTTAAAGATCATTTAATATTCCTTGAATTGTCGAACTAAAGTCAGTAGACCCCTTTGGTGTAAATTTACATTTCCTTATGATTTCGTTATCACATTAAACAACTCTCCAACTTCGACTTTTAAATTTTCAAACACTTGTAACAGACTTTTCTCTCTCCAGAAAAAAAAGTATAAGTAGAAATAGCGACCATTTTGTTATTAAAGATCAACAATAAATAAACAATTTTGTAATACTTCGACAAACTTATCGGAATCTGCATTGTTTTTTAAATACACCAGCTAAGTTTAAACTTTTTTCACCCATATGTCTCAGGGATATCACGAGTTAAAAAAAATTATTTATATTTCAAAAACTACAAGTCAGACAAAATGTACTTTATCAAAATTAAAAATTATACATGAATTTTAAAGTTCTAAAAAATGACAAGACAAAATTATGATTTTACTTAGACACATAATTCTTACCCAATACTGGAAAATACTTGGAAAATACACTAGGTGAATTTGGCGTAACACTAATGATGGGTACAAGAGGATTAGACTGATTATAAGTGTTAGAATCAGGTATTAACGCATGTTGATCGTTCATTGTATCAGCCATAACAATTAGTGTACTATCTTTGGTATAATTGATACATGTTTCTGAAGTTCCTTGTATATTCAAATTTCCATTCACAATAGAATTATCACTGTAATCTATTACTTCGTCTTCTTCACTATCTTCTCCGCTATTTGGAAACTCATCTGTAAAAAAGATAAATAAATAATAATAATATAGTACAAGTAGGTATATTTTACTTCGTTTTTTTATTTTAAATTATACACTTGTCTTTTTGCTTTACGCATTTACAAGTGTTCCCCGTGAAAATTTTGGCTAAAAATGCTCCTTCTTCAATAATTTCTGAACCTTGAAATTTAATTTTTTTAATTTTTCTGTTATGGACTTGCGAAGGTCAACTAACGATACTATCGATAGTTATCGATATTTTGACACCCCTAGAAATTATGTCACGTGACAGAAAAATCCCAGGCTATCGGGCGGAAACCAAGTAAGTTTGACTTGGCGAGACCGCTATTTTACGATATTTCACGAGATCGAGCGCGCGCAGGAGTGTGCGTATTTACGTCTTACTTATTAAATTGTAAATCATAAAATATTTGTTTTATTAAGTGAAAAAATGAAGTAAATGATTCATCGTTCATAAAAAACAAGTAATTTTAAATGTGAAATAAAATGTGGATACTTTATAAACACTAACAAGAATGTTTGTATAAAAAACATGTATGGAACATGTAGATTTGTTTGTTTTAGTACATAAGGTACTAAAATAAGGTACTGTTATTTCAGTTTGTAACCATGCGCACTGGCACTATTCGTGTCGAGCATGTTATATTTAACATTTTTGTATGCACAATATATTGTTGCACATGCGCAGTAGTACACTATAGCTGGGTAAACGTGCACACTACGACACATTGATATTTCCAAAGTGCAGAAGTTTACTATTGCTATTACACATTCGCAGTGATGCACTGTAATAGTCACACATATGCTCTAATTAAAGTCGAAGATTGCGCATGCGCAGTGGTTTTTTCCCCTCCATTATTACTGACTCACCTGGTCATGGCCAAGTTCCAAGAGGAAGTAGTGCCAACGTTAACCATAATCATCATCATCATCATCATCATCACCATTATTACTGTAATTAATGACCGACAATAAAAAAGAATATTCATATTCCATCAAAATTTTGAAATTTAAGAAATTTGAGAGAAAAATTTATATTATTGAATATAAAAACTAATAAAAATGTTACAAATTTATTCTTTTTAGGGTTCTGGACACAAAGTGTCAAATCCGGAACCCTTATGTTTTCACGCGTTTCACAGTGGGACGAAACGCTAATTTTTCGTTCAAAAAAGTCTAGAGTCCACAAATCTTGACCGATTTTAGAATTTTTTTTTTAAATTAAAGAGTATAAAATTCTTAAGAGGATCTTGTCCGTGATTTTTGTTGAAAAATTTTTTTTTATTGTTTAATAACAATTCTTTAATAACTATGAACAATTCTTATAAACAAATTCGTTGAATATATAGTGCAAATTATTACATTCAATTTGTTTTTCATGAAATTTCTTACTCAGGTGCTTTTTGGGTAGCTGATTACAAATCTGACATCAGTTTTTAAAAATCCAAAATGGCTTATCTAATATGGAGCACAGTGGGACGAAACGCTAATTTTTCGTTCAAAAAAGTCTAGAGCCCACAAATCTTGAGCGATTTTAGAATTTTTTTTTTTAATTAAAGGGTATAAAATTTTTAAGAGGACCTTGTCCGTGATTTTTGTTAAACAAATTTTTTTATTGTTTATATTCTTCTGCAATTGACTAATTGTTATTAATTGTTACTAATTGTTATTAAACAATAAAATAATTTTTCAACAAAAATCACGGACAAGGTCCTCTTAAGAATTTTATACTCTTTAATTAAAAAAAAAAAATTCTAAAATTGGTCAAGATTTGTGGGCTCTAGATTTTTTTGAACGAAAAATTAGCGTTTCGTCCCACTGTGCATTTGTCCGTCGCCCAAAACCATTATCACCCCCCCCCCCCCCCTCTAGCGGCCAAACTATTAGAGATAGAGAGTTAAAATTTGGTACACTTATGTATTTTCACGTGTAGATTACAGGAAAAATATAGCAAACATGATTGAACGTAATGTTCATAGCGTTGTCAAGAAAATAACAAGATTTTTTTAAAAAGTGCATTAAAATGAGTATTTACTCCCCCCCATCTTACAAACCATTTGACCTAGAGGTTTGAAATTTAGTACATTTAAATTTTTTATTTCTCACATGTATGTCCTTGAAGGACTTTTACATTCTTTTTTACAGAGCCCTTACATTATTAATTTTGTGATTTAATTCAAATTCATTTTAATATATTAATAAACGATAAAAACAATACTGTGCATAAATTATACTTTTGCCTGACATAAGTGAGCTAACAAACTACAACAATCACTATAATCGTAAAGAATTTACATTTCACACGTCGTGTTAAATTAACTTAATCCTCTATTTCTCTAGCTTTCGCCTCAAATTCCTTTGCATATTTGCAAAGACCGGGAATCGGTTTACCCCTCAAGGTTTTAGTTAACAATTGGATAAAAGGGATATCGCCTCCTTCATCCAACCAGGTGTCAACTTCTTCCACCCAATTTTTATTAATTTTCCCTCTAGCTTTTTTACATAACCACACATGCTCTATATCTTCCTCTTTCTCCCCACAAAATCTACAATCTACATCTGTATAACCCTTGTTCCCTACCTTGCCTACATTTCCACAGGAAGTCTTCCCCACTGTATCTTACAATTTAAAGATACACTTGGGTCCTTCCAATAATTTTCTTCTCCCTGAGCGATTTTCCATCTTTTGTAAAGATGGCACTATGAGGATTTTTCGATTTTTTCTGAATCTTCAAGAATTTCTTTTCGCTCTTTCCTTTCAATTCCCCTCTTAATACTTTTTGCTACCTCCTCTTCTCTACCCTCTTCTCTTAACAATTTTATAACGGCTAAATCTCCCATTTTCTCTAAAGCATTTTTTATATTTCTACCCCACTTGGTAGGTGTATTATTCTCAATTTGTCTTATTTCCTCCTTTAAACAGATTTTCGGGTACCTGTTATCATCCATCTTCGACACTTCAATTAAATATCTACAGGCTCGATTTAACGCTTCTATTCCCACACTTTTTTTCCTCATTTCCGTTCTCCACAGATAGCCAGGGGTATTTCTATCTAATCCTGCTGCCATTTTCACTAACCTTGCCTGAGCACTTTCGATTTCTTTTCCCGGTTCCAACCCCATACTTCCACACCAAACATTCCCCCAGATTTTGCTAAGACATCCATAAGATATAATCTTTTGGCTGTGTCTCCAATTCTAGCTCTTGTTATTACTCCCCATGTTGCGTTTGAGGCTTTCTGAATTTTCCCTAACATTATTTTTTTATGTTTATTATGATTACCATTTGTCGAGAACCAAAATCCCAAGTATTTAAAGCTATTCACTACTTCTACCCTTTCTTCTCCTATTTTCCAATTTTCCAATTTATTTTTCCTACCCCCCTTACTAAAAATCATTATTTTTGTTTTGTTGACGTTTATCTGTAGCCTATTTTTATCTACATACTTTTTTTTTAGCAAGTTTAACATTCTTTGCAAATCGTCAGGGAAATTAGGTATAACTGCTAAGTCATCAGCAAATTTTAGCGCAAATATTTTGCGATTGCCGATAACAGATCCTCCTACCTTTTTCTCTTCCCAAATAACGTCTATATCATCAATAAATATATTGAACAATGTGGGGCTCAGCGAACAACCTTGCCTTACTCCTCTTTTTGTTTTAAAAATATCAGTTAGTCCTTCCTCAGTTAGTATTTGATTATTAGTTTCCCCATATATAACCTTGATCATTTCCAACATTCTACCTCTAATACCAATATTGTGTAATTTATTAAATAAAATGTCCCTATCTACTGTATCAAAAGCCTTACGGAAATCTACAAATGCCACGTACAATTTACTTTTTTCCAGTTTTATTCTGTTATTTGTCAAGGAATTCAGAGTAAATGTATGATCTCTAGTTCATCTTCGTTTTCTGAACCCTGATTGACTTTCCTTGTATAAACCCTCTTTTTCTAGCCAATCTCTAATCCGTTCGTCCATTACTGATGTTAAGATTTTATATCCCACATCTAGCAAGGAAAGTCTTCTGTAATTGCCTGTATCCATTTCATCTCCCCCCTTAAATACTGTAGAGATCATCGCCTTTTCCCATCCATTAGCTATTTGACCTGCTTTCCAAAAGCCATTGAAAATTTGGTATAGCTCCTCCACCTACACTCTAGGTAGACCTTTTATAAATTCAACTGTAATCCCATCTTCTCCAGCTGTTTTCCCATTTTTCATTTTCTTTAAACACTTTCCTAATTCTTCTAATGTGAAATCTTTGTTTAAACTATCTAAATTACTTTCCTGTTCCCGGATTTCTACAGTTTCTACCCTTTCAGTATCTTTTTGGATTTCTTTCCTTTGAGGTAGATCAACATTTTTTTCTAATCTATCATCCACTTTCAAAAGATTTTCAAAGTGGGTTTTCCACTTTTTTTTCCAATTCCCTTCCCTTTTTTTATTCTTCTCCGTTTTCTAAAATTCCCTAATGCTTTCCAAAAACTACTCGTGTCGGTACTTTTTTCTACTTGCTCCCATTTACTTTCATTATCTTCTCTTTTTTTTCTTTTACAAAGAGTTCTGAGTTTTCTTTTTTCTTCTTTTAGCTTGTTATATTCATCTTGCCCCTTAATCCTTAAATACTCTTTTAAACAACCCCATACTTTTTTTCTTTGATTTTCGCATTCGTTATTAAACCATTTTGGTTTTTTTTACCCTTACCTTTACTGAAGTCACCTATTTTAAAAAACATACCTGCTTCTCTTGCTGCCTCTTTGATACATTTCTTTAACCTATCCCATCTTTCTTTCAAACCTTCCTGTTCTTCTTTCTCCTCCTATAATTTTTCTAATATAACTTCATATTTTTATTTTTTAGAATCATCCCATGTTAATCTTTCGCGTACTTCTATCTTACTCTGTCCTTTTTCTAACGCTCTGAATATCTCACCTTTTAATTTTAATTCGAAAGTTACTGGAAGGTGGTCCTACTCTGCTCTAATTTCTACTTTCATTCTTTGTACTGGACACTCATCATTATTTTCCATACCTATTACGTAATCTAGACCCGATCCCCCATCTTTGCAAATATGCGTCCATTTACCCTCTCTATCGCCTTCTAGCCTCCCATTTAATATAACAAGCCCTTGATTTCTACACAAGTTTAATAGCTTTTCCCCTTCATGATTTACTTTCTTATCCTCAGACTTCCTACTACAATCAAAATTTCTAAAAACTGTTCCGTCTTCCTCATCTGGTTCCATATCATACTCTAGTTCTTCCTCTCCCTGTTCCTCTCCTATTCTAGCATTCCAATCTCCCACTATAATTGAATGCTCTCCCTTAACACGCGATTCCTGTATCACATTGTTTAATACATTTTCTACATTTTTTACTCCAACGTTGTTATAAATTGACATTACTTTTACATTTCTACTTCCATCATTAAACCCCTCTACTATCATTCCATATTCCCATTTTTTAACTGACACTTTAACTTTTACACTTTTTTTAATACCTACTATGTGTCCTGATTTTGCCCTACCTTTCTTTTTATTCCTAGTCGCCACTTTGTAATGCCAAACAAAATTTGAGTCCAAACTGTTTTTAAATTTTTGAAATTCCTCTTCTTCTAGCCACTTTTCCTGCAGAAAGATCAGATCGTAGTTGCTCCAAAATTCCCAGCTTTTCACTATATTATTGCTGCCTGCGATATTCCAAGAGATTGCTTTCAAAGTTTCCACTCCGAAACGGCTGACACTCTATCTTTTTTTCTTCTTCTTTTCAAAAGTATTTTTTGTCTCCCACCGACCATTTCATATACCCACTGCTTGCAGACTCTCCTCTTTCATTTGCCTTTGCTACTTCATTCTTTATCCAATTTAGTACTTCTATTTCCCGGGGCGTGCTGTCATTTTCAATTTTGATATTTATACCGCCTAGTCTATATTTATTTTTCATAAGTTTTTTCTTTTCACTTACTGACGATAGTCTTACCAAGGATCCTCCTCCAATGACTTTTATTTCTTTAATTGTGACTGCAATTCCCGTTTTTTCCCACAGTATATCTTGCATTTGTCTCTTCATTCTTTGCCCACTTTTTGCGCCAAACCCTTTTACTAAGACCCATTCTTTTCTTTTATGTCTTTCTTCCATTTCATATTTAAGTTCTCCATCATTTAACCAATCTGGCATGTCCACTTGCTCTGTAACTACTTCTATATTTTCATTACTAATTTGGCTGTTAAACCCTCTTTCGTTTCCGGCATGGGATGAATCTTCTCTGTTTCTCGATTTCTCTCCACTTTTCGATTTTTCCCGATCATTATTGAGCTCATTTTGTCTACTATTACTATCTTGCAGTATTTTATCTATTTTCCTCTTTGATTCTTTTAACTTGTCTTCCATTATACTTATCACTTCTTTCAGACGATTATTTTCTTCTATTAATTTTTCCTCCCTTTCTTCTGCTTTCGCCATAGCTGTCAGCTCTTCTGTACTACTCCCCTCACGATTTTCACACTTTAACCAGTCTTTCATATTATTTCCAATTTCAGAAATTATTGTTTTAGTAAATATTTCCTTTTTTTCTTCCCACCATTTATCTAATACACTTACAATTTGGCTAGGGTCATTTGAATTTCCCTCCTGGAAGTTCTCCTTCCCGTTAACTATAATAATTTCTCCCATACTTCTCCACTTTCTCCCCTCGAGTCCCGCCGTTGGAAGTTTTGCTCCTTCCATTACTGTAGATAAACACTCTTCGTCTACAGAGACTTCTTGATTAGGTTTTCTGGAGTCATTCAAAGTATTTATTTTTTCCGATGCTAAATTAATTTTTTTGAGCTCAGATTTTTTTGGAGAATTCATTATTTTGGTACTTTTTTGAAATATGGAAGCTTCCAGACTTTCCTCCCTTACTATGCTATTGTTTTTTATAAGATATTTCTTTAATTTTTCTCCACTCTTCTTATCTGCTGTCTCAGTCTTTTCAAACTTACGCGCTTTTTCCTTCCTACCACCTTTGCGACCTTTTATTTCCTCAAGATTCCCTTGCGTGACGCCACTATCTTGATCGACCCCTGTCACTTCCGGATTTGTTTCCCCCGACATAACCTCACTTCCAATTTCTAATTCTACAGTTTTTAAAAGAAAATATGCACAAATAAGTTATGTTAACACTCCCCGATATAAAACTCCAATTCTTTAGTTAAAAAAATATCTTTTTGTACTGTTCTCAACACAACTTTTACGTAATTAACTTCTTTTTCGCGACCTATCAAATCATGCGTCTATACACTGTTCTAGGACTTACTCTCATCTAAATAAATACATTTATAAATAAATAAAAAATGTATAAATAAAATTTTTTTAGCACACAGCTCCCCAACATCGTCAATATTTAAATCACAATTCGGGATTTGGAACCCCGAGTGAAAGACAGAAAAGAAATACATTTGAAAGAGCTCAAAAAGCAGCCGAGCACGTGATGGAGCCTTGAAATTTGGTATACCTAGGTATTTTTACGTGTAGCCCTACTGTAAAAACGTGCGTAAGATCTGTCGTAAAAAGGTAGGTATGTACAGTCAACCTTCCATTCCGCGGACAGCAATTTGACGTGTCCGCGAAAGAGAAGGTCATTAAAATGCTATTAAGTGGAAAGTGATTGTCTGAATCTTTTAAAAACAAAATACAATTGTATTCCTTTATTTTACAATAGATACGTTGACGATACTATTTTATGCATACACAAAGATCAAATTGATTTATTTATTAACGTTTTCAATTCTTACAACAAAAAATTACAATTCACACATGAACTTCAAGAAAATGATCAAATTAATTTTTTGGACATCACCCTCATGATAAAAAACAATAAAATCATTACCAATTGGTATCAGAAACCAGTTGCATCCGGCAGAGTGATTAATTACTTTTCAAGTCATCCATTGCAACAAAAGGTCAATTTAGTTTATAATCTTGTTGACAGAGCCATTTTACTTTCTCAAAATCTTTTTCATAAAAATAACCTTTTAAAAGTGAAAGAAATTCTAAAAAATAATGACTATCCTTCTTCTTTCATTAACAAAAAAATTAAAACTCGTTTGAATGTAATTAAATTCCGTAAAAAAAATGTTCAAAATGTTTATTCTCCAGTAATAGCTTTATATAAACAAATACCGAAAGTTTGCATTCCTTATAATTATATTGACTTTACTAGACTTTCAAACATTTTAAAATCATTTAATTTGCAAGCGATTCCTATTGTAAAAAAGAATTTAAAATCCGTTGTAAAATTGGGCAAAGACTATACTGACAAATGGCAGACAACAAACATTGTATATAAAATCGATTGTAAAAACTGTTCAGCTAAGTATATTGGGGAAACAAAAAGAACTTTAAAAAAGCGTACGGGCGAACATAGGAGAAATAGCAAGAATGATGATTCTGTTTTCTTTGTTCATCAATCTAAATTCGATCATGAGTTTGATTGGAATAACGCGATGATTCTTAATAGGGAAAGTGATTATAAAAAACGAGTGTTCTCAGAAATGTTGCATATAAAAAGTAATAATTTTACCATTAATAAAAAATCTGATATCTTATACCTTAATAAAATTTATTTCCCTCTCATTGACCGATTGAACTCATGATCGAATTACTCTTTCTAGTCATTTGTGCCTCTCTGTTTATATGAAAGTTCATTGACGTCTGTTTACCAAATTATTGTCTAATTACTTCGATTAGTTTTAAGTTTAGTCTAGACAAGATGCTTTTACTATTATGACGATTTTATATTTTATTAAAAAGAATTTTGTTTTATTTTAAATTTTGATTTATAATTATGTAACGCCGAATTTTTAATTGAGGTAAAAAATGTTAATTATGTATAATTTGTGTTTTATGTGATTAAGTAACAGTGCAATTTTTAAATCTTGGTGTATTTTGTATTTTTTCAAAATTAGCCTGATGAGGATGACACAACAGTTCATCGAAACGTAGCAATGACCAAATAAATAAATACACAAACCAATTTCACGTGTTTTATGTATTTTACGACCTTCCAAGGATTGAATTTTAATCTCACATATATGTATTAACACGGAAGGGAATTTCTTTTTTACTATTTTAAAATGCTATTAGTGGCCCTGAATTCAATGGTGCGCACACACACGCACGCAGTCATAACTCTCACTGATATAGACCGTTCTACGCTTCCCTACTGAGTTACCGCCGATTAGAAGTCCGCGGAATGGAAGGTTGACTGTACTTACATGTGTACGCATATAAGATCTCAGGTGACACAGACGAGATCTCGTATAAGATCTTATGCAAGAACGTAGGTACGAAAGCATGTAAGTTCTTATATTAAGTTCCGTCATTCGCCGCGTATAACGTTACTCAATATGAAATTGAAACAGCGTTCTTATATGTGTTCTCATCTGCGTACGTATGTACGAACACATGTGCGAACACACGTACGAACTCATGTGCGAACACACCTAAGTATTAAATTAAATATATTATTAAAAAAAATTTTTCGCCAATGGGATTCGAGCCCATCTAACCTGAGCCTAAGTACGCCCTAAACCCCTCGGCCACTGTAGTGGCCGTATTGGGTAACGTTATACATGGGTCATGACGGAACTTAATATAAGAACTTACATGCGTTCGTACCTACGTTCTCACATAAGATCTTATACGAGACCTCGTCTGTGTCACCTGAGATCTTATATGCGTATATATGTAAGTACATACCTACTTTCTTACGACAGATCTCACGCACGTTTTTACAGTAGGGAGATTACTCGGAAAAAATAGTACCCGAATTATTCTAGAATTTGTTCAAGAACTGTGGATACTGGAATAATTCCAAGGTTTTTATTAATAATTCTTTGAAATATTCTAAAGAGTTTTTCTAGAATACTTAAAATTTACTTTAAGAAGACTTTCGAAACTCGTATTAAGAATTCTGGAACTCGTTATAGAAGAGAAAATTTTTAAAATTCGATAAAAAAATTTTCCTGCGCGAGTACTCGAACTCAGTTCCTTGGGACTACAAAATCTCCGCTTTGTCCAACTGAGCTAAGTAGGCAGTTAAATTACTAAAGCGTGAAAACATATTTGAGTGAACTAAGCGCTATATGGTGCCTGGTCCGCGTGCTTCGTCTTCTATAACAGTTCCAGAACTTTTAGAACGAAGCGGTAGAGATCTTCCGACCGCGTCGCTAATAAGAATACTTTCAATGTCATTGTAGAAATACCTACATAATTCTAGAATTATTATTAAATTGTTTTCAACAAATTGTCGAATTATTCCCGTATCCACAGTTCTTAAACAAATTCTAGAATAATTCTAGAAGCAATTTTTTCCGTGTACAGGAAAAATATAGTGAGCATTGTTGGACTTAGTTTTCAAAAGTTATTAATGAAAAGTTGAAAAATGACAAAATACCCCTATGCTAGAGCTTAGCGTATTTATTCTGAAAGGTTAGGAATTAGCAAAAATGTGTAATTTTATGCAGAATTTTTCATATAACCATAAAAATTGTGGTTTAAATTTATTATCTTAGCATTTTCTTCGAAAAATTGAAATTTTACCGAAAAAAAAATATTCTTTCTAAACAGCTACAATATTTCACAGTTTCAGATTATTTCTTTGTACCAAATGTTTATTTTTATGTTTAAATTACTTTAAAAGTTTGAAAATAAAAAAAAAATAACAAAAAAATTTGTCTTTAAAATTTAAAATTATATAAGTCTATTTAATTGGAAATTTTTAATCTTATAAAAATGGTTAAGTTTATACTTAAATTTTAATAAAAGTAAAAAAATTATGATTTTAATTTATTATTATTCAAATAATCCAAATAATAAATATCTAATAAATAATTGAAATGAATCGTTAAAAATAAATAATTAAAAAAATTTTTTCAATCCATTTTAAGTTTGTGTACGGAACCCTCTGTGCTCGAGTCCGACTCGCACTTGCCCGGTATTTTTTCTTTAAAATATTTATAAAATCTAACAAATTTTGTTCTAAAGTTTTGATTCTTTCATACTTTGAAAAACCATTTTCTGGTGGTACAGGGGGGGGGGGGGGGGGGTAAAAATAATTAACATATTGTCAGAAAATCTTCCATTTAATTATTGTGTAAAAAATCTCTTTAAAAATTTACTTATTTACTTAGTGTATGGAGTTTTAAAGTTCTCCCAGAATTCACAAAATTGTACATGGTAATCTTCTATTATACACTAGAACTCCTATAGAGCGGACAGCTCAGGTGAGTGTCCGCTCGATATGGAAGGTCACCTTGACGTGTTAAATGAATGGAGCTCAACTTCTTCCTTCTCCCCTCGTCCTGAGAATTGCCTACTGTTTCCGCTTGATAGGAGTCCGCTCGATAGGAGTTCTAGTGTATTAATACGTTACCGAGAAAACTTCGTTCTTCGTTGTAAACAATTCAAAGTTTTAATTTTTTTTAAGTCCAACGAAAATTAAAATTTTGTTTTTTTCATGTGCAAAATGCTTTTTGTGCAATTTACTATTTTTAATTATATGTTTTACGCAATGTATTGAACTTTTTTGTTAATGTGTTTTTCTATGTCCTTCTACTTCGAAATAGTAGGACTGTCATTTATCTCCGATATTTTTACAACTGCGCATGTGTTTTATTCATACAAAACTACTGCACATACGTAACTACCATAGGAACCTATTGCGCATGAGTAGCGCAAAAAAAAAATTTTTAAGAAGCTACGTCCTTATGCCACAAAAACTGAATCCGAAATGAGCTCGTTCAATATATCTGTACAAAACGTGAGACACTAGGAGGGCAGGTAACAACAAAACAAATTGCAAAATTGAGGAAAAGTTGCAACTCTGTAGCTCTATTTAATAAAAAATTGATAGTAAACAATATAATTTGTTTAAACAATTGCTATAATTATTATTTTTAGTTTGTTGTTAGTACATGGCTTCACTGGGCTCGAGAAGTTGCAAAATTGAGAAAAAGTCGCAACTCTGTAGCTTTATTTAATAAAAAGTTGATAATAAACAATATAATTTGTTTAAGCAATTGTTAAAATAATTATTTTTAGTTTGTTGTTAGTACATGGCTTCACTGGGCTCGAGAAGTTGCAAAATTGAGAAAAAGTCGCAACTCTGTAGCTTTATTTAATACAAAGTTGATAATAAACAATATAATTTGTTTAAACAATTGTTCAAATAATTATTTTAACTTTTTTGTTCGTGTTTAGCTCCAATGGCCTGAAAAAGTTGTAAAATTAAGAAACAGTTGCAGCTCTGTACCTCAATTTTTGCAAATCTTGAGAATAAACAACTTATAAACAATGTAATTTGTTTAAACAAATTAGGATTTACATGGAATAATGATTAAAAATCATTATTTATGTTATTTATTCAAAATAATTTGAAAAACTTTGATAAAAGTAATAAAAAATATTTTTAAACGATTTTTTCGTAATTTTGTGATTTATGGGGTTTTTTGGGGACCCTATAAAAAATAGTTAATATCAAAAAATTGTTAAATAAACAATGTAGCACCATTCTTTGAAGTCTCCTGAAGAGAAACATAGTTGGCCGATTGAAAAATATTCATTTTCATGGATTCTATACCAATTCTCCGAAAAAGTCTTTTTTCCCCATGCATTTTACATGGGAAACTTCAACCCCGTTAAGGCACCCCTAAATATTAAAAAAAATAAAAATAAAAAAATAGGGGTATTTTTTTTTGCGAAATAGAAAAATCCTGGGGGGTGAGAGCATTAAAAAAAACGACTTTTTTGCATTCCCATGTATTTTTGGACCACCCTAATCAATAAGTCATTCCTACAGAAGAATAGTATATGTTACCTCTAAAGTACCAGTTTGATACATTATAGACAGATGCTTTCAATTTGATAGCATCATGCTATCAAATCGAAAGTATCTAACTTTGAAGCAATAACACCATACTTTTGGGAGATAAATATAATGAATCAAAATAAATATTAATTCTCATTAACTCGTAACATCCTATCAGTTGTACGGAATCTTTGTATTTATTTATTATATTTGATATTTATTATTTATACTATTTTATAACATTTTTACATTATTTTTATATATATAACATATACATCTTAATTCTAACGCACAACTTATAAATTAAAATATTTGACGCTGAGAGGTCTCGAACGCGCGACCCCTAGGCCTAAAGCCCGACGCTCTAACCACTATGCCATACGCTCGCTGGTAGCCGTTTCACGAACTTCCTATATAAGCTACAATCCAAGAGGTCGGGGAAGAACATTGCCAAGACCTACGCGCTAATGGGCCAAATACAGTGCCTATGGATTCAATAGCATCTGCTATTGGCAGTCCGCAAATACGCCGTTTATTTGAAACGAAAGCATATGCTATCAAATCTAAAGCAGGGTGTTTACAATTGTACAGTTTCTTATATGATTCAAATACTCAAATATTTCATTCAAAAATACAATGACAACATTTCAAGAGAACTATGTTAAATAAATATTAAAATATGATATTGATTTAAGTAAATTAAAAATTGAGTAGATAGCAGCGATTTGATAGCACCATTCTATTATTTCAAAAACTTCAGACTTTTGCTTTAAGGGGTAATACTACTTTGTAAATTTTTTTTTATTCATTTTTTTTTATTGTCTTAAATGCTTCCTTGCCCATTCAGAAAAGGTATTCAAAAGCGTTTATGTATGAAAAAATTTTTTAAATCGTCCAAAAAGTCGATTTTTGTTGTGAAGTCATTATGCCAATTTGCATGTAATTTGAGAATATGCTCAATTACTCGGTATATCAATTTTTAGTTTTTTTCGCGGCTTAACAAATGTTGTCGGCAGTTAAAATTTGTTGACCTTTTAGTTGAAGCGTTTTTCTCAAAACTATATTTTTCAAGTCGGGCGACACATTAGCGCCTACAATTTTTAACCGATCTTGCTCATATTTTAACTGTAGCTTCATAATGACATTTTCTAGTGAACTACGTAGGATTTTTTCGAAAATTTAAAATTTGCCAATTCTGTGGTTGATTTTCAAGCAATTTTTCTATCAAAATTCGTATTTTTTCTTAATATTGACGCCATTTTTTTTAAATCGATATTTCTTAAAAATCCTACGTAGTTCAGTAGCTTTTAGCATCTTGTTTCAAAATAATTTTGGGTTTTTGTTCTAGATTAAAAATTACGACATGTAGTATGTCGCCCGTGCAAGGTCCTCGAAGATAAGGGGTTTAAACTAATCAGCCACTGTGCCGCCATTTCTATTTAAAAAAAATGTTTTAATGTATTTTTACATACTTTAAGCTATGTTTTTTTATATGTAAAAACCCAGACCTTATTAAATTTTATAGCTTTGTTACGAAAAATTCAGAAAAATGACTATACTTTTACTGCGGGCAAGGTAGTATTACCCCTTAAAGGTTTATGCTTATGAACTAATAAATCTGTCAATAAAGTAATGACATGGAATTCAATAGCATGAAGGTATTTGATTCAATAGTATTTTGTCTTCTAGGTGTTTTTGTGGCCGCCGATTGTGAATTTGTGATCAAAATTGATAGTTTAATAGTTGGAACCTGTCAAAATCGCGAAAAAGAACAAAATTTGAAATTTTTTTTTGTCTTTCCGCACTACTGTGCAGAATTGCAGGGATCACAGTGGTTTCTTCGTTCAACTTTAGGTGAAAAAGGGGATTTTCTTCAATAAAAAGGGGATTTTGGAAATTAAGAAAAAAGGGTTATATTAATAATTGAGGGTCCGGATTCCATAAGGTGTTACGCGTGACTAACGTAGGCCCCGCGTTCAGCGACAACTCATTGAACAAGGGGCCAACGAAAGTCACGCGTAACACCTTATGGAATCCGGACCCTCAATTCAAGTTTTCTTTTACAAAATTTTATTGTTTCTTTTTTTTAAACAGTTTTATTAATTAATTTAGTCTTTTTTTGTTCAATTTGGTTATGAAAATTTCAAAAGAAAGAGCACTTTCGGAAATACAAAAATTTATCTTTTAATAGGTTGTCTGTTCAATGACGAGAAGATGCACAGTGTGCCTCAACCAGTCGCACCATTTTCAGACCAGGTGGTCTGAAAATGTAACAACAAACGGCTAATGTGGAATTGTCCTAAATGGCTCCCAGATTTCAAATTTTAAGATTTGAAATTCCAGCTTCTCCACTTTTTGATATTTCTACGTGGGAGTTCCATATTTACCATGAAAACGACTAAGAGGTTATATCAACTCAAGAAAATATCGGAATAAGACGAGTCATTACGTATTATAACTGTGAATGTCGATAGACCCGACTTTGTTATAGGCGAAATACTTTTTAGCAATAGACACCCCCCCCCCCCAACACCTCACCACCAAGGATGACAGAATTGCTTATTAAAATGAAACAAAATTTTATCAACGATAATTGAAAATGTTATTGATACTCATCGTTGTAGGATCTTTGACTACCCTCTTCACCTTCATTAACCACCTTTTCGCTCTATCTAGCCCTCTATAGAGCCACCCCCCCCCCCAATGATGACAGAATTGCTTATTGAAATGTAACGAAATTTTATCCACGATAATTAAAAATGATATTGATACTCATCGTTAAAGGATCTTTGACTACCCCCCCCCCCCTCAGCCCTTGTGGACCACCTATGATTTCCTTTTATGATTCATCTTGATTAAGATAGGAAAATCTAAAATAAAAGAGAAGAGTCGACCAATTAAAATCAGAATTATTAAACGATGCTATTGGTGTAATAAATAATGTAAAAGAATTAGATAAAGATACTTTAATTCACGTTGCCAAAGTATCTTAAAACAAAAAGAAGCTACAATTGTTGCAATGCAGGACATTGAACAAAATGAAATAAAAAACAATTGTTTATCTTTTACTGATGATCAAGCCCTTTCTCTTTTTATGGATTTGAAGTTAACCAAAAATTCATCTGAGTTACTTAGAAAACGTTTTAAAGAGAAAAAAGTTTATATTCTTCCTCCCTATAAAAGAATTACAAGTGCTAAGACTCATTGCTATCCTCCGAATTCTACAGTTGAAATTACTGAAAAAGGTGTGAGTCTGAAATTAAAAGATTTACTCAAGTAAATCACATATCTAATAGAATTTTAAAAATAGATAGTGTAAATCCACCTGAAGAGACTGTCAATCACAAGTTAAAAGTTAAATATGGCTGTGATGGAACATCTGGATTGAATCCTTATAAATATAAAGCAGAGAATAATGAAAATTTATCACCTAGCCTTTTTATGATGTCACTTGTTCCGATTTCTCTTAAAACTAGTGATGAGAAAATAACAGTTTGTCAAAATCTTCGGACTTCATCTAGTAAATCGTGCTTGCCTATATCATTCCATTTTATGCCTGAAACGAAAGAAACAATTGTAAATGAGCTTCAGAAAATTGAAAACCAAATTAAAAGATTAAAAGAAGGACAAATCAAATTGAATAACAAAATTTACAAAATAACATACGAATTGATGTGTACGATGATCGATGGAAAGGTGTGCCAAGCAATTACAGGAACTTCATCTGCATCAAATTGCACTATTTGTGGAGCTAAACCTTCTGATATGAACAATTTGAAAAATGTTTGATCTAAGAAAGACAATTTGACTGCATTCCAATTTGGGTTACAAACTTTACATGCCTGGATTCGATTTATGGAATGTATTCTACACATTGCTTATAAGTTATCTTTTAAACAATGGCAAGCTAGAACAGACGAGCAAAAGTCCATTTGCGAAACTAGAAAACATTATATTCAAGATGAGCTCAGAAGGCAAATTGGTATAATCGTTGACGTAGTAAAACAAGGATTAGGTTCTTCAAATGATGGAAATACGGCAAGAAGATTTTTTGAAAATTATGATATTGCAGCTAAAGTAACAGGTGTAGATAAAGATTTGATAAAAAACTTGTATATTATTTTGCAGGTTTTAACGTGCGGAAAAGCAATCGATACAGACAAAATTGAAAAATTTGCATCTGAAACGGCAGAAATTTATATCAAATTATATAGTTGGTACTATATGCCTGCTTCTTTGCACAAGCTTTTAATACATGGGGCGAAAATTAGTCGTTCCTATTGGTCAACTTTCTGAGGAAGCCCAAGAATCAAGAAATAAAGATTTCAAAAATTGTAGAGAAAGTAACACAAGAAAATCTTCATTAACTAACACAAATGAAGATTTACTACATTTTTTCCTTGTCTCAGAGGATCCTTACTTGAATAGTTTACGAAATGAATTTTCGTAAACGAAAAACCTTTGTTACCCGAAGCAAAAAAGTTGATTTTAGACGATCCCGACTCATCAACGATGATAAATAAGTATCATTCTTAGATCACCCTTATTAAAACGGTTATATTATTCATCCGTACATTAATAACTAGGACATTAAACATGTAAACGGTTAACTGTTGAAAATATTTTTAAAAAAACATAAAAATAACTTTTTTTTACAGAAAAAATTTAATATTTTTTAAAAATTAAAAAAGTTATTTAATTGGTTATTAATTTTATTTAACATTACCGCAAGATTAAACTTGTCTTTGCATTAACTTTGCTTCAGTAATACATAATAGAAATTTAAAATGATTTTATAACTTAGAAAATGATGAAGTTATATGCATTTGTTAATTAACATTATTTAAACAATAAAATCACTTTCAAGATTAATTCTTCATAATATATATCTGCATAAACTTTATTTCAGTAAAACATAATAGAAATTTAAACTGATTTTATAACTTACAAATTGATCAAGTTACCGTCGAACGGGGCTATGCTGGTACACCTGGGGCTATTATGGTACAAGCTGGTTTTTTATTTTTAAAATATTTATTTTGAAATTTATAAATATGATTTTTATTTGTAAATATAGTGTGATATTTCGCAAACAAAATAACAGTAGGGTCAGTTGGGGTAATTCGGGACAGAATTCTTAATTTTCACTAATAACGTAAGTTTTTTATTTTAATAGGCAATACTTTCGGTTTTCTTTTGCATTAACTTGATACGTCACTTCCCTAGAATAATTCTATGGGTTAGTAGATTTTATAGATGACCCTGAATCGCGAAAAACTGCTGTCCCGCATTACCCCGACGATTTTGTCAAAATGGCAAAATTTAGGGGTAATTCGGGACAGAATTTTTTCTAAGAAAAGACTACGAAAAAAGTTATCTAAAGTATACTACTGTATTAAGGGATGAAATAGCTTGAAAAAAATTCATAATAGATATATGATACTTTAATCATATGAATGATAATGTATCATATATGTTCAAAAATCAACCATACCGTAAGTAACAATGTGAAAAATTAAATAACTTGAACACATTTTAAGGGATTTATCTTAAACTTGGTAAAAAAAGATTTGGGGTCGCTGCAAATTAATCTAAAATCAGACATTTAAAATTAAAAATGGCGAATTTAATAGGACGGACAATTCTGAAAAAATTTGTAAAAATTGATCTAATTTGCTTCAATTTTGACACCTGAAGGTTATCTAATACGAATTTGAAGTCTTTCTTTCGCTCTCTTTTTCTCTCTTTTTCTCTTTTGCTCTCTCTCATTCAATCACTAACTTTTTCTCTTAAATTCATTTACCTGTAGCTCGTTTTGTAGGTATCCTTTACGCATTTGCAGTAAGAACTATCTATTTTGCACTGTGAAATATTATATTATGCCTAAATATTATACTTAAACTCAACAAAAGTATAATAAACATTTTTTTTGTAATTTTACACTGCAAAAATAGTGTAGTGATCAATAAGATGCAAGTTTGTTCAGCTGTTATTAAAAAAAATTCATTTAAAATTCTGTCCCGAATTACCCCAGTTTTGTCGAATTCTCGGGGTAATGAGGGACAGATTATTATTATTATATAAATTAACCAAGAACAAAAGCCCAAGTGAATTTCAATTACAGTATTAATAACACATAAGAAAAAATTTTTGTTAAATTTTTAGGATTGTTTTTTTTCAAATACGAGAAGAACTACTGAAACGGTTTTTCGTCGATTGTCAACTTTTTATCGATCATGAATTATCTTCCTATACCTTGCTGACAATTGACAATTGAAAAATTGGCAAATATTCAGAACTTCTTGTAGGTGATCTGAGGTTGAAATATTTATATTGTACTTATTTAAAAGTCTGCAAGTTTAGCTTAAATATCGTTTGTCCCGAATTACCCCAACTGGCCCTATTGTTTCTAATAAATTCTTTGTCAAAAATCCGGAAAAAATTCATATATACATACAAATTTCATTAAAAAATTGGAAGTTCTCTAAAAATCTGCTTCGATCTTAATATTGACAGATTCAATGTAAAAGATACTTAAGGTACGTGTTGAGAATTGGCTCCATCAACCTAGCACCCCCACCAAAGAAAATAGAAATTTCTTATAGGCCTAAATAATGTGCTAATTATGTGCTAATTTTGTGCTGCATTCAAAATTTTTGTGCTCATTTAGTTTCCGAGAAAAATTAAATTTAGTGGTGGGGGTGCCAGCTTGACGTCAAGCTAGCACCCGCACCACCTAAAAATTAAGGCACCCAAAAAAACAAATATACCAGAATTTTGTGCTTTTTATGTGCTTTCAAATGGTGCTATATTCAATTTTAAAAAAACAACCCTTAACAGTAAAAACCCACCCCTGCATTTTAAAAAAAATAAAATGCACAAAACAAACATATAAAAATTGTCAAATTATTATAAAATTGCAAATACCACTCAAAAAATATTAAAACCAAACCTTAAAAAAACTCACCCCCCGAAATCCAAAAAAATTTTTTTTCTAACCGATGCAAAAAAAAGCTATTAGGTACATGTGATTTAACAATAAAAAAAAAAAAAAATAAAAACAGAATTCTCAATTTTGGCGTTTCAATCCCTAACTCCGAAAAACTCACCACCTAAAATAAAAAACCACAAGGGTTAAATAATTTAAAGTTTTTCCAACGGGAATGTCTTCCCTGATTTATGTGCTCGCAAAATACAATACTTCTGAATTTTATGCTCCACCCCTAACACCCAAAACTCACCTCCCCCCCCAAAATAGAGTACTATAAGGGTTAAGTAATTTTAATATTTTCTGACTTAAATATCGTGTTTGATTTATGTGCTCGCAAAATACAATACTTCTGAATTTTGTGCTCCACCCCTAACACTAAACACGCACCACCCCCCTAAAATAGAGTACTACAAGGGTTAAGTAATTTGAATTTTTTCTAACGCAAATATCTTCTTTGATTTATGTGCTCGCAAAATACAATACTTCTGAATGTTGTGCTCCACCCCTAACACCCAAATCTCACCCCCATACAAAAAAGTACTACAAGGGTTAAGTAATTTTAATATTTTCTAACGCAAATATCTTCTCTGATTTATGTGCTCGCAAAATACAATACTTCTGAATTTTGTGCTCAACCCCTAACACCCTAAACTCACTCCCTAAAAAAAAAAAAAAAACCCCAAGGGTTTTTTTTGCAAATTATGTACTTTATATGAATGTATCGTTTCCTGTTAGGGTGAAGAATATAATTTTTTTCAATTTATAAAGTCTTATTTTAATCACGAACATTTTCTTTACAAAAGCTGATTTTTGCAAATAATAAAAAAATGATGGGATGTGTAAAAGAATTGTTTTAAAATTAGTTTTCGTTAGAACTTAATTTTTTTTAAAAATCCCTTTTTTGATTTCAGGTCAAAATTAGCCGATTTTTATAAAATCAAAATTTTATCATTGCCAAGCTTCCTCATTGAGCAAGCAAAAAGTTACTAAAATATTATTTGCTACGAAATTCAAATTTCCTTTTTTTCTCTATTATTTTAATTTATAGTTACCTGTATGGAGAAGCCAATTTCTAGTTGACATGGAAGCAAATTATTTATGAAATAAACATAAATTTTAGCTTCTTTGACTTTTTGACAATTAAAGTAAAATATGTCCTGTTATTGCGTCAAATACTTACATGCTTTTTTATCATTTAAACTTTTTTTTTTGACAGAGCTGGGTAAGTATTAAAATTTTCTGTCTCAAAGAATGTTTAATGACGGACTTTTTTTTCGAAATGCAACATCTGTTTAAAGATAATTTATATACGACCAACAAATAATTAAAATCTTGTCAGTAGTGCTATATGTGTTAATTAATTGTTCTTTTTTTTGTGGAAAAATACGTTATTAAACTTGACAAGCATATTTTTTGCGTGGACTGAAAAAACATGGTGTCTTAAATTGGACAAAAATGTCTCAATTTAAGATACTTTTGGTGTGTAAGACACTAAAAATGTCTTAATTTAAGACATTTTTGAATAATTTAAGACATCTGTTTTTGCAGTGTGCTTTTATTATTAGATCTATTTCAGATTTTATATTTACAAATGTATTTTTAAAACAATTTTACAAAGCTCTGGTTTTAAATTACTAAATTAATTTTCTCCGTCAAGTTTTATTAATCTAATTTACTCAATTTACTTCAAATTTTCAGATTAGTTCCATATTTTCTAATGTTTTAATTATGATCGTTTTATTTTGAATATTTTGAAAGTAAGTATGAGACTAAGTGTTTCTAAAAATCGATTTTTGCGTGACTTTTCATGTAGCAAGTTATGTTACCATATTTAAATGTAATCTATTAACAATAAAACCTTTCTGCAAGGAAGCAATTTTATGTGAACAATTTATTTACCCGTTAGGATAATTTATATGATAAAAAAATTAACTTTTTTTTCATTTTCTATCACTTAGTATTTTGACATTGCAAGTTTATTACTTTCTTAATAACTTATTACCTTAGTTGCTTCAAAAAAACTATTCTCCATTAATAAAAGAATCGACTAAACTGTAGGAAGCATATTCTGTTCCGTAAATTAAAAAATATTTTCTTCTATTTAACAAAATTGAGATTTTATCCTTTTTGTATTATTTTAATAATTTGCTTACAAAAAAACAAAATAATCATAAAATAAACACAGTTTTTAGCTAGTTTACCAATAGGTAAAGGCAAATGTAAGAAAACGGTTACTTTGAAAATACTGCTGTATTAGGAGATACAAAATCTTGAAAAAAATTCGTAGTAGGTGTATGATACTTGAACAATATGAATGATAATGAATCAAATAATTTTAGAAATAAACATACCAAAAACCATATCGATGAAATTAAATAGATTAGGAAAATATTAACTGATTTATCTTGAAATAAGTGAAGAAAGTTGCCTGAAGCCGCCGAATACGAATCTAAAAACAGATTTTAAAAATTCAAAATGTCGGATCTAATATGGCGAAATAACTTAAAAAATTTCTTAAGAATTAAAAAAATTTGGTTAGCGGCGCAGCACAAAATTCGGAAATATTTTATTTACCAAGCACATAAATCAGAGGAGATATTCGCGTCAAAAAAACACGGAATCACTTAACCCTTATAGTACTCTATTTCAGGGGGCTAAGTTTTAAGTGTTAGGGGTGGAGCACGAAATTCGGAAGTATTGTATTTTGCGAGCACATAAATCAAACACGATATTTAAGTCAGAAAATATTAAAATTACTTAACCCTTGTAGTACTCTATTTTAGGGGGGTTCGTTTTGGGTGTAGGCTGCA